>OX463772.1:5063730-5075403 GCA_949825005.1 Gasteruption jaculator | reverse complement strand
AGCCCAAGCGCTTTACCACTGCGCAACCGAAGCTATTGAGAATTTACATACAAGTTTCGGATATAAAGTGTACCGCGTGGTTCTGGAATTAGGTTTGCTTAGTTTTCTTCAATTGGTTTAGAGACACTTTTGACTCACTTATTCCGCTTTTTCATAATTTACTTTTTTTTAATCGAATTCGATTCGAATTTCAAATAATAATAATAATAATAACGATACTGATGATGATAATAAACAAATTACTAAAATAATAGTAATAGTAGTAACATTTTAATAATAATAATAATAATAATAATAATAATAATAATAATAATAATAATAATATGTCATAATAATAATAATAATATTAATAATAATCAATAATCATAATCATAATAACAATCATAATGAAAGCGGTAGTACTCGTAATAGCACTAATAATACAAGCAAGAATTTGATGGTTTTCAATTTCGCCATTTTGTTTCTTATGTATTATTAACTACTACAACTTTATTGTACAACGAAAACACATACAATCATAGTAGTGCGGTAGTGGTAGTAATAGAAGAAATACCAGACGTAAGATTTTCAATGTTTTGGTGTTAAGATATGATTTCTTAAGTATTACCACTACTAACTACTCTGTTGCCGAAGGACAACACACCATAGTGTAGTATTATGGTAGTGGTAACAGTAGAAGCAATGTTTTGATTTTACCCTTGTCTTAGTTCTTTTGTTATTTTACTACTGCTTTCTTCTTTGGCGACATACTGGCGTCTAGGGTTGAGTCTAAATTATTTTGACCGGCCTACCAGCCGTTCCGTCGTTCTGATTGGCCGGAACGTTTTAATTAATACTCGGTAATTAATCCGAATTTTCAAAAATGGTACAGGACTTTTCGTCTCAGTTTTTCACCAGCTACCACCATCTCCCGGGTTAATTGATCTTATACCGCACACCCTGTATATATATATATATATATATATATATATATATATATATATATATAGAGAGAGAGAGAGAGAGAGAGAGAGACGTTTCGTGCGCCTCCCCTTTATCTCATAAAGGGGAGGCGCACTTTAAATCATAAAGGTGGACACGCCGAAATGCGTCTATACGAAAAGGATTCGAGTACTGGACGGGCGTATTCAAATCTTTCCCTTTGGTTTCCTACGTGACGCTTCGGGAATCAGGATGGGATATCTCCTTGTATCTCTCGAGATCTGCAGGAATATTTTAATATTCCTCAGATCTCAATTTAATCCTCACAGAGGGGCCTGGGCGCGATGCCAGGGGCCTCTACGGAGATCCTGATCCAGGAGAGGGTCAGGATAGAGGAGTAGTTCGAGAGGGGCCTGGGCGCGATGCCAGGGGCCTCTGCGGATGTTCTGGTCCAGGAGAGGATCAGAATGGATGAGCTGTCCGAGAGGGGCCTGGGCGCAATGCCAGGGGCCTTCAGGTATCCTTTTAAAGGAAGTTTGGATTCCTGGATACCCAAAGGGAGCTATATCGCCATGCCCTTTGGTACTGTTAGGAAAAGGTGATATTTCAAGTTTTTGAAATATCGTAAAGCTTCCAGGAGGGGCCTGGACGCAATGCCAGGGGCCTCTAGGTTGCCTTGAGCGGATAGAGAGGATTTTCGGGAAGGAATTCTTCCCGAAAGCCAACAAGGGCTTGGCGCAATGCCAAGGGCTTGTTTGTGGCTTTTAGAGTCTTTGAAGGGGGCCAGATGCTATGCTGGGGCCCTTCGAGTCTCTTCGGGAGACTCGATTCTTTCCAGATCTGCTTTCGATCACGGAAAGGATCAATCTGAATTTTAGAGCTTTCCGGGGTCCTTTTATATCCGACCGGAGCGCGTGGATTCCAAGCTGGTGCCTACCTCCACGATGGCTCTTCATCGGGTGGGCTCTTCCTGGAAGACGTTGGCAGAAACTTGAATCTTTCTATGAGATTTCAAGCTGCGCGTCTCCCAGTTATGGAAATCCACGCCGCTATTGGTTGCCCCGGTCGGACGATGAGGTCCTATTGGCTCTTGAAATTCAAATTTTTAAACTTCTTATCTCATCTACGAGAAAATTCCTTAACGGAAATTTTCACTAGGTGTTTAACGGAATTTGCGTTTAAAATAGTTCGCTTTTTTGTTAAGCGACAGCGCTGGCGTCTTATCTTCGCCTCAGTTTAAACTCCTGGCGCGAAGATAAGGTAATTGACCTACTTTATCGATTATCCTTTATCGATAAGGATCACGCGTTATGATTTTGTAATTGCTCTCAGACAATTCGGCGCTGCTGTGCTAAGGACAGCCAATCAAGCCTATTATCCATCATCGAGCTTAGAATTTATAATTTTAAGTTCTATGATGTAAATAGTAAACAGTAATGGATTCCACCTGTTGGAAACTATAGTATGTGACGTGGATCTCGCTATCCTAAGACAGGGGACCGTAACACCTGTCACGTCACTTCTTATCACCTGAAAATCTTCTAAAAAGGAAAGGAATCCAGGTCGCGGGCGCCAGGTGCAATGCACCTTGTCGACCAGCTCAGGTCGCGAAAATGGTAGAGGGGAGGGTTCGTTAGAAAACGACACGAAGAAAAACAAATGAAAATAAATATATTCAATAATAATAATAAAAAGAAATACTATAGAAATGCAAAAAAAAGAACTAGAAGGGGGCGAAGTCCTGTCGGCCCCTTCGAGACAGCTGGGGTCGAGCACGTAATGGGAGCTCGCTCGGAGAGGGCCACCCGCAAGACTTGGGTGGCTCAATCCCTGAGCTCGCTCGAATTCGTTTAATAAAAAAAAGATAGCCGTGGGGGGACTCACGATGACTCCCAGGTCGCCGGAACTCCTGCGTTTTCCCTCCTCGAGTTCTCGGTCTCGGCTCGGACACGGCTCTCTCGTTCTCTCTCTCTTTCGGTGCCGTTCTCGGCTCTCGTTTTCGCCCGTTTCGGATTGCGAAGCGTCTCGGTTAGCGTCCAGCACAGAAGTGAAGACTCCGGTGTCGTCTCCGGCGTCTTCCGTCGAGTGGGGAGGCTTCGTGCCTCCTGATTGGCTGCGAGGGGTCACGTGCACCCCTCGAATCGATCGACGATCTCTGGATCGAAGGGAACTCCATGTTCCTATCGAATTCGTATCGAGGGCGATTCCCGTAACCTGCAGGAAATCGTCCCTCGATTTGTGGTTCTCAGCCGGGGCCTGGATGACTCCCTGGAATGATCCCCGGCCGGTATCGATACTCGATTCAGCGTCGTAGATGACCGTCGTGGTCCCTCTTCGCTGATGACGTCATTCCTCAGTCGCTTCGGTTACGGAGCTCCCACGTGCTCGAAACGGTAATTCGTATCGGTAGCGACGGATGTCGCGACGTGTCTCATAATCGCCGAACTTCGCCCCTTCGAACGATCGCTCTTATCGATCTCGCGATTCTTATCCTAAACCTATTCCTTAATAGATGTCGCAATATACATGATTTGATTAATAATATACATGATTCGATTTCGCTCTTACACCGCGGATCAACTTAACCTAAGAGTTTGTTGACTTCCGTGTTGGACGATAATTCGATCGATCCATGCTGATCGATCGATACGTAAATGTATTTATTAATCACGCGTCGCGAACGAGGAAAGAAAACGGTTTTTCGGAGTCCGGGACTTTTGTGACAGAGAATCCGTGTTCTCTATCACAAACTCCCCCCTCCTTAGCCAACAGCTCCCCCGGGTCAAGCGGAGCGCCCCCACTGAACCCGAACGAGCGTCAAAACTTCCCCGTTGCGAACCCCACCCGTGCTCGATTAGGGGTCAATCATGTCTGCCAATTATTCGGACTTAGTAACCTATGCAATAGGCCATAGTCACTGAAGTTACGCTAAAGAAAACTGTAAAATTAACATTATTCACAGATCAATAAGTACATTACGAGTCGTTTTCTTACGAAGGGTTATAAGGAATACGGTTAGGATCGGTGGACGGTAAAATTAGACATACGATTCGATCTATTTTTACTAAGATATTACTTGTTCGTAACCCTCTTCTCAAGAATCGACCCTACCCTTCTTTTGCTTAAGGTTATACCGACGTTCGGTCGGAAGGTCAGACGAGGTCCCTGCGGTAGCCTCGATTTGAATTTCCCGCCCCGGTAAACTGCGATTCGCGGTAAATTTTCGAGGACGGCCTCGTTTGCGTTTGTCCGTCCCTGCCGGTTTGCTCTTTTCCGGCGTCTCTTCATTCGTTCCCGATACCGGCGTACGTGAGTTCTCGAAATCGACGCGCGCGGGTTTTAGATCGGAAATATGTTGTTTTCCGATCGTAACTCCATGCTGGTTCTGGAGTTCGTACGTAGTACGCGAGAGAACCTTCGAGACGGTATACGGACCGTCGAATTTCGGCGCAAGCTTCGCGGAAAAGGCCTGCGAAGCTGACGACAGCACTCGATTTCGCTTCCAGACGAGATCGCCTACTGAGTACGTTATATCACGTCTCCCACGATTGTAATATTTCGCCTGTTTATCGTGGGCCTCTTCCAGGTACTGGAGCGTCAAGTCGTGAAGCTCGGACATGTGGAGCATGCGTTCGGTCCACTCTTTCGCGTCCTGGACAGGGATTTTTACGTTCCCTTCCAGGATCCTTCGAGCAAATCGTGGTGGCGAGGGAAGTCGACCGAAATTTAAGAACGCGGGACTCATTTTCAAGGTGCTATGCACCGCCGTATTATATGCAAACTGAAATTGATGCAAATGTTCGTCCCAGTTACGATGACTTCCCTCGACATACGAAGCTATCATTGTCTTCACGACTCGATTCATCCTTTCTACTGGATTCGCCTGAGGATGATATGTTGGTAGTGTCGCAAAATGTATCCCGTGAGCTTTCAGGAATACGATCAACTTTCGGTTAACGAATTCCGTCCCGTTATCCGAAAGAAAGATATCCGAACATCCCCATCGATACATAATATGCTTTTCGAACGCCATTTCTACCGATTGGGCGTTCGCCACTCTCAACGGCACACACTCAATCCACTTAGTGTGCAAGTCGTGGAATACGAGCACGTACGCGTATCCCGATTTGCTGCGTGGGAACGGTCCCATCACGTCCGCAGCAACGACTTTCCAGGGGCCATGGACACTTCGTTTGCCCATCAGACCCGCTGGAGCCTTTTGGTCGACCTTGCCTCGTTGGCAAATGTCGCACCTTCGAACATAATCGAGAGTGTCGACGTACATTCCGGGCCAATAATAGTTTTCGGCGGCCCGAAAGTACGTCTTCGCAACACCTAGATGACCCGCTTGTGGCTCATCGTGTACCTCCCTCAGGATATCGGTCCGCGTCGCAGGAGGTACAACCAGCTTCCAAGCGTTGAGGTCCGGTACGAGGAGATCGAGGAACGAATTCGGTCTGTAACGGTACAGGGATTCGCCCTCGACTTTCCACCCCTCGTTCTTCGCTGGGTATTTCGAAACGTGGTCGAAATGGTTTCGATACCATTCCGACTTCGCGTCTTCGCTGGGGAGTTCCGGTATCGACGTTGGCTCATCGAGAGCCGCGACTTCGATCTCTCCCTCCTCGTCTTTTTCGTACATGCGAGAGAGGGCGTCTGGAACGTGGTGAAGGGCCCCCTTTCAGTGGATCACCTCGTAATCATACTCGAGGAGTTCCAAGGCCCATCGCGCGAGTCGACCATCCGGGCTCTTCAGATGGTGAAGCCATCTGAGACTGCTATGGTCCGTGATTACCGTGAAGCGGTAACCCTCGAGGTAGTGGCGATATTTACGTATCGCCCATACGACCGCTAGACACTCTTTTTCGGTTACGGAGTAATTTCGTTCGGCATCCGAAAGAGTGCGACTCGCGAAAGCGATCACTCGCTCTTTACCGTCGAGATTCTGCGTCAATACCGCACCGATTCCGAAACTGCTTGCATCTGTTTGCAAAATAAACGATTTAGTGAAGTCGGGTGTCGCTAGGATTGGAGGGGTCAACAATTCATGCTTTAACTGCTTAAAAGCTTTTTCTTGATCGTCCCCCCAATGCCATCGACCCTTCTTTTTGAGCAGCTTCGTTAGCGGAGTCGATAAAGTCGCAAAATCTCGAATGAAACGTCGATACCACGACGCCATCCCTAAGAACCTTCGCAGTTGTTTAAGGTTCTTTGGCGCCGGGTAATCGATAATCGGGGCGGATTTTTCGGGATCTACGTTTAGACCCTCTCGGTTCACTCGAAAACCGAGATATCGAACCTCATCCCGGCAGAACTCGCACTTCTCCGGGTTAATCGACAATCCGGCCTCTCGGATTTTGTCGAGTACCTTCTTCAACCACACGATGTGGTCGTCGAAGGTCGGCGTCGCGATAATTATATCGTCGAGGTACGCGAACGCGACCGGTTCCATTTCGAGACCGATCAAACGGTCCAGCAGCCGCTGGAATGTCGCTGGGGCTCCGGACAGACCGTACGGCATCCTCGTGAACTGGAAGAGCCCCTTTCCAGGCACGGTGAACGCGGTGACTTCCCTACTCGTTTCTTCAAAGGGAATCTGGTGGAACGCTTCGCTTAGGTCAAGCGTCGAAATATAGCGCGCGGAACGGAGTTTATCGAGTATCCCCTCCATATACGGGAGAGGATACGCATCCTTCTTTGAGACAGCATTGACTTTTCGGAAGTCCAGGCAAAATCGATACGTACCGTTTGGTTTTTTAATCATTACAATGGGGGTCGACCACGCACTGTTAGAGGGCTCTATTACTCCCTCGGCTAACATGCGGTCGACCTCCTCGTACATAGCTTGGCGAACCGGCGGCGACACCAAGTAGTAGCGCTGTTTGATTGGTGCGCTACCATGGGTGTCGATCCGGTGCTCGATTAAGGACGTTTTGCCTGTCCTTCCCGAAACTGAAGGGATTTCCCTTGCTAAAAACTCGTCGAGTTTCTGCTTCTCGATATCGGTCAAGTCCGTCAGTCCGTGACACTCGATGTGATCCCGTCGTGGGGCGATCTCGTCAACTTCGTCTTCAGCGAATACGTGGGGGATGTTAGTCAATTTCGAGACCCAACCCCCTTTCGCGCTATCGATTACAATTTGGAACGCGTTGACGAAATCGATCCCTAGGATCATCTCGACCGTCAAGTTCGGTAAGATCCGTACGTCGAAGTCTTTTTCGATTCCGTCTACTGTGACCGTCAGTCTCGTTTCCTCGCGGATCGTCTCCACCGTCCCGTTTGCCGTTACGACTTGTTCTACGAGAGGGGTTCGAAACGTTCGCCCCTCTCAAAATGCGGGGTTTAACCCGTAGGCTCCCAGGAAGGTGCGAGACGAACCGGTATCGAGGAGCGCTTTCACCATCCGTTTACCTACCTGCACGTAGATAAACGGACGGAGGGCGTTTTTGTCGTCGGTGATCGTGAATACCGTCACTGTTTCCGGTTGCGTCGGGTCCGTATCGTCCGTTTTCGGTACTACCGTTGTTGTGGTAGTCGCTGTTGACGTCGTGGCTGTCGGCACGTCCGTCTTTCGCGTCGACTTCGTCGTCGTCGATGTCGACGTCTTTTTCGTCTTCGTTGTGGTCCCTTTCTGTCGAGGGGAGGCACTCGGGACTCTCGAAGTTACCTCCCGGACTCGTTTCCCGAACAACGCTTGCAGCTCGGGTTCGGTTTGCCGGAGTTGTGGCAGCTATAGCAATAGCCTTTCTTTTTCGGCTTAGGGCAATCTCTTAATAAATGGTCGGTGCTGCCACAATTCCAGCAACCCGCTTTCTTTTCCCCCGGACTATTTGTTCCCTCCTTGCTGGCGGAATTCGACTTCGCCCCCGCCGTCGGCTTCGAAAACGTAACGGTTTTCGACCTCTCGAAGCTCGATGGTTTCGTTTCGGAACTCTTCGATGAGACCGAAACGCAAGACGTTTCCTCTGAGAGGAGATTAGTCGAATCGTACGACCTCTCCCCCCTCCTTGCTACCTTACCATTCTCCGGATGGTAAGCGTAGGCTTCGAGAGGCGAATCTTCGACCGTTGGCGGGGGTCGATATGCCTTCATCATCTTCCACCGATTCTCGAGTTCGGTGGCGACGTCCATGAGGTCTTCGAGAGTCTCGACTTCATGACGGTTCAGCGACTGGTGATACCTGGGACGAAGGTTCCGATACGCGATTTCCACCAGGTCCCTTTCGCGCGGAGGGCGTTCCATCTGCGACACGCAGCCTTCTAAACAAGTGAGGAACTCGGCGACGGTTTCGTCCGCCCCCTGAGTCCTCTTTCGGATGAAATCATCCAGTTTGAACTGGAGAACTCTCGTACCGAAACGAAACAGGAACGCACGTCGAAATTCGTTCCACGTTTCCCACTCGTCTCGGTGTATTCGACACCATTCAAAGGGTAAGCCCCTCAACATTGTCGGAATCGCGCATAGAAGGCTGTCGAGTCGCAATCCCTCCAGGGTCGCCCAATCTTCGATGCGACCCAGGAATTCCTCCGCATTTCCGTCAGCGCGACCTCTGTACGAGAGGCGCCACCGACTAACGATGGCGCTGAGGCCCGAATTGTCCCGCACGGCGCTGGGTCTCCTTCGGGTCCCATCGGCCGGTCGATATGTCCGCTCCTCCCGGAAATCCGTTCTGTCGGACTCACGCGAGCGGTACATCGGTACCGCTTCGTGTGGCGCGAACCTGTCTCGCTCCGGGGACGACTGGTACAGGGGCGCATCTCGGTGTCGCCGCGTTCGAGGCTCGAGGGCTTCATACTCGGCAGCGGTGGGAGGTGGACGGGGGTGTCGTGTTGTGTAGGGGTACCGGTCGTGTCGTTCGTCCTGGTCCCCTCGTCTTAGGGAAAACGTCAGGTAGGCGTCTTCCCCCTCGTTTGCCCGTCTTGTCGAAGAGCGGGGGAGGTTCCTGTCGAGGAACATCTCCCTCGCTTCTTCACGTGTCACGCTCCGTCGTTCGTCGGGTCGCGTCCGAGTACTTCGGTTCGTCCTGTCGGGTTCGTTCTGTCGCGGTTCGACGTCTACGGGTTCCACGAAGGTCACCGTAGGCGTCCGTGTCGGTAGCAATTGTGGGTCTTCGTCGGCTGGGGGCGTTCGTGTCCGTCCGGGACTCCCCGCTGGGACTTCCCCCACCTCCAGTTCGTTGTTATTAGGGGGAGGTTCGTTCCCCCTATTCGACCCTTGCCGGGTTGTGTCCCCCTCGAGTTGAGAGACCGTCCAGAATTCGGCTGAACGACCTCTCGAAAGGTTTAACACCCTTCGTTCGTAGGCGTCGAGGAGCGTCAACAATTCGAGTTGACGCTCTCGGCTTTCCTCGAGGGACTCCGGGATCGCTTCTCGCACCGCCCGCCGGTGGCGCAAGAATCGCGTCCTTAACGTGGCTAGATCATCGTCTGTGTCTAGCCTTAATCGCGACAAGGCCCCCCGCAGGGCCTCCTCGTCGTAACCCAACAGGAGCTCGTCATCGGACAGCTCCTGGTCTGTCTCGTAATCCACCTGAGCCATTCTCGGGGAAAAGAAAAAAAAATCGTTGACTTCTGCGCGGACAATTACAATCTTAATCGATTTGAAAAGAAAAAGAAAACGAATTTATTAAATAAATAAACGTTACCGGGTAGGATCGCTTCCTACCAGGTCGATTTTTGAGAGAGAGATTCGAAAACAAAAATCACAAAAAGTTACGAAAAGTTTCTCTTAAATATTGAAAACCATTTAAAATTAATTAATAATTTTAATAAATAACAATTTTCTCCAATACCCGTTTATTGATTAAATAAACGGGGAGAAAGTTCTTCTTGTAAAATATAATTACGCCAACAAAAGAAATTCCCGATATTCGTTTCAAAATTAGAAAAATAGAATTTTCAATCAAATGAGAAAAAAAAAATTATTTCCATCAAATCAATATCGTTAAAGATAAATCTAAGCGAAGCGTAGAACAGAAAAAAGAAGAAAGCAATAGGAGAAAAGAATTGCGTCGAAAAGAAAGTAGAAAAAAAAGAAGAAAAAATATTTTCCGATCTCGAGGATCTACCGCGATCCTCGACTCTACCTCTACCGTTAAAACGAAAACGAAAGTAAAATATCGTTAAACGAAAGTTTCTTTTTGAAGGGATTCGGCACGTCTTTAATTTTCACCAAAATCACCGCGTGAAAAAAAAAAGAAAGAATGAAAAAAAAAACTATTGAATTCGTTATTCACTATTAAAACATTCATTCGACGAAAATTCTCGAAGGTCTTCCCAACGAGATTTTCAAATTCGACCGTTATCCTTCGATCAGCTTCGATAGCTGTCGAGCCGGTCGTTGCGTTGCCTCAAAATGGCTGCCGAATCCACTTCACAAAGAAACACGAAATCCACTGTGTGTTCTCGAACGATTCGAACACTACGACACTCGTTTCACACAACGAAAAACAATTCGCGATTCACTGAATCTATGTTTCAATCGAAAGAACGAAAAAGAACACAAAAAAAATGATTCGAAATCGAAATTTTCACGTTTTGGGCCCCACGTTGGGCGCCAATTTGTGACGTGGATCTCGCTATCCTAAGACAGGGGACCGTAACCCCTGTCACGTCACTTCTTATCACCTGAAAATCTTCTAAAAAGGAAAGGAATCCAGGTCGCGGGCGCCAGGTGCAATGCACCTTGTCGACCAGCTCAGGTCGCGAAAATGGTAGAGGGGAGGGTTCGTTAGAAAACGACACGAAGAAAAACAAATGAAAATAAATATATTCAATAATAATAATAAAAAGAAATACTATAGAAATGCAAAAAAAAGAACTAGAAGGGGGCGAAGTCCTGTCGGCCCCTTCGAGACAGCTGGGGTCGAGCACGTAATGGGAGCTCGCTCGGAGAGGGCCACCCGCAAGACTTGGGTGGCTCAATCCCTGAGCTCGCTCGAATTCGTTTAATAAAAAAAAGGTAGCCGTGGGGGGACTCACGATGACTCCCAGGTCGCCGGAACTCCTGCGTTTTCCCTCCTCGAGTTCTCGGTCTCGGCTCGGACACGGCTCTCTCGTTCTCTCTCTCTTTCGGTGCCGTTCTCGGCTCTCGTTTTCGCCCGTTTCGGATTGCGAAGCGTCTCGGTTAGCGTCAAGCACAGAAGTGAAGACTCCGGTGTCGTCTCCGGCGTCTTCCGTCGAGTGGGGAGGCTTCGTGCCTCCTGATTGGCTGCGAGGGGTCACGTGCACCCCTCGAATCGATCGACGATCTCTGGATCGAAGGGAACTCCATGTTCCTATCGAATTCGTATCGAGGGCGATTCCCGTAACCTGCAGGAAATCGTCCCTCGATTTGTGGTTCTCAGCCGGGGCCTGGATGACTCCCTGGAATGATCCCCGGCCGGTATCGATACTCGATTCAGCGTCGTAGATGACCGTCGTGGTCCCTCATCGCTGATGACGTCATTCCTCAGTCGCTTCGGTTACGGAGCTCCCACGTGCTCGAAACGGTAATTCGTATCGGTAGCGACGGATGTCGCGACGTGTCTCATAATCGCCGAACTTCGCCCCTTCGAACGATCGCTCTTATCGATCTCGCGATTCTTATCCTAAACCTATTCCTTAATAGATGTCGCAATATACATGATTTGATTAATAATATACATGATTCGATTTCGCTCTTACACCGCGGATCAACTTAACCTAAGAGTTTGTTGACTTCCGTGTTGGACGATAATTCGATCGATCCATGCTGATCGATCGATACGTAAAT
>OX463772.1:4746230-5061230 GCA_949825005.1 Gasteruption jaculator | reverse complement strand
GATACCGCTGTTATTTTTATCGTTGGGCGTAACGCCACAACGCTAGGAGGGAAAAACCTGTTTTTTCAGCGATTCTTGGCTTTTAGCGGATTTCTGTCCAGTCTATGTCCAGTAGGACTTCTCTGATAAACTCTTCGATGCTTCGATGCTTCGAAAGGTATTTTTTACTTCATTCTAGAACACCAGAATGCTCGAACTAGTTTTCCTGAATATTTTGTCTCCTAGCGAGATATAAATTTGATAAAACTTACTTTTTCAAACGATTGTTGATGAGTCCTGACGACGGTATTGATCACTACTGGCTATCAATAATTGTTAAAGAGTTTTTTTGTACTAATGGTACGTCAAGAGCAATTTTAACAAATTGGAACCATAAAAATGTGCATTTTATTAATTTCAATTGAATAATGGTCTTCAAGAATTTGTGTAATAGCCGAACAATGAAAATCCCTAGACGGCCGACGGCGTCCCTATACAGGGACATATTCCTTGTATATTTAAGGTCAACCGAACATTATTTTGAGACGTGTGATGCATGTTCTCGATGTATTTTTTTCCGTAGAATTCGATGGTACCATTGGTTTTATCGTAGAACATAACTTCGAGGCTCCAGGAGTAAAAAACTGAATTTTTCAGTGACATTTTGCTTCTAGCGCTTTGAGGTTATGTCCAATGGTAAAAATAATGGCAGAATCGGATTCTACGGAAAAAGATACGTCGAAATCATGTATCGCATGTTTGAAGATATTGCAATAACTAGGCTACGCCTGAACGAATTAACCGAACAATGAAAATCCCTAGATGGCCGATGGCGTCTCTATATATTCCATGTATATTCAAGGTCAACCGAACATTATTTTAACACGTATGATGCATGTTTTCGATTTTTTTTTTCCCGCAGAATTTAATGGTTCCATCGTTTTTATCATAAAACATAACCTCAAAGCGCTAGGAGCAAAAAACTGGAGTTCTTAGTAGTTTTTATTTTTTTTTCAGTACGTTCCACCACTTTAAAAAATCTGAAAAAATTCAGAGAAATTTTTGAAGTGAAAATACATAACATATATTTTTTCTAGCGATGAGTCGGTCGTTGTTTTCGATATATTGAATTTTAAAATTTTCGAACGGCTCTAAAAGTTTGAATTTCACGCCAAAAATTTTTTTGATTTCAACAATTTGTAGGGCTTAAAAAACCCTACAAAATGAAAAAAAAACTTTGTTTCTAGCTCGAAAGCTGTTCGAGATATCGTCGAAAAACCTAAAATCACTAGACCGGAGTTTATAGGGACCCTAGTGCGTTTTGGGGACTGAAAATCTAGGGTTCTTACTCATTTTTTCCCCCGAACATTATGGTGCAATTCGTTTCCCGATTGACTCAAAGGCCGATTTGACTATCTTATCCGGCTAGACCCTTTGTTTTCCGTTGGTTTTCTTACGATCACTCGTGAACTGCTCGTATTAAACAAATTTACTGCTCAGATTAAAAAACTAGAGACTTATGGCTACAATTTTTCTTTTTTTAACACGTTCACGCCGGCGTGACCCACCGGTGGGTCACACTTGACTATCCTGTGGAGCGACGGGCATCACAGATGGGTCACTTGTTTTCAGAAAATAAGTCGTTAAAAAAATTAGTTTATTTTATTTTTTCTCAACATTATAAACAAAAATTGAGTATTATTAACATTCAATATTTTAAATTGATAACAATTATTTATTTATAACCATGCAACTTTTTAAAACATTCTAAGCATAATACGGGCTGGCCCTCACAACGGTTACAATATGTCGCTACTTTTTTACTTTTTTATGGCATAAAGTCTACCTTGTATTTTTGATAATTGTTTGTAACATTCTTTACACCGTTTTCTTGTTTTTCTGGCAGTCCCTTTGAACGGTTGTAGAAAATGTGTACGTTTTCTTGACGGTTTTCTCTTTTCTATTTTATCTTCTCCGATTTCTCTGTGATGATATTTGATCAAAAGGTGATCGATAATTTGATCTCGAAATTTTAAAATTGAAATTTCTTTATTTCCCCATTTTTTGTGTATATACTATGCATTTACCAGGCAAGTTCCGAATATTATTTCTATCATCATTTTCCTGTACCATTTTACCGTTCTTCGCAGACAACTGTAATAAGATGACATCTGATCAGATAGATCGACACCCTTTTTCGCAGCATTATAACAAAAAACAGTATCTGGTTTAAATTTATTATTTGACCCCTGAATAATTACACATTTGTGGTTCTGAGAAGTAGCTATCATACATACGGGCCTTTTGTCGGTCCATTTCATAAATTTTACTCCACTGCGATTTTCCAAACTTATAATGCTACCCCGTTGTTGCTTTTGCTTTGCTTGTGGAGGTAGAAATTTTTTGTTCTTTTTTATTGTTCCACAAATAAATGTTTTTTTTTGCATCAGTTCCCCGGCCAAAGAGATACTAGTATAAAAACTATCTGTGAATAGTACGCGGCCCTCAAATAATAAATCTCTTATCAATATCATGACTACGTCATGGGAATGTGTCTTGGCAATTGGTTGTGCATTTTTCCCTGCATAAATATCAATATTATATGTATAACCTTCAGGAAGGCACAGTTTGTATGCCTTTATGCCATACTTATGACGTTTTCCTGGAATATATTGACGAAAACTAAGACGTCCCCTCCATGGAACCATACTTTCGTCAACAACAATGTTTTTTCCAGGTTTAATAGTGCTTTTAAATGTGTGCACAATTGCATCATTCTATTTTACAGTTTGGCCCAAAATTTAGCTTACCATTCAATAATTCCTTTCTTTGCAAAAAAAATTTTTTTTTCTCAATATTAAAGAAATTGAAACCAAAGTTAATTTATGTTTGCACAAAGATATGTTAACATTGAAGAATAATATCGTTTCCACCTTATCTTCATTCACTAATAAAACCATGCACATTCCCTTCTCTGATAGACTTTTACTGAACGAATACACTAAATGTAAAAAGTTTGTTAGGGGCAATCGTGACATTCTTATTACCAGAGCTGATAAAGGTAATGCTACTGTCATTCTTGACAAAACCGATTATGAACAAAAAATGCTTTCTCTTCTTAATGATACTAATACTTATATCAATGTTACATCCGATCCTAGACATAAGGTCGAAGCTTGTTTGAGACAGATTATTTCTCGGTGGAAACAAAAGGAATATATTGATGAATACAGATATTATTCTCTCAATAGCACTTCTGGTTCTCTTTCGAAAGCCTATGGTTTAATTAAGATTCACAAGACTGGTTTCCCACTAAGAATTATCATCTCCGCTGTTAACTCCCAATTGTATAGATTTTCCTTTTTCTTTCACAGAATTATCTCTTCTTCACTAACTCCCCCCTTCAGTCACTTAACCAATAGTTTTGAACTTGTCAGCAAAATTAAAGGTTTCCATATACCGTCTGATCATATTGTTGTTTCATTTGACGTTGTTTCTCTTTTCACAAACGTACCTAATGAACTTGTTATACAGAGTCTTACATCCAGATGGGACCACATCTCCAAAAAAACTCTGCTACCTATGGATGAATTCATTAAAGGAATTAATCTAATTGCTAACTCCACTTATTTTCAATGTAATAAAAAGATTTAGAAACAAATTTTTGGTTCTCCTATGGGGTCTCCCATTTCCCCAATTTTAGCAGATCTTGTTTTACAAGATTTAGAAAAACAAGTTTTACCACAATTAAAATTTAAACCTACTTTTTATTTCCGATATGTTGAGGACATTCTCATTTGTCTACCACGTAACGAAGTTGAATCTACCTTACACAAATTCAACTCTTTTCATCCACGCTTGCAATTCACTTATGAATTACCCAATAACAATAGTATTCCTTTTTTAGACGTTTTAATAACCGTTGACAATAGTAAACTTGTCCTCAACTGGTACAGGAAACCTACTTTCACTGGTAGATACATTAACTTCTTTTCACAGCATGCTGCCTATCAAAAAAGGAACATTATCACAGGATTAGTAGACAGAGCTATTCTACTAGCTGATCCCAAATTTCATTCTGATAATATTAAATTCATTAAAAATATTTTAAGTACCAACCTTTTTCCTGTTACCTTCATTGATGATGTCATTAACAAGAGACTTAAATATTTACACCACAAAAATAATAATAATAATAATAATAATAATTCCAATATTCAATTAATTGAGAATGACTCTTCACTGGTATCCGTTGGAAATAGGATTACTATTCCTTATGTTTCTACTGTCGCACAACGTATCAAGTCGGTTTTGGACAAGTTTCATATTTGTTCAACTTACAAACCTATCAATCAATTAAGCAGTCTGATTAAGACAGGAAAAGATTTTTCCGGAAAAAATCAATATACGGATGTGGTTTACAGATTCAAATGTAACGATTGCCCGTATTCATATATCGACTAAACAAAAAGGAAATTAAAAACACGCCTGAATGAACATATCAGAAGCATAAGAATTCATGATAACAATGTTGTTCCTGAGCATTGTACTACGTTATTTCATTCCTTTGATTTTGATAATGTTGAAATCTTAGATATCGAACGAAATCCAAAAAAACGGCTTACTTCCGAAATGTTAAATATTAAAACTACCAATTTTACTTTAAATTCTCAATTAGACACTAAATTATTGCATTATTGTTATGATTCCTTTCTTAACACTCTTAAAAGGTAACTATAATAGTTGCTATCTTCTTTTTAAGAAATTCATTAAATATAAAAAATTCTCAAATAATTTTAAATTTAGCGCCTTGCTGATTACCTAGCCAAATTGACTTACATCCTATTCTTAATTTTGTGTCGTGTTCCCTATCTGTTAATCTGTACTTCATGGTCTTCACCATCTTGCAATAACTTTGTGTGTCGAAGCAACGTGTCTGCGAGATCTTTTGTATCTTTATACATCTATTACGCAAAAACGGTTTTTATACGTAATAATTCTAAAGTTTTTTAAAAAACCGTTACTGTTTGCTCATGTCGATTTCGAAGTTTCATCCTCTGGTTACTTTTGAGGTTATTAACCTTTCTCATCAACGGTTTCTATCAGGTATCTTTTACATCTTCAGGTATAAAAAATATTATGATCTAAATTCTATTTTTACAATTTTCGTTTCTTTATAGACAATAGAAACTCTTTCTCGAGTTAAGTTTCCATTGATGAGACTTCCTATGTTGACACACGTTATCTGTATCTTCGTTCTCATATGCAGCTGTTCCTACCAAGTAATATATATATTTTTTATAAAAAATTGACGATAACATTTGACTCATCTCTTTTTTATAATTTGACGTTTTAATCCTTTTTATAATTTGACGTTTCAATCTTTTTTATAATTTGACGGTTTATTCTCCTTTATTCTTGTTGACTTCAGCCAATAGGAACTGCTGATATTAGAACGGTTGAAAACGGGAAGAAAATTAACAACTTTCTGTATGATACGAATTTCCACTATCTTCAAGAATCCAATTTTGTTACACATTGGTTTCTTAAGACACACAATATCTTTACCTTCAAGTAAGTTTTCATTCTTACATTTTTAACAATATGTTTTTTACCGAAAAAATTGTATGATTTTTGTAATTACTATTATTTCAGTTACTTTCTGAAGAGGACTCACATTAGAGTCGAAACGTTAAAACTATTTCGAATTAAAAACAATCTTTTGCTCGAAACTACCAACGTCTACTTCATTTATAAGATTAAGTCGAGCGAGCTGAAAGAAGAGGGAGATAAATATACAATTGCATCAAATATATTTCTTATTTTATGTAACCGATCTTTCGTTCTAGCCGTGGTATTGTCGGAGAAGTGTAAATATTTGAGAATAGATAAAAATCGGTGACGTTTCATCGCGTTTTTTATACGAGCGTTTGCATACATGTCATTTTGAGACCAGTATAATCTAATTTCTGGTACCTGTACTATAGCCATGATTAGCAGGATGCCAATAAAAGTATTTATTTCAGCTTTTGTAATAGGCTTCCAGGCCTGTTGGTGTCTTCTGCTGCTACATGCAGAATTGTTGATGCATTGTGTAGCGTATTTATTTGTTTCTTCAACGATTATTTGTAGTATGTCATCCGTGACAAATAATTTGTATAATGAAACAGGATCGTCTCAGTCCGTGTTGTGAATTAAAAGTTCTTCTTCTTCTGCATACTCACTTATTTATAGATGTCTTTCTGTTATTTTCTTCCATTCATTATCGCCATCGTCATCCTCTGAATTGGATTCGAAATCTTCTTCCTCCAAGGAATGTCCTTCAGTTCGCGCAATGGTTCACAATCATTGCTTGCCTCATCTGAAGAGCTCGAGAGAATTCTAAATCTTCGCATATTTGCCCTGACTCCAATGATACTTTCTTCAGACGAACCACTTTCTTCCATAACTATTTTATCTATTATTTATATGGGCAAAAATTCAAAAAGGAAAACTGCTAATCGCATGTGCAGAAGAAAAGATAATTCTACCTACGCTTACACTTGATGCAAGAAATGTGCGCTCAGAAAAGTCTATGTCATAACTGTTGTGACCTTGCATTTAGTGCGTCAAAGCTTCGAACAAGCAACAATGTCGCGCCGCCCGACAAAGCGTAACGAGGTAACGCGTCCCGCCTCACGCCCGGCGTGAACGTGTTAAATTGAGAGATCTCGCTAGAGATCTTCGTTCTGTGCTCTATCGACCAACCGTTGAGAGCACCGAGCGCAAAATCTCGTAGCGAGTCTATATACAGTAGAAATTGAAGAAAACTCGGATCTCTCACTCGCACCCGCGCGTTTTCCTATCCCGGCCTTTGACTTTCCAAGTTTTACGAAATTATTTTCGTCTTACGGTACGACCAATGAAATCTCTATATCTATTGTAACGTGGAAAATTTCTCCCGTTACTTTTGTTACGGCCCAGCGTAACGCATTCAAATTTTATAAATATTTTCTAGAAACTCTATAGATTACCAGAATTTCAAACGTACACCTGAATCAATATTAACATTTCTCACAGTTCGAAATCATTTTTCTCTCTAAT
Source organism: Gasteruption jaculator (assembly GCA_949825005.1). Taxonomy (NCBI): domain Eukaryota; kingdom Metazoa; phylum Arthropoda; class Insecta; order Hymenoptera; family Gasteruptiidae; genus Gasteruption; species Gasteruption jaculator. The sequence goes on along the minus strand of OX463772.1, from coordinate 5,054,168 downwards.
CAAAATTCCTGGAAAATGGTAGAGTGAATAAATTATATATAAATTTTCATATGATAAAAATCCGATCAATCATTAGAGCTGTCCGGTTGAGGAACTTGAAGACGTTTCCTAAATAAATATCGGAATCATTTTCAAGGCATCGACAGACAAATTCATCCTACCATTTCCTTATCAAATTCAGTTTTCCAAGAAAAGAGGAAGTTTGGGCGATACTTTTCCTCAACACTTATCTACCCCTACAATTTGCTGCGTGGGAGCGACCGCGTAGTTCTTGGGCCTTAAGCCCTTAAATACACAAGGTGTAAAAGTTGATAGTAGTCGAAACGAGGTATCAATTTGTACCTTCGATTGACTTAGAGGGAAACCGTAATCTAGGTTTATGATAAGTTTAAAGTAGACGAGTAATTTTGTCATTGGTCGAAGGAGTACCATTACCCTTCGATTTTTGACCAATGGATCAAACAGGAAAATTCCTCCTCTAAGAATTTTCCACCAATGAAAAATTAACGTGGGTGGAGGAACTTTCTTTAAAAAAACTCTTGTACTCAGTCAACAGAAGTTAACAAGCAGTCAGTCAATCTCAATCACACAGTCTCAATTCTTCAGTTTTGTCAGACAGTATTCAGTTAATAGTGAGTACACAGTCAATACAGTCACTCAGTAATAGTAGTTTTTCCATTAACAGTTTTCGGAGTAATAGCTTTTATAGTCAAGTTTTTAACAAGTTTTGCCTAGTTGAAACCCAGAGTTGGGAGTAATCTGTTATAATTTTGAGACAACCAAGAGTTTTAAATATCTTTTGAAGTTTTCCGTTAAAGTGAAGTTTGTGAAATAGTTTGTGAAATTTTTGTGTGAAATAGTAAATAAAGTTATACAAAGAAGTTCGGTGTTTAATTTCAACATCCATTCCTGCGTTCGGATTGCCCATCTTGCTCCGCAGTCATTTTTCGCTGGATCACCGCCACCAGGACCATAATTATCACGGATACAATTTTTATTTTGTTTTGTTACCTCTTCCATTTCAATAAGGATGAGTATCTACAGTTATTTCACCATGTTTAAATTATTTTCAGGCGACTTCACGTTTATAGTTTTCCAAAATATGCCAATCATTCTTTTCATTGTTATTTCCTTGGATCAATTTTACAAACTGACTCTGGTTCTCCAGATTCATCGAATTTATTCTAAGATTTTTGTATACCTCCCATTGTGTAGCTAATAACCCCTTATAACTAGATTACCTTTCTTAGAAATATTAACCTTCAATTAAAGAAATTTTACCACAATAACAAACCTTTAGTTTCATTAGCGTGATGATAATCCCATTGTTTCCCCTTCTTTCTTTAAGCAATAAACTACCCGTCCAGATTTCATACAACTTTAATGATTTGTGGAAAATAATAGGTTTACCTCTATGAGTTAAAAAAAAAAATAAATATTGAGAAAGGGTACCCCTAATCTCTTTCATTGAAATTATGTACCCATATTTTTATTATGTCCCATTTTGTTTCTTTTAATGTTTCTAACTTCGTTTATACCTGCCCCACTCAAGCATAGGTCCAAATCCCTGGTAGTAGAATTGAGTTTCTGCACCTAAAATTGGACCAAACCTTGTCCACACTCCACATATTTGTTTTAAAAAGGGAATTTATAAAAGAAAATAAATAAATAATAAATTTACAAAGAAATAAATGTTTTGTTTTGTTGTTTGTCTGTGGAGTCGTGACACTTTATTTGGTAAAAATCTCGTTATTTCTTGCAATTTGGGTCTTTCTTTTTGTCTTCCTGTGATTCTTTCGGAAATTCAGGGTATCGGGAAATTGAAAACTAGAACAGTGCTCAGAAATCTCCCGGGAACCTGAAGAACTATTATACTTTATTATTTTCAATATTGTATTTTTATTTTTCGATTCTTTTATTGAATTATTTTGAATAATTTTTACGTTACTGAATGTTCCTACCTAACGCTGTCACCTCACTTCTTTCCCCTCCAATTTCCTTGCCAAGAAGACTATGAAGATCGGCACAGAGAAGAGATTGGAGAAGACAGAGAGGATTCGAGGCTCCTGCAACAACGGGAAAGAAGAAGAAGGAAGACTCCCATAGCCGCTCATGACAGCGTTATCAGAGAAGGAAGGACGAACTACCGACTCCCAGGAAAGACAAAGAGAAGGATGTCGCAGGTCTATCGCCTACAGCCATCTAGTGATTTCGCAGGAACGGATCGATAAGAGAAAAATGGGTCGATGTCCTAATTATCGCCCGAGCAATTATCGTAATTCCCGATTCCTGCTACGAAAAGGATGGCGCTATCGATAGCAGCTCGAGGAGACCGAAATCGACGCTCCTCAGATATTTCTGAGCCCTTCCGGAGTGAGGATCCATTTTCTTGTGCCGGAAAATTCGTGCCTTCTGGAGGAATTCACTTTCTTTTTGTGGAATATTGCCGTCCTGCCGATTTGGAAGCTTTTCTTTGGAGACCTATCATCGGGGTGAGTGCCTTCAACGGGTCTCATTTGTGACTTTCTTGGCATCCCGTTTCCTAACGCCTATCGCTGTTTTCCTACCGAATTCCTCCATTACTATCTCCTATCGCGTAAGTTCAAATTAATAAGGAAATTTAATTGTTAGTCGGAGGGTTCCCGACTATCTCTTTTTTTTTGTTTCATTTTGTCATTGCAAGTTACAGAATAAAATATTTGTTTTTTTTTGTCAATTAACTCGAAAAATTCGTCTGGATAATTAATTTTGATTTTCATCCTACCTAATCCAGACAACGGATTTCCTCTGATTGGGTCTTATAGCTCCCATTGATCTAGACCGGGCCCCCTCAGAGCAAATCCGTGTCCGCAAGGACTGGCGTCCAATATAATATCTATTCTTCTTTTTGTTCTGCACGTATTTTTAACGAAAAGTTCTGAGTGTGGCAATTTGTGCCGCGGTTGCGTAACCTATCTTAATTATTGAATTTTGGTTTTGGTTTTTCATTATGGCCGCTCTCGTTGTGAGCAACCGCGCTACACTATATATACTGTTTTCGTCTTACGGTACGACCGATATAATCTCTACATCTATATATCTGTGTACTCTACTATATGTATGTGTGTATACTTCATAATAATCCTACAAGGTGAAAAGTGCTATCTTCTTTGATAATAATATATATATACTCCATATTGTTTCACCATGACTGTACCGCAGCAAGCTGGGCTCTTTCAGTTGTGAAGCACAAGCTTGAGAGTGAACACTTACGCGGCACCTCTTTTTTCGAAATTTCAAGATTTTTTTGCAAATCCAATTAATTGCTTCAGAGCTCCTGTAGGAAGACTTTAACCCATTAACGCCTGAAAGGCCACTCTGCAGACCACTACTTTTGAGCTTACTGTACGGATACAATTCGAATAAAAGAAAAAAGCAAAACATGGAATTTATAGTTTTTTTAAGGCTCTTTCAGATGGTGCCATTGAAAATTTGGAAGAAAAATGGTTGAGTACTCTAAAATGGAGTTGAATGGTAAAAAACGTTGAAAAAATTAAAAAAATGTTTCTTTAATTGAATTTTTCGGCAACTTGCCGTTATGGAATTATCTTGAAACCAGTGTAGATGGGGAACGCGATGTCTGAACTTTAAAAATATGTATAGACAACTGTTTTTTCCTCACCTGGGTGAACCAAAATGGCGTCCAAAGTGAAAAATTTTACTCAATATCTGTCGGACGCTTTAACTAATAAACTATTAATTTTTCGAAAAAAATGTTAAGAATGAAAAGTGTTCAGAATTTGTGAAGGAATACCCCAGAATTTTTTCAGATTTTTTTGACGCATTAAGAAAAATTTCTTAACACAAAATTTTTCTGAATTTAAAAAAATTCACAGAAAATTCTTAAAAAATTCTAGAGTGTTTCTCTAATAATTCTAAGCTTTTTTTATACTTGTGAATTTTTTTTTGAAAGTTGATAGTTTTTCAGTAAACAAAATCTGCCGCATTCGATACGTGTAAATTTTTCTGCCCATTTAGATTTTTTTACTCAAAAACTATCAACTTTCAGAAAAAATTCACAAGTATGAAAAAAATATATATATACACTATATTGTTTTACCATGACTGTACCGCAGCAAGCTGGGCTCTTTCAGTTGTGAAGCGCAAGCTTGAGAGTGAACACTTACGCGGCACCCCTTTTTCGAAATTTCAAGATCTTTTGCATATCCAATTAATTGCTTCAGAGCTCCAGTAGGAACACTTTAATTAGCTCCTCTTCAACTAAAAAGTGCCTTATAACACCTATTTTTAATTCAACTCTTCGGAAAAAGTAATGAAATCTTAAAAAAAACTTTTAAAAAGTAAAAATAGGTTCTGTGTTCAATAATATAAAGTCTGATCATTTTTTCCAGAATTTCGAGGCAGACATAGAATTGAAATCAAACTTCGAAATTCTGTGCTTAAGAGCTAAAAAGGGACGTGAAAAGAATTGCGAGGTAAAAATTACACAGAACAGCGTGCATTTGCAGAAATATCTTTTGCTCTTTGTAAACAGTTGTTTACTTTGTAACACGCTATTCTGTGTAACTTTTACCTCGCAATTTTTTTCATGTTCTTTTTTAGCTCTTAAGCACAGAATTTCGAGGTTTGATTTCAATTCTTTATCTGCCTCGAAATTCTTACTTTCTCAAGATCTTAGGCACAGAATTTCGAGGTTTGATTTCAATTAGATGTCGCGTTCGTAACTGTTCTTTTCATCCCTTTTCACACGGTCATGAGGGAGCGGACTCAGCGTCGCGGTTCCACGAATGTTTCACGTTACCGTGAGACCGACTGTTGTGGGACCGCGACCGTGAGAAGCTCTTTTTGAGTATGTCAGCGCTTTTGGGCCAGAAGACTAAGATTCCGTCCATCTTCGCGGCGGTCCGCGAAGACAGATCTCTGCGAACCGCGAAGTAGCTAAGACGCGACTTCTCCTTTCGACATAGGCATTGTAGCCCTTCTGGTGCTGTTTTCTGATAGTCCCCATTCTGAATCAATAAAGGGCACGCTTTGTGCCAGTTAGCTCGGGAAGTGATCGTGTCCCTTGTGCCGCTCAGCCACTTAGAGTGCTGGACGTCACATAGAAAAAAAAAACAAAAATAAATAAAAAATTCAAATTTAAATTGAATTAAAAAAAATATAAAAATAAATGAATGATAATATTTTATTTAATTTTAATTTAAAACTTACTCCTTACTTACAATATACAGCATCAAAAAATGAAAATAAAAATTAAAATTAAAATTTAAAATTTTAAAGTAAATTTAGAGTATATTACTATAACGAAACGAACATTTTAAATTCTGGCGGAAGCGACTAAGTACGTAATAGTCCGCGCAAGTCCCGCCAGAGCGCGCCATAAGAGAAAGACGTTCAAGGAATCCCGCCGGCGGCATGCACGTCGCCCGAGGGGAGTATAAATAGAGCCGCAGAGCGCTGAGGAGATCACTCCTCCTCTGCCAGACGTACGAGATGGGTCATAACGGAACGTATTAAAGGTTGGAACGAAGAGTCATTAGCTACTCGTAGGACCTCCGTTGGGTAATACCGACGACTCCTCGAAGCAAGGACCTTCCGTTGGGTAACACCGACGAGTCCGGGTCGTTGGGTTACACTGACGACTTTCGCAATAGGGAACCTTCCGTTGGGTAGTACCGACACCAGGAGCTGGGTAGAACCTGGCAGAAGAGGAAGGTTCTCCAGGTAGGGAAAACACCACTGGGTCACATCCGCGGTGCTGGATACACCCGGCACGTGACCTAAGAGTATTGACGGTATCGGGATAATTAGAGGAGTCCCACTCTTGAAATTCCCGCTAGTAGGATAAGCATTGGGTGCATTCAGCACAGACTAGCGGTCAGTGAGCAGTTTCTGATCACTGGGAACATGTTGAGTAGACTTTGCTGAACGCCACGGTAAGTGATCAGGAGAAGCATTGAAAATGGCTACCTCCAGTGTTATTGTTATTAGTTATAATTTGAGGTTAGTCAGAGAAAGCGAGTTCTACTCTTTTCCGTATGTTGTTATATTTAAATTATTAATATTTATTTTTTTTTATTTTTATATTTTCTACATTTTTCTGGTTTTTATATTTGTACAGGGTTGAGCAAAGGAACCTGACAACTTTATTATTGAAATTTGACCAACTTCCCAAACAGAAATAAAAAAACCAATATAATAATAAAAAGTAGAAGAGTGATGGTTAATAACCATTCATTGTTTAAATATAATATTTGATAAATGAGACCCGTTATTGGCAACACAACTTTGTAGCCTTTTTACGAAATTCTTTGACACTTCTTGCAAAGTTTCTCTGGAAATTTTGGCGATTTCACGCCGGCGGCCAAGGCAAAGCGGCACCATTCTTGTTGAAACCAAGTACAGCTGATTGTGAGACGATATCTGCGCTTTAATTCCGGTATAAAAAACAGCAAGCATGTCTGTGTAGCGCTGTGTGTTCATCGTACCGTCAAAGAAGAAGGGTCCGATGATCCTCCACTCACCAATTGCACACCAAACCGTTACACGCAACGAAGATTTATCCAGCTGTGACTTTTATCTTTGGGACTATTTAAAGTCAAAAGTTTATATCAACAAACCAAGGACCTTGGTTGAATTGAAAAATAATATTCGCCGTGAAATCGCCGAAATTCCCAGAGAGACTTTGCAAGAAGTGTCACAAAATTTCGTAAAAAGGCTAGAAAGTTGTGTTGCCAATAACGGGTATCATTTATCAAATATTATGTTTAAAAAATAAATGGTTATTAACCTTCACTCTTCTACTTTTTATTACTATATTGGTTTTTTTGATTTGTGTTTGGGAAGTTGGTCAAATTTCAATAATAAAGTTGTCAGGTTCCTTTGCTCAACCCTGTATTAATAATAGTCTCTGTATTTTGTACTTATAATTCGTAATTCGTTACATTATCTTTGGAGTAAATCCGTTTGGAAGGTAAGATTTCAATAATAAATAATTCATTACAAATTAATTTTCTTGTTTTTAGATAAACTATTTCAAAATGGATTTATTGCCACTAATATTACAAGATGGCATTCCTATGGATATTATGGATAACGTGGTTCAAGATTTCCTAGGACCGATTCCAGAATTTGGATTACGTGATTTAGAACGTCCTGTAAGAAACCGTAATAATAATTATTATCAGATTATGGTACTTTTTTAAAAAAATATTGTTTCTTTGGAAACCAGTTATAATATAATGATTCGTACAAAGAACAATGCTTTGCTTAAACAAACAATTAACAAATAGCCATGGCTGTATTGGGATGTGTGGTAAGGGACCTGAATGAAGGTGCTAGTTTGCCAGAGTAGATATATGCCATGAGGGGCTACTAGGGCTAATAGTGCAGTAAGGAAATAAGAAGATGATGTAGCTAATGGGCAACAGAAGGCTAAGGAGTATTACATACCGGTATACGCTTGTAGTCAGTGGGGAAAAGTAATTATGGTGATACAGAAAAAACCTCATGTCGATTAATTAGATCCGAGAAGAAAGAAAATAATAATAATATGAGAGGCCTAATACTAGATAATATAGCTAGGCAATATTTACAGTATGTACAAGTGTCGCACGACGACGCATAGCGATGGCTAATTAGTTACATAAAAATGAGGTATTAATATGTATAATATAAGGGATTAGTGATTACGATTTGCAGTGAGTTCACGGGTTTTTCGAGCTGCGAGCTTGACTATGATAAGGTTATCAGTTTTAAGCCAGAAATAACGGCCTTTGGTTAATCTGGCAAAATCAAGGTGATCATAGGGGGGGGGGGGGGGGGGATAGACGGATTGCCTATAAATAGGTTTTTTCTGGATTCCCAGTCTGAGGGTAGGGGTCTTATTCTTTTGTTGGCTTTATTCCTTCTGGAATGATAGAGAATTGGAATGTTAAGCTCGTTTTGTATAACTCCTAGTTGGTCGAAGTAAATGAAGTCCTGAGGGACAAGGTAGCTAGAGTTACTACGTGAGATGGTGTCGGCGTCATTCGTGATGGCAAGGTTGTGGACAAGATCGTTGTCGATTAGTTTGAGGTTGTTTAGGTAATCTCTGGTAAGTTTAATAATAAAGTTGTCAATGCGAGGGATGCAAGCTGATTTATAGATTACTGAGTTGCTGACATAATGGGTGTAGTCGGAGTGGGCTGATCTATGGAGAAATAGGCAGGTTCGCAAGCATTTTCTTTCAAATGTTCGGATTTGTTCCATAACTGTGGCACCTATATTCCACCAGATCAGGGCAGCATAAGTTAAGATGGGCCTGACAAGCAGTTGGTAGAGTATGATTTTAGTTTTGTTCGTCAGATGAGAGTTATGGAAGATTCTGCTATTTGACCTAAAGGCTAGAAGAGCTTTGTTTAGTTGTATTTTAATGTGGGAGTTTAGTCTGAGAAGGTGGTCTAGATGGACGCCTAGGTATTTGACAGTGCTTTTGTGCGGGATAAGAGCTTTTTGGTCTGTGCCCGGGATGGTGGTTGAAATTTGGAAGGTATTGTGTCCTTGTAGTTTATTTACACAAAGACGATTGGTTGGTTTACGGACCAGGATCGTTTCGCATTTGGTCGGCTTGAGTTTAAGGTTCTACGTGGTATACCAGTTGTTAATTTTTTGTACTAAAGACTCTAGGGTATTTTGAATAACGGGTGGTCTGGTTCCAGCCACATAGACTATAAGGTCGTCTGCGAAGGCAATAGAGGATGTAAGGTTGTTAGTATTTAAGTCGAATAGGTTAATCAGATCAGAAGTAAATATGTTAAATAGTATGGGGGAATTAATCGTGCCTTGTTGGAGTCCTTCGGAAATGAGGAAAGTGTCCGTGGATAGGTGAACGCCGTCCCAGGTCTTAAAGGTTTTAGAGGAGAGCATGTCTATAATTACGTAAATGAGACTTTGAGGGAATATTTTCTTAGTTAGAAATAAAACCGAACTGGTTATTGGGAATGATTTTGTTTTCTGAGCAGAAATTGGAGATGGAATTGTTAATGATGCATTCAAATACTTTGCTAATATTAGGTGTTAAACTTATTGGACGGTAACTGGACGGATCATTGGGCGGTTTACCTTTTTTTAAGATCGGTAAAATTTTAGCACACTTCCAGGCTTTGGGAAAGTAGAAGTTATTTAGAGAATTATTAAACAGGATGGTGTATGCTCTGATTAACGGTGGAGGAAGATGTTTCAGGATGATTTTGGGTATGTTATCTAGTCCCAAAGATGTCTTATTAGAGAGTTGTTTGAATAGTTGAAGGACCTGGGAGTAGTTATAGAATATTTTTGTATCGGTGGTAGTTTGGGAGGTGTATAGCGCAGTGTTCTTTTTGCTGAAGGAGGTGATCGTACTATTGTTGGCTTTAAGAGTCGCGAGATTGTTTTTAATTAACGTGGCTTTATTATCCACGATGTTCCGGAGAGGCGAGTTGTTGTTAAGGAAACGGGGAGAGTTTATAGATTCATAGAAGGAGCCAATGATATCGAGTTCGTCTATGGGGCTAGAGATTATGTAAGTATCGTCAATGAGGGAAGCGTCCAAAAGGTTACAGTTCGCTCTGGTAATGATATTGTTATTAGATTTGATATGAAGATCATCGATTAGGTTAGATTTAGGAGGTCTGAGTAATTTGTTGATTTTAGGAAAGAATAAGTGAGGCTTACGATGGTCTATTTTCTTTAGTTGTTTGTGCCAATGAGCTTCGGTGGATAATTTAATCTCGTATTTAAGGACCTCTTGAACAAGTTTAAGAGTCGCAAGAGCAGCGACAGTGATGTGATTTTTGGCAAGTGGGTCAGAACGGCGAAGCTTGAATATTAGGTTAATTAGGGATGTTTTCTTTTTATGTAGGCGGGTGATTTTGCTATTGATAAACGTGTGGAGTCTGTTCACTGGTTTGAAAAGAAGAGTGGCTTTATCAATGGAGTTAGTGATGAGGGTATTTAGGCTGTCGATGTGGGTATCGATTTCAGAATTGGTGAGATTTACGTCCTCGGGGATGGTAAAGGAAAGATCATCTACGATAGTTTGGCTGAAAATGTTCCATTTGGTCGCTTTATAGTTGAAAATTTTGGTAGTAGGAGGCGGGTTTATAGGGCTCAGGGGGCTCGTGGGGAGTAGAAGTTGCAGGTGGATGGCGTCATGATCACTGTCATAAGGGAGAGTGTTGATTTTGTTGTTGTGGTTTTTAATGTTGAGTCTGGTGTCATGCAAGCAGATGTCGAGAAAAGAATTAGCCCGTTTAAATGTGGAATGGAAGGGAGTCAGAATGTTGAGTTTATAAGAAGTTGAACAATCTTGCTCCCAGTTATGTAATTGGCGACCTCTGGTGTTGGTGGCGTCATCGCCCCAGACTATTAAAAGTTACTAAGTTCAAGTTTCGAGAAGAGAGAGTTGAGTTCAGTGATGAAGAGACTTTTATTATCATTAGTAGCGTATGCACTAATGATAAAGAATTTGGAGTTGTTGCTAAGGGTGAGACAGACAATAGTGAATTCTAGGAGAGAATTTAATTTCGAGGATGGGGATGTGATTAATTCGAAATTGAGGTGGGAGACAGGGGGGTGTTCCGAATGAGTATGGCCGTGCCGCCTCCTTGTTTAGCCCGATATCGGTCAGTACGTATGAGAGTGAAGTGGTCGAAGGAAGGCTTATATTTCGGGCTGAGTTTTGTTTCCGAGATCAACACAAGGTTTAGGTTGTGCCTCATTGCAAAATCGTAATGGTTAAATCTCTTATGGTTAGCAATAAGCGAGTTGACATTAATTGCTGCTATATTTAAATAATTGGCTGGTGGTGGGTGGAGAGTCATGGGAAGTAGTTAGTAAGGATGAAATTTATTTTTTCTGTATTAGATGAGACTTGACTAGCTAGATCTTTAAATTGAGTCGAGATAAGCGTCGCTATTTCTTCTTTAAGTTCGCGGATCCATGGAGGGCGGTCGTGTTGGGCTGGAATTCCATCGTGGTTCGGGGGGTTGAACTCGATTGAGCTGCAATGAAGTTGGTTGGTCCATGGCTGATGATGTGGAGCGATTGGAGTCGCGGTGTGGACCTTAAGATGACCTCTGCTATATGTACGCTGCGACGATGCAGGCAGATGATGAGGGGTTCTATAGGTTGTAACAGGGAATATCGATTCCCTGATACAAAGATCCCCGAACCTCTCACACACTTTCCCCACGACTATTCGCGCCGCGAAATTCAATCAATTCGATCGATCGGCATGGATCGATCGCGTACACGTCCACCGTAGAAGTCGACAAATACTTAGGTTAAGTATTCCGCGGTGTAAGAGCGACCATATAATTGTTAGAATTAAGGCGGACGAAGTATATATATATTATCATAGATTCGCATTAGGGATCGTAGAGTCGATAAGAGTAGATTCAGAACGGGTCGAGGTGAATCGTGAAAATCGAACACGACGCGCCATCTGTCGAAGACGACGGGGACCAGACTTTCGACCACGTGGAGACTCGTCGCAAAGACGAACCGGCAATGACGTCACCGAGACCACGACGGTCGAAGCAGCCATCGGTGGAAGGAGGAAAGTCGACTCCAGAATGTTCACGGAAGGGTTCTCGACGCCCTCCCAGCGGGGAAAAATCGAGAGACGTTTTCCAGATGCAAGAGGAATCGTCTCCACCTCGAAGTCGAGGCCCACGCAGAATTCCATCCACCGGAAGGTTCGCTGGATGACTCGAGGGGTACGAGTCGTCGCCCGCAACCAATGGGAAGGCTCGTAGCCCCAGGGTCGAGAGGAAGATGCCGGAAGTGAGGCCGGCTTCCTCACTTTTACGCTGGACGTGTTAGAGATCGGAGGTATCGGCAGCCCGCGTATCGAAGAAAAGAGAAAGTGAGATAGAAACGAAAGAAAGAGAGAGAGAGGCGAAAGATCGAGAGAGAGAATAAAAGGAAGGACGTCACCCGGACGAAAGAAAAGTAAGTCCCGACGCCCAACTTTTCATCCCGAAGGAAACGAGCGAGCTCAGGAGTTTGGGCCACCTGAGTTGACAGGTGGCCATCTTGAGCGAGCTCGCTGCGCCGTTTGCGACACCTCGCCCCGTCAATGGCTTTTGCTTTTTCTTTCTTTTATTTTGCTTAGCATTTATGTTGTAGGCTTTTCTTTTTCTTTTATTTTTGTATTCTTGATTTGATCGGCAAATATATTTATTTTTTTCTTTATTTTTTTTTGTCTATCAAACGTGTCGTCGTTTATACGAGCCCTCCCCTCTACCATTTTCGTTTCCTGAGTTAGATCGCGGTGCATAGCACCTGGCGCCCACGATCGAGCCCTTTTTCCGACGGTTTCTTTTCAGGATTTCAGGGCGATTGTGACGTGTGGGGTGTGTCGACACCCCCAACGAAGGGATTGCGAGATCCACGTCACAAGGTTGAAGTTCCCGTAGCGGTTTGAGCGTATGAGATGTTAGGATTCACTTAATTAGCAATGTGGTTTATTTTCTTGCGGTTAGCACTGTTTTTATCAGCCGTGTGTTTTTTATTTATGCTTAAAGCGAATTTGTAAAATCGACAGCCTTTGTATGACGCAGGATGTCCGCACATATTGCAATTAGCGCACTTCGGCGTCGTTTTATCGGCGTTAACAGAGAGTTTGCATGTGTTAGGGCCGTGATTTTCTGCACATTTTACACATTTGAAGGGCATTTTGCAATTTGCACTGGAGTGACCGAGCATCTGGCAATTTTTACATTGGAAGAGGGCTCTTTTTTTAAGGTGCTCCCAGCGGATTTTCTTGTATGCTAATGTTTTAATTTTGAAAGCTTCAGCAACTTTGCTAATGTTGGATAACTGTATGATGTGAATATATTTGGAGGGGTCCTGTTTATTGTAACACAACTTAGACACTTTCATAAATTCGATGTTATCGGAGTTATGTTCTTTAAGTTCGTTTAGGAGATCAGAGTCAGAGAAATCACCTCTGATGCCTTTGATAACAAGAGATTTAGGTTTGTTACTTTTAACTGTAAACGTGAAATAATTAATGTTTTTTGAGTCGAGGATATACTTGATGTCGATGTAGGTGGAAACATCAGCTGGTAGGATAGTATGATTGTTTACATCCCTTTGGTATAAAGTAAACCCGTCTTTAGGAGTGTTGTTCTCCGTTAGTATAGAGATTAATTGTGAGAATTGGGTATTCCTCGTGTATATAGGTGGCGACTTAGATGGTTTAATATTATTGTTTTGGGTTGTTGGTGGAGCCGTGCTATTCAGGAGCATATCAGGGTCTCCTTCCTCTGTTAGCGCGTCGAAATTGTTAAATGTGTCGATGTTTTGCGGGTTAAGTGTGGTGGGGGACGCTTTACCCAGCCGTCTGTGTTTTTTTGGAAAGGACCATCCTTCAGCGTCTTTGTCATCGTCAACAATGGCGGGGCTTGTATCCATGATGGAGCTGCTCGAGTGAGACTCGGGCGTAATGTTTTCCTTGGACATTTTAGGCTTGATGTTAGGCGCGACCGAATAGGGGGCTTTATTTTGGAGAAGGCCTTCCTTACATGCTTGTTTATAAAGCTTATCCAGGTTGTGGCTATTAAGCTTCGATATTTTATTAATGCCTGTGCCGGATGCTATAGGTGGGGGAGATTGATTAGTTTCTTTAAGATTTTTGCGTTTAGTGCCGGTAGACGTCATAATGACCTTACCTGCTCACCAAATGACCGGGGTCAGTGGTGGTAGAACTGGTTGGAAGTTCAGAAACGAGAAAACTTAATGGAAACTCACTAAACAATCGAACGATTAACGATTGAAATGCGCGATAGCTGTTAATAGGCTGAAGTACGTGTTCATGGAACGGCGTCTTAGCGTAAACTGTGAGATTATAGTACCTGCCTACACAGATCAACAATTCAAAGAACATTTTCGAATGAGCGAGACGACTTTCGAGGTAAAATAATAATTATAATTCAAATAATACATATTACCAATAATGATTAAAATATTTTTGTATTGTAAAGGTGTGTATATCGTTTAAAACATTCAATAAATTTTGAATAGGAATTAGCTAATGTAACTGGACAACATATGAAAGGAAATCCAAATTTGTATGCACCACTTCCAAAAAAAATATTATTTTCGCTGTGGGTTTTAAGCAAGCAAGAAAGTTTTTTATCTGTGCGAGATCGATTGCAGTTTTCCCCAAGTTCAGGGCATCATATTTTTAAAGAAATTGTAGGGGTCATTGCGGATTTAATGCCGTATACATACACTGGCCAGATAATGATAAAAAACAGCAATCTATTGATGTAAGTACAATATATCATCATTACTCAAAATGTTATAAAAGTGTGTGACGTGGATCTCACAATCCCTTCGTTGGGGGGTGTCGACACACCCCACACGTCACAATCACCCTGAAATCCTGAAATCGAAATAACGGGAAAAGGGCTCGATCGTGGGCGCCAGGTGCTATGCACCGCGATCTAACTCAGGAAACGAAAATGGTAGAGGGGAGGGTTCGCATAAACGACACGTTCGACAGACAAAATAAAATGAAAATAAATATATTTGCCGATAACAAAATAGTCGAAATAAAACAAAAGAAAATCCTACAAAATGAATACTAAGAAATAACGAAAAAACAAAGAAACGGGGCGAGGTAGCGCGAACGAAGCGACGAGCTCGCTCAAGATGGCCACCTGTCAACTCAGGTGACTCGACCTCCTGAGCTCGCTCGATTCCTTTTCGGCGACAACGAATACGGGACTCACGCTTTCTCCGTTCTGGGTCCCGGGTGGCGTCCTCTGCTCCGTCGACGACGTCGTAAAAATAGGATATTTATCCCTCGATCGGGTCGTCTTCCTCCTTCGCGATTCTCTCTTTCTTTCTCTCTCTCTTTATCCGCGTGGGCACGTGCTAACAGGTTTACGTCCAGCGTAGAAGTGAAGAAGTCGGCTTCACTTCCGGCGTCTTCTTCTCGATCTCGGGGCTACGAGCCTCCTCATTGGCTGCGAGTGACGACTCGTACCCCTCGAGTCATCTACGAGCCTTCTGGTGGACGGAACTCCGCGTTGGCCTCGACTTTGCGGTAGAGGCGATCCCCATTGCTTCGGAGAAAACGTCTCTCGATTTTTCCCCGCTGGGACGACGTCGAAAATCCTTCCTGGAGTGTTCCGGGGTCGACTTTGCTCCTTCCACCAACGGCTGCTTCGACTGACGTGGTTCTGATGACGTCAGTGCCGGTTCGTCTCCGCGACGAATCTCCACGTGGTCGAAAGTCTGGTCCCCGTCGTCTTCGACAGATGGCGCCTCGTGTTCGGTTATCGCGACTCGCCTCGGCCCGTTCCGAACCTACTCTTATCGACGCTACGATCTCTAATGCGAATCTAATCTATATTTCGGCCGCCTTAATTCTAACAATCATTGTGTCGCTCTTACACCGCGGAATAACTTAACCTAAGTGTTTGTTGACTTCCACGGTGGACGTATATGCGATCGATCCATGCCGATCGATCGTATCGATTGAATTTCGCGGCGCGAATAGTCGTGGGGAAAGTGCGTGGGAGGTTCGAGATCTTTGTATCAGGGAATCGATATTCCCTGTTACAAACTCCCCCCTCCTTAGACAACACCCGCTCCCCCGGCGAAGCCGCAAGTCCCATTCCCGAGCGAGTGTCAGGGTGATCCCGACGCGATCTCGTCGCACGAGTGTTAACGCACCTCTATGGTCGAGTAGTCGACCATACCGTTTTACATGGTATAATTGCCCGTACAGTGCAAAATACCTGGAATGGTTCTTATAGCTGCAAAAAAAGATTTCATTAGATTCACATTGTAGGTGTAATTAGTAAATCAACGTTAGTTTATCATCGAAGTTACAAGACTTTAAACGAAAGACAAACGTGTCGTTATTTCGATTTTTCGGGAAGTAAGGAACGGTGATTTGCGAAGGCAGAATACAGGTATCCTCTGGATAGTCCTAAGTATCCGATTTGGAATCGACGAAAAGCGGAGTTCAGTGTCGGCGACTGAACAAAACCGAAGCGTAACAACTAGCGGAAATTTCCTATGTGGTCGTAACCCTACGCCTTAGGTCGTATCGAGGACGTTCTGTCGGGTCAGACGAGACTGTCTCTTCTGGGTCCCTTCGTCTATTTCCGCTTGGTGGTTTTCGATTGTTGTCGAATTTACGCGGTCGGCCCCGTTTACGCGTCGGGGTTGACTTTTCTGTACGTGTTCCGGCTGTCGATTGTGCCGAGGGTTCGTCTTTCGACGGTCCTGGTCGAAAAACGTCGATGTGGGCCGGTTTTAGGTCAGAAACGTGTTGCTTCCCTATCGTTATGCCCTCTTGGTTCTGCAATTCGTACGTCGTTCGAGACAGAACCTTCGAAACTCGGTAAGGACCGTCGAATTTCGGTGCCAGTTTCGCGGTGAACGCTTGTGTCGCTGAAGACAAAACTCTATTCCTTTTCCAAACGAGATCACCTATCGAGTACGTAACGTCGCGTTTACCCCGGTTGTAATAACGCGATTGTTTGTCGTGCGCCTCCTCCAAGTACTGGAGGGTCAAGTCGTGGAGTTCAGACAGGTGGAGCATCCGCTCTGTCCACTCCGTCGCGTCCTGGGTCGGTATTTTCACGTTACCTTCCAGGATTCGTCGAGCAAATCGCGGTGGCGAGGGAAGTCGACCGAAATTGAGAAAAGCAGGGCTCATTTTTAAGGTGCTATGCACCGCCGTGTTATACGCGAATTGGAACTGATGTAAGTGTTCGTCCCATTTTCGGTGGTTTCCCTCGACATACGATGCTATCATCGTTTTTACGACTCGATTCATCCGTTCGACTGGATTCGCTTGCGGGTGGTATGTCGGCAACGTCGCGAAGTGTATTCCGTGCGCTTTGAGGAATACTGTCAGCTTCCGATTAACGAATTCGGTTCCGTTATCTGACAGAAAGATGTCCGGACATCCCCATCGATACATTACGTGTTTTTCAAACGCCAGTTCGACCGATTTGGCGTTTGCGACTCTCAACGGAACACATTCGATCCATTTGGTGTGTAGGTCGTGGAACACGAGTACATACGCGTGACCCGCTGTGCTGCGTGGGAACGGTCCCATCACGTCCGCAGCCACGACTTTCCAGGGGCCATGGACGCTACGTTTGCCCATTAAGCCCGCTGGAGCCTTCTGGTCGACTTTGCCACGCTGGCAAATGTCGCATTTTCGAACATATTCGAGAGTGTCGACGTACATCCCGGGCCAATAATAGTTCTCGGCAGCTCGAAAGTACGTTTTCGCAACGCCAAGGTGTCCAGCTTGCGGTTCGTCGTGTACCTCCCTCAGGATTTCGTTCCGTGTCGCAGGAGGTACAACAAGCTTCCAAGCGTTTAAATCCGGTACGAGGAGATCAAGGAACGAATTTGGCCTGTAACGATACAGGGATTCGCCCTCGACTTTCCAACCCTCGTTTTTCGCTGGGTACTTTGATACGTGATCGAAACGGTTTCGATACCATTCCGCTTTGGCATCTTCGCTTGGGGGTTCCGATGTCGAAGCGGGCTCGTCGATCGCCGCTACTTCGATTTCTTCTTCCTCCCCTGTCTCGTACATTCGAGAGAGGGCGTCGGGAACGTGATGTAGGGCCCCTTTCCGGTGGATCACCTCGTAATCGTATTCGAGGAGTTCTAAGGCCCAACGAGCGAGTCGACCATCTGGGCTTTTCAGATGGTGCAGCCAACGGAGGCTGCTGTGGTCCGTTATCACCGTAAAATGGTACCCTTCGAGGTAATGTCGATATTTACGGATGGCCCACACGACTGCTAAACATTCTTTTTCGGTTACCGAATATTTCCGCTCGGCATCCGACAACGTGCGACTCGCGAACGCGATGACTCGTTCTTTGTCGTCGATATTCTGCGTCAGTACCGCCCCCAGTCCGAAGCTACTCGCATCTGTTTGAAGAACGAAAGTTTTCGTAAAATCGGGTGTAGCTAGAATTGGGGGTGTCGATAGTTCCTGCTTCAGCTTATCGAAAGCCTCCGCTTGGTCGTCCCCCCAATGCCATCGAACGTTTTTCTTTAGCAGCTTCGTTAGAGGGGTCGACAGTGACGCAAAATCTCGAATAAATCGGCGATACCACGACGCTATTCCCAAGAACCTCCGTAGTTGCTTGATGTTTCTTGGCGCCGGATAGTCGAGGATAGGCGCGGTCTTTTCAGGGTCTACGTTTAGCCCCTCACGGTTTACGCGAAAGCCGAGGTATCGAACTTCGTCCTGGCAGAATTCGCATTTTTCCGGGTTTATCGACAGTCCCGCCTCTCGGACTTTCTCGAGTACCTTCCGTAACCAAACGAGATGGTCTTCGAAAGTCGGCGTGGCGATGATGATATCATCGAGATACGCGAACGCGTACGGTTCCATTTCGGGACCGATTAGTCGATCCAGCAAGCGCTGGAAGGTCGCTGGGGCTCCCGATAGGCCATAAGGCATCCTGGTAAACTGGAAGAGTCCCTTTCCAGGTACCGTAAACGCGGTTACTTCCCTACTCGATTTTTCTAAGGGGATCTGATGGAACGCTTGACTCAGATCCAGGGTCGAAATATAACGTGCGGAACGCAATTTGTCGAGTATACCCTCCATATACGGAAGAGGATATGCGTCCTTTTTCGAAACTGCGTTGACTTTACGAAAGTCGAGGCAAAATCGATAAGTTCCGTTCGGCTTCTTTATCATTACGATGGGAGTCGACCACGCGCTGTTGGAAGGTTCGATTACTCCTTCTTTCAACATTCGGTCGACTTCATCGTACATCGCCTGTCGAACAGGGGGCGACACCAGGTAGTAGCGCTGTTTAATCGGTGCACTATCCTGGGTGTCGATCTTATGTTCGATAAGATCCGTTTTACCGGTCTTTCCGGAGACCAATGGAATTTCCCCTGCTAGAAACTCGTCGAGTCGGTCCTTTTCGGTCTTCGTCAAGTCCGTAATTCCGTGACAAACGATGGAGTCTTTTTCTGGGGCGATTTCGTCGGGTCCGCGCTCCGCGAAAACGTGCGGTACATTCGTTAATCGCGAAACCCAACCGCCGTTGGCGCTATCGATAACGATTTCGAACGCATTAACGAAATCGATCCCCAGAATCATGTCGACAGTCAAGTTCGGAACTATTCGTACGTCGAAGTCTCGTTCTAGTCCGTCCACTGTGACTGTTATCGTGGTCTCTTCCTGGATCGTCTCCACCTGTCCATTAGCCGTTACTATTTGTTTAAGGGGGGGGTATGGTTTTGAAGGCAGAAAAAAACAGGTTTTTACAGATTTTTTTTTGGGCGTACGGTGAAAGTACATTTATTTCTGATTGTTGTACATTAAAGAGTAGTAATTGAACTATATTCTGTGAAATATTGGTTCAAAAATATTGAAAATTGACCGAATGGCAGCAATTCTTCGCAGGCGCCTCAGAAGAAATACATTTTGCGGTGCACATCATATCTCAGCACTGGATCATCTGAAATGAAATAACCAAAGTTTTTTCCTTAATTTTTATGTCCCTCTAGGTATCGCTGCCGAGTTTTTCCATTTTTTTTAATTTTTGAACTTTTTACAAGACTTGAAAGTGAAAATACCGATTTTTGGCCTAAATTCATGACTATTGTTGTTAATAATAAGAAAAATAAAATCAAAGACGAAAAAATCTCGCCAGGGTTACCTCATAAATTATGTAAGGAAATACTGTAAAAAATTTGAGAACGATCGGTTGAATAGATTTTCAGATACAGTGTGCACCGACTCAAAAAACATCGACTTGAGAAAAACGCGTTTAAAGTTTTTCGTAGCGAAAAGACCCTGATAAAACTTAGTAAGCTATTTATTTTTTATTTTACTCACATAGAATCATCAATGCCGGGACCATAGAGTATAGAACTTTCGTCAAGAATGTCCAAAGCATCTTTTTTATCAAGTCTGCGGCGAATTCTATCATTTTTAGCGGTTTCAGCTGCTCGCTCATCTGCTCTGTTCATTCGAATATCGTTGGTTCGAAGCGCCCATCCATGACAACTTGGACCAGTACTTATTCGCATCTCTTCTAGGAAGGTTAAATAAGCTTTACAGCCTTCATTGAAAACACAAGCAGCCACTGAAGATGCAAATTCGACGATAATTGCTGAACCACTCTCAACTTTCGGCGCAATCTTCCAAATAAGCTGGTTCAAACTCTCATTATTATTTTGTGTGAATCCGCCAATACATCGCTCTAGGAGAGCATCTTTGCTTAAATCTTCATAAATTGGCTTGATCTTCTTGCGGCATTCGTCACACTGGAGCACATTTTCTTCAAGTAATTCTGGTATACCGATTTTGCTACGAAATTACTGGATAAATTCATCAGTCCGCAGAATTTGTCACAACCAGCTAATCCCAAGCCTAAAACTCGCATCACGAAAGCAAATCGGTAGTTCACTTCATACATATGATCATCTACTCGTTCACTAGACGGAACGTAACGAGGTTCTTTGCATTTTTCACATTTTATTTTTATCTTGAAACCAAGACCTATTTTGCCACAACACTGAAATGATACTGTACTATCACAAACTGCACACTTCACTAACGTAGAAATTGTTGAAAAAACTAACAGAAAATCAATGATTCTGAAATGCTTATTTGTATCTTCAGCAACTTCTTGGCTAAAACTTAGTCTGATTTTTTTCGTTGACGTACTCCTTGTCTCAATATCGTCATCGTTTCTTCGTTTATGCGGAGGAACTATTTTTTTACCTCGATACAACTTTTTACCACTCTCCTTTCTACACTCTCTGGAAACTTTTCTCGGCATTTTGCGAACAACAAAAATATCACAACGAAATAGAGTAAGAAAATACAACACGACTGTTACACTCCGCGTCTGCTTCGAAAATGAAGCAACACCAGGTACCGGGGTACCGTTACAACGACCCTGTCTAAGACCTTTCTGGAAACTGCTTAGGGACAATAACAAAAGAAGATTGGACAATAACAAAAGAAGATTGGACAATAACAAAAGAAGATAACAAAAGAGATTGAGAAACAACTGCCTTCCCGCTGAGCGGTTACAGCTCAGGTAGTCGTTCGAGACACGTCTACTTCCAAAGCTATATCTTTGTGAGTTTTGCTCCGATTGACTTCCTATTAACAGACAACATTCTTGAAATACTATACTTTCATAATATGCAATAAAAAAAAATCACTTTTTTTGAACCCTCAAAACCATACCCCCCCCTTAATTAGAGGAGGTCGAAATACTCTCCCCTCTCTGAATGTCGGTTTCAGCCCGTAGGCTCCGAGGAAGGTGCGAGACGATCCGGTGTCGAGCAACGCTTTTACCATCCGCTTACCTACTTGTACGTAGATAAACGGACGACTCCCGCTGTCGGTGGAGTCTATCGTAAGTACCGTCGAAGTACTTGTTGACGGTGCGTCCTTATCGATTGTGGTCCCCATGTCGCTGGGGGAAGTATTTGGGACCTTCGAAATTACTTCCCTGTTTCTTTTCCCGAACAACGTTTACAGTTCGGGTCGGGATTGCTGGAGTGGTGGCAGCTATAACAATAACCCTTCTTCTTCGGCTTCGGGCACTCCCTTAACATGTGATCGGTGCTGCCACAATTCCAGCATTTCCACTGGATCGTTTTCGAATTTCCCTCCTTCCGGGAGGAAGTCGAAGGTGTTTCCGTTTTCGAGATCGTGCGGTTTCGTTCCGATCTTACCGGGCTTCGCGTTTGGGCTGCTCGCGAGTACGTTGGCTTCGCGTCCGATTTCTCGGATTTCTGACTCGACCTCGTTTCTACCGCGGAGCTATACTCGAATTTCCGTTCGCTCGATCTTTTAGATTTCGGTTTATACGCGAATTCTAAAAGCGGGGAATCTTCTACCGGGGGAGGCGGCTTAAATTGTTTAATTCCAGCCCAAATAATCTCCCTCTCGGTCCCAAGATCTACCAGATCTTCTAACGTACTGATATCGTGTGGATTTATTTCCCGTCTATACGCTGGCCGAATATTTTCCAAGACAATGTCGAGCAATTCGTCCGGAGGAATTGGTCGAGTCATCCGGGACACGCATCCCTCGATACAGGTAACGTATTCGGCTATCGTCTCGTCGTCGCCCTGCGTTCGTTTCCGAATGAACTTGTCGAGTCTCTTTTGGAGATCTCGAGATCCAAATCGGGCTAGGAATTCTCGACGAAACTGTCGCCAAGTTTCCCACTCGTCTCGATGGGTCCTGTACCATTGCAGTGGTAGACCCTTCAATATCATTGGGAGGGCACACATTAGGCTGTCTAAGCCTAGACCTCCCAGAGTCGCCCATTCCTCGACTTTTCCCAGGAAATCCTCGGCACTCCCGTCCTCCTTTCCGCGGTATGACAACCGCCACCGACTGACGGCTGAAATTAGTGCCGCCGCATCCCGCGAGAAATTCGGCATCCTCGGTGTGTCGTCGGTTGGTCGTGCCGTCCGTTCGTGGGTGAAGTCCACCCTCGGTCTCGTCGTCGATATTCGTTCGGTCCTAAAGTCCGAATGGGGGTACCCCTGCGGTGAGGATTGTGAGAGAGGCACATTTCGTGTCTCTCGAACTTCCGCATTGTCGCGTCTCGTCACCGATTCCCGAGGGAATCGGTCGTATGCGTCGTCCGTCGGTTGGGGTACCACCGAGTACGTCGGTAAGTCGAGTAGGTCTTCGTGCGTCCGTCGATGGTCCGTCACGAGTCTTGTCGAGCTACGAGGAAGGTTCCTGTCCAGGAACGCTTCCCGAGCTTCCGCGTGTAATGCGGTTGCGCGCTCTGTCGTCCGGTATGTCGTGGTAAGTCCGGTGCACGTCGTCGTCCCAGTACTCATCGTCACGGTCGTTTCGGACGCTAGGGTCACTGGTGGTAACCAGTGTTGGTCCCTAAAAGTCACCGTCGGTGGTCGTCCCGATCCTCGTCGTTCCGAGGATGTCGAGACTGCGGTTGTCGTAGTGCCGGTTACTGTCGTTAGTGTCGATACAGCTAACGATACCAGCACATCGGTGGCGGTCGAGGTGGTCGGCGTCCGCGGTCGCGGACGCGGACGCGGCGCGATATTCGATACGGTTGGACAGTCGCCTCCTCCGAGAGAGGATACTGTCCAAAATTCGGCGGATCTACCTCGAGTTACGCTGACTAGCCTCTGCTCGTATTCCTCCAACAACGTCAACAGGTCGCGTTGACGTTGTCGGCTTATGTCCAGTTCCGACAATTCGTCGGACATCATGAGAGGTGCGAGAGCTAGTTCGGTCGCGACCGCCTCGGTTACGTTGCGTTTATACCGCAAAAATCGGGTCCTTAGCTCCGCTAAGTTGCCTTCGGTATTTAATCCTAAACGCTGTAACACGGTGCGGAGGGCTTCCTCATCGTATCCCAATAACAAATCGTCTTGGGATGCGGTTGATCCCTCATAGTCGAACGCGTGGGACATTTTCCGGCTTTAAGTATTTCCCCGATTACCGACCGACAAAAAAAAAGAAAGAAAAAAAATGAAAATTCTGTGAGATTCGTCTCACGATTCGATTCGGTTAACAAAAAAATCGACTCAACTCAATTTAAGTCCGATTTAAATTTAATTCGATTCGATTATAATTTCGGAGTACTATTCGATTCGATTCGATTCGAAAGAACGAGAGAGAAAAGAATGTAAACGGGTTCGAAAGAGAAAAAAAAACGATTACGATTACACTGCACCACAAACTATCCTTCGGGTACACGATTTTCGATTAATAATATTATCGACAAAGTCGATCAAAAATATTCAAAATATTTTAATTTCAATACGTTGAAAGGCAAAAAGAAAAGTTTCGCAATTATTGGGAAAAAAAAATCAAAATTTTCGCAAATGAAATTTACAAAAAAAAATTTTCGAAATGAATGTTATCGACTATGTTGATAAAAAAAAATATGAAAAATATTTTAAATATAATAACGTTACGAGAAGAAGTGAAAAATTTCGAAGTTATAAAAAGAAATTAGAAAATATTTCACAACTAAAATTCAAAAATATTTCGACAATATAATTTGAGAAAAACTGTTCAAAATATGCTTATATAGAGAAATTCGAAATAATTGAAACGTTTGAAAATTTATTATTAAAAGAAACAAATTTTAAAGTCTCGAAAAACGTTCAAAACGAAAATACGATTATCGATGAAGTCGATCGAAAAAAAGAAATACAAAAGAAAATAGGCGTGAAAAACAAAAAAAAATTTTACTCTTTTTTTTTCTTTAAATTTAAAAATTCGAAAAAGTTGTTAGCGATTTATATTTTCTTTAAAACACAAAAAAAAATGAAAAGATCGAAATCAATTTTTCAAAAATAGATATAGTTACTACGTATCAGGAAAAAAGAATCTGAAAATTCAAAAAGAAAAATGAATTTTCCAACGGAAATCGCTGGAAAGTTCGAGGACGAGAAAAACCGTTACCTCGTTCGAACTTTCCCGAACCTATACGAGATTCTCGAACGAAAAAAATAACGAACTGAAATCGAAACGTTTGGGCCCCACGTTGGGCGCCAAATTTGTGACGTGGATCTCACAATCCCTTCGTTGGGGGGTGTCGACACACCCCACACGTCACAATCACCCTGAAATCCTGAAATCGAAATAACGGGAAAAGGGCTCGATCGTGGGCGCCAGGTGCTATGCACCGCGATCTAACTCAGGAAACGAAAATGGTAGAGGGGAGGGTTCGCATAAACGACACGTTCGACAGACAAAATAAAATGAAAATAAATATATTTGCCGATAACAAAATAGTCGAAATAAAACAAAAGAAAATCCTACAAAATGAATACTAAGAAATAACGAAAAAACAAAGAAACGGGGCGAGGTAGCGCGAACGAAGCGACGAGCTCGCTCAAGATGGCCACCTGTCAACTCAGGTGACTCGACCTCCTGAGCTCGCTCGATTCCTTTTCGGCGACAACGAATACGGGACTCACGCTTTCTCCGTTCTGGGTCCCGGGTGGCGTCCTCTGCTCCGTCGACGACGTCGTAAAAATAGGATATTTATCCCTCGATCGGGTCGTCTTCCTCCTTCGCGATTCTCTCTTTCTTTCTCTCTCTCTTTATCCGCGTGGGCACGTGCTAACAGGTTTACGTCCAGCGTAGAAGTGAAGAAGTCGGCTTCACTTCCGGCGTCTTCTTCTCGATCTCGGGGCTACGAGCCTCCTCATTGGCTGCGAGTGACGACTCGTACCCCTCGAGTCATCTACGAGCCTTCTGGTGGACGGAACTCCGCGTTGGCCTCGACTTTGCGGTAGAGGCGATCCCCATTGCTTCGGAGAAAACGTCTCTCGATTTTTCCCCGCTGGGACGACGTCGAAAATCCTTCCTGGAGTGTTCCGGGGTCGACTTTGCTCCTTCCACCAACGGCTGCTTCGACTGACGTGGTTCTGATGACGTCAGTGCCGGTTCGTCTCCGCGACGAATCTCCACGTGGTCGAAAGTCTGGTCCCCGTCGTCTTCGACAGATGGCGCCTCGTGTTCGGTTATCGCGACTCGCCTCGGCCCGTTCCGAACCTACTCTTATCGACGCTACGATCTCTAATGCGAATCTAATCTATATTTCGGCCGCCTTAATTCTAACAATCATTGTGTCGCTCTTACACCGCGGAATAACTTAACCTAAGTGTTTGTTGACTTCCACGGTGGACGTATATGCGATCGATCCATGCCGATCGATCGTATCGATTGAATTTCGCGGCGCGAATAGTCGTGGGGAAAGTGCGTGGGAGGTTCGAGATCTTTGTATCAGGGAATCGATATTCCCTGTTACAAGTGTACATGTTTTAAATTCTGAATGTACTTTAGTCTTGTTCTTATCTTTGTTACAGATATTTGAAGCAAGGTCTAATGGTTTCCCAGGTATCGTGGGTGCTATAGATGGCTGCCATATCCCTTGCAAACAACTTGTAAGAAATGCTGTAGATTTTTACAACAGGAAAGGGTTTCACTCTATCATACTCCAAGGTAAAAACTTTAAGAAACATTTTTAAAGAAACCTTCATACAATGTTTCATTATTTGCGTTATAGGCACTTGCGATCATCGGCGGAGGTTCATTGATTGTTTCATCGGATTGCCAGGCCGAATGCATGATGCAAATGTATTCAAACGAAGCCCATTATATCATCGATTGAATAATAAAAATGCACCATTATTACCTCCGGATCAACATTTACTCAGCGATTCGGCATACCCACTATCACAATATTTATTAACGCCGTTTAAAAATACCGGTCACCTTACTGCAGCGCAGACTAATTACAATGAAAAATTAAGTTCAGTAAAATCTGTCGTAGAACGAGCTTTTGGATTACTGAAAGGAAAATTTCGGCGACTCAAATATCTGGATACCGCTGATTTTCGTCTTGGGAATCATATGATAGCAGCTGCATGTGTTCTACATAATTTTATAATTGATCACAATGACATTGACGAAGAATTTGAGAATGTAGAGGACATAGATGTAGGCGATGTAGAGAATTTTGAAAACGCACAACCCATTATACCAAACCCACGTCAACGTGCTATAGCTGAGGGAAAACGGTTCCGTGTTATGGAAATATTATAGCAGAGGGTAAATTAAACTTTGTACAATACATTAAAATTAATAAACGTCTGTTTTTTGTAAAATGTGTAATGATTTTTTATCTTGAAATTTGAAATTGAATCATATGTAAAATTATAAATTCGAAAGTACGAATAGGAACTAAAAACAGTTACGGCATGTGTTTATTACGAAACTATAAAAATTCAGGATGCAAGAATATTACAGAATGGTTTATATGTGAAATTTAGTTGGTTTGTATGGTAGAATTTATGGTTTATAAATAACAAAGACAACGTAAATAAATAAAAACTGAATCTACGCACACACACAACTACACATATAACTTGTAGTATATTTATAATAAAATTTGTTTTTTCTAACATACACATTTTCATTTCATTTGATGAAAAGTTATTACATGTTACACAACAAGAATTTGTAATTCATTATTGTTGTTACCTATCCCTAACTTTAGCCAGGATATCACATAAATTTTATTTAGGTAAAAATATGATGACTTCTCGACAAATCTTTTTCGAGAAAACATAACAACGAAATAGATAGCCCCTTTTGCTTTTGTGGAATAAACAGATTCCAAATGGCTAATGCATGTAATTAATCCCGGTATTCGCTCTCGCGAGAAACATGAATCTTTTAAATTTGTAAACAATAAAATCTCGACTCGTCACTTCACAAAATGCATAGTCAAGAAAATCTCCCACCAAAGGGATCTCAAATTTACCCTATTCAGCACTACCATCGAAATCCCCACCCCATAAATTAGACCCAATGAGAAACCTAAAAGATTAATTTATCCAATGAAAAACCATGGACAGTTTGGAGAGGAGTAGCTAATTATTATTAATTTACCCAATGTGGAAATCAAAAACTAACTCCGAAGTCAGTTCCGTACTCGCTCTTGAACCTTCAAGTATCCTTATCTTCAAACTCAAGTCGTGAAATTTACAAAGTATCATTTAGTTAGAAACCCGATAGAAGACAAGGAGTTTTCCCTTGTCTTTACAAAACTATTAATTTTTTATCTCGGTCCGCGACCTGAGGAAAGAACTTGTGACCCGTTACTCGAAACTTGTAACATTAAGTGAAATAAATATCTGTGGACATCAATTCATCCAAAACCGTGTAGTGATTTATTTGAAACAACGGTCCGATCTTTTATTTCCACGGGTCTCCGACACCAACGAGGGATTTTCTTTTCTTCAAGTTTTGGATTCCAACGAAACCACTCTGTCCGTTTGCGCCACCCGAAAAGTAAGTGAAGGTTTAACTTTTGGTCCTATACCATATTCCAATTTCTATTTCTATAAATTTCTATTTCCATTTCGATTTATATTACAAATTATAATTCTATCAATTTCTATTTCTACCAATTTCGATTTCTATTTCGACTTATATTACAATTTCTAATTCTATCAATTTCTATTTCCATCAATTTCTAATTCTATCAATTTCTATTTCTATTTCGACTTATATCACAATTTCTAATTCTATCAATTTCTATTTCTACCAATCTCTATTTCTATTTCGACTTATATTACAATTTCTAATTCTACCAATTTCTATTCCTCTCAATTTCTATTTCTATCAATATTTCTATTTCTATTTTCGATTTAGGTTACAATTTCTATTTCGATTTACATTTTAATTTCTAATTCTATTCAACTTCTATTTCTATCAATATTTCCATTTCAATTTATATTACAATTTCTAATTCTATTCCAATTTTTATTTCCATCAATATTTCTATTTTCTATCCCGGTGAACAACCAAGACCATCTAAGTTGTTCACCCTTCATTTCTATTTTTTTATTTCTATCCCGGTGAACAACCAAGACCATCTAAGTTGTTCACCCTTCATTTCTATTTTTCTATTTTATATCCCGGTGAACAACCAAGACCGTCTAAGTTGTTTACCCTTCATTTCTATATTTCTATTTCTATCCCGGTGAACAACCAAGACCATCTAAGTTGTTCACCCTTCATTTCTATTTTTCTATTTTCTATCCCGGTGAACAACCAAGACCATCTAAGTTATTCACCCTTTATTTCTACTTTTCTATTTCTATCCCGGTGAACAACCAAGACCATCTAAGTTGTCCACCCTTCATTTCTATTTTTCTATTTCTATCCCGGTGAACAACCAAGACCATCTAAGTTGTTCACCCTTCATTTCTATTTTTCTATTTTCTATCCCGGTGAACAACCAAGACCATCTAAGTTGTTCACCCTTCATTTCAACCTTTCTATTTCTACTTGCTGCGAACAACCAAGACCCTCTAAGTTGTTTACCCTTCGCTTCTACTATCTAATCCCCCCCCCCCCTTTTTGGAGCGAACAAGATCATCTATTTCGCCCCTTTTCCATTTATTTGAACTAGGCTTTTTTTTTCTTTTTCTCGCTAGTGCCAAAAGGAAGGAAAACTCCTAGTCAACTAAAATTCCAACGATAAAGGAGGACGGCTTGGTTGGCTCGGAATAGTGGTCTCCACCACGAGAGCGGCCCCAGCACTTCTGGCCTCCGTACGGAAACCCCGGAAACGTCACCGATTCCCCCTCGCGTCCCTTCGCCGATTCAGGAATCGGACGATTCGATCCAGGAAATCCTAATAGTGGGTAGGGTCCCTTCCCCCATTCCCACCTGTTCACTCATTCTCAACTCCCAAACTACGTCACATTTCTCCCACAATCCGTCTACCTCCTCGTCCCGTCCAGTTCCATCAACTTCCTCATCCCTCGCGAATATTCCCCTACCAACCCCTGTCCCCTCGGGTGCTTCCTCTTTGAACCAACTTCCCCTCCCCCCGATTTTAGTTCAAATTCCTCTCCACTCGTCCCTTATTCCCGACTCTCCGGCCAGTCCCGACGACCCTGCCCCGTCAACGTCCCATTCTAATTCCTCTCCTCCTCCTTCCTATCAGGAGTTATATCCTGAGAATAAACATTATAAAATCTCGCCAGGACCTCCCCCTACTCCGGGAAATTCCAGGACCGAAGACGACGATTTCTTGGAAAGGGCCCACTTTGAAGTGAAAATAAAGAGGGGCACCTTATTCAGAAGGGCCCTCTTTGAACTTTTAAGGTGTACAGGGCTCGATCGGGTGCGGTTTCGGGTCCGAGACGGGTCTTTGACCTCTTATTATACGGTGGCGTATTGGAGGGACCTCTTGGGAAACCAGCACGAGTATTGCATACTGGACAACTTCGAGTTGTGACTGGTGTGAGTTGTTTTAATTTCAACTATTTCCTATCCCTGGATCGATGTTTCCGCATCGATCCAAAAATGAAAAGTAAGTCTTGAGTCGCTTTCGGATCACCATTCGATATCCCGACTCTAGACGTAACAATTGGGGGCTCGTCCGGGATATGTTGAATTTAATACGACAATTAACCATCGTTGCAATTACGGGGTTGTCTTATTTTTCTTTCTTTCTCTTTTGTTTTTCCGATTCAAGGTTCGAATTCAAATTATGAAGAATGGAAAGTCCTCTCGATTTGTGTGAATATTACGAATCAGAGTGCCCTTCCCCAAGGAAATACTATAACCTCCAATCGATTAAGGAGACCGATGAGTATTTACTAGCCGATAAGAAAGGAAGAAGGAAAATCAAAAGGTAATTTTCAGGCCCCTTAATCCCACTTCACAAAATTCAACTTAGGTCAATCCAAATATACGGTCACTTTTACTACTAACTCCAATTCCACCATATATCCCTATTCACAACAATTCGGCGGCAATCACTACACTTGATTTCCATATTTCATAAAACTGTGATCGTTTTATTTCAAATAACAATTAAAACGAAACACCTGCGCTTGCGCGACTTAGGCCGTTATTTCCCACGGATTCGGGAGAAAACTTGTTGCCGTTTGGAGTAAAAATTTCTAATTTTGTTTTTCTCGAAAACTAAAACTACTATATTTTGACAAATTAAAATATAAATCACCCCAGGTTACTTTCACATATCACTGAATCAACGCAAATTGAACATACGAGTCTGGATCAACTGATTGAGTGATCCTAAAACCGTTGATCGACTCATCACGAATGATCCTAAGATTCGGCGAGTGATGTTGAAAAGATCACAGGACGGATTGTTTAAATCTCGTAAAACCGAATGATGCTGAGCTGAACATTGCTGTTGCTCTCGTCATTATTTAGGAACCAATCAATATTTATGCTAAACCCAACCTTGTATTACACTAATTTTCCTTTTTGTTCTCCCCTCTTTTTCTTCTTTTCATTCTCTCTCTTTTAATCGCCTAAAAATAATATTCATTTCCGGGATTAGGATGAATATAGAATAGTTCAACACGACATAACTTAAGATTTAACTGGATATAGAATTTGTAAGATTTATCTGGGAATAAAATTTCGCAAGATTAAGATGAAATTAGAATAGTTCAGCGTAATTTAATATTTTACAGGATCCTACGCATATTGTTAGCACTATTTTTATTCATTAACACTTTATGATTGCTATTACTCATATTACTATTTAACCTTCAAATTCGAGACCCCGAATCCTCAAAGGATGTAACAGGTTATGTCGGATCGCAGAACCAGAAGTCATCTTAAACGATTAAAAGAAGCAGAGTCAGGGTCTGAATCAGACTTAGAAACTGCCTCTCTCCCCGAGTTCAAAGCCCGCGCACTCCCAAAATCACGTCGTGGTAGAAAACCCAAACCTGCTAAGTCCTACGGAAACGTTGAAGAATTAATTAGGCTAGCCAAAACAAAAGACCATAACCCTTTTGAAAGCAAACCTAGATTAGCTAGCGAAACCGGAACCTCGTATAGAGCGAATTCTCCTCAAAGGGAACTCGCACCGGAAGATCAACCTTCCACTTCCAGAGATCAAACAATAATTATCGACAAGATGGAAAATCCTGGGAACGGTAACGGCGGAAACCCGCAAAACCCCGATAATCAGGGAAACATTAATGTGGGAAACCTAGCGACTGGTCTAGAACTCCATAATTTCTTTCCCTCTAGCCAACTAGTTAGCGTAAAGGATGCCGCGGACTGCGTACCAAAATTTAACGGTAAAAACATCCCTTTTATGCAGTTTCTTGAGGGATGCGACGAGGCGCTTAAAATGTTATCCAGAAGGGAAGCTAAACCATAGTTGGTAAAATATATTAGAAAGAAAATAATAGAAGATGCTAGGACTAGCATTCCGGGCCAAGATCTTCAGACGGTCTCTTCACTAGTGAAATTTATGAAAGAACTCTACGCACCCGGAAAATGCGTAGGGCAGCTTCAAGCCGAACTAATGTTGTTATACCAAAAGAATAACGAGTTAGTTATCGACTTCGCTAACCGCATGAAAACCATAGCTAAAGAAATGAAAGATTTGCATTTAACAGAAAACAATTTGGAAACCGATCCTGAGATCATAAATGCATTAAATTCCTCAATGTTAAAGGTTTTCCGTAGAGGAGTAAAAACTCAAATTCGTCAGGAATTAGGAACACCCGGAGATTTAAACGCGACCATAAAAAAGGCCATTCTTGTAGAGAAGGAGTTAGACCAGATAGCGCAGGTTACGAAATTAGGAAAACCCATTGTTACTAGACTAAAGGAAGGTAAAATTAATGTAGTGCAATCGGAACCAATCCCACCCGCATCAAAAGATGGTAAAACTATACTAGTATGTCAAATTTCCAAGAAACGCGGACACGAAGCCGACAAATGTCTCCGTCTGACAAATCCAACTTGCCAGTTATGTAAAAAACGCGGTCATGAAGCTGACAAATGCTTTTCAAGGGGCAGCCCCTCTAACAAGCCAAACCTGCCCTCCTCCAATTCATTCAACTCTAGAAGTCAGCCTCCAATAGTCGAGTGTAGGTATTGTAAGAATAAAGGTCACACGATTGAAGAATGTCGTAAGAGAGCCTATAATAATGCCCAGAAACAGTCAAAAAACGATCAGGATTCCCCTGTGAGGAGCGCACAGCAGGGAACCACTCAGACCCAACGCTCCCTATTGACGATGGGTGCGAGCGACGAAATTCGTTCGGAAAGCGATTCGTCAGAATAGCTCATATCAATTTAGCACATAAATCGGAAACGCCCACTATCCACCTTAGCTGTAAGGAATTGCGAAATCCGGTAGTCATGATGTTGGACACAGGAGCGGGTCCGAACATTATCAAAGAAATTTTTGTTTCCGGAAACGTTCCTGTTAACATAAATAAAATCATCCGGTTGAAAGGAATAACTAACAATTTTGTAACCACAAAAGGAGAAGTTACATTAAATATTAAAGGTTATAGTACCCCTTTCAATATCGTATCGGATGACCTTCCGATAGACACTACAGGAATTATTGGCACCGAATTTTTTGAAACTTGTGACGTGGCGTTTTCAACACCAGGCCACAAAGATACTTTTCGGAACAAACCCGTCCAGAGGAGATGTCAATTGGATTGGATTCATCTGTATCTGGGCTACGGAATTATGTGAAGGGCTAGATCCCTTAGGTTAAGGTTAGATTAAGTATAGATTTAAGATAGTTAGGGCTGGCGCAAAAGGGGGAAGCAAGGAATGAAATGGGTCGGAAGCATTGATCGGAGATTTACCAAGCGTTAGGGCATTCACCATTGGGATCACTCGCCGTCAACATCTGTTGGATCTTCGGGGAGTTTCAGAATCTATGGGACCATCCAGTACCAATTCCCACCAAGTGGCAGCACCTTCCGACCACTACCAACTCGGGGCGGAAACGCGCATGCGTCGCAACACACCGGAGAAGAAGACCCAGGAGAGGACACTTCTCCTTTGGACGGCGTGACGGAGCGATCGATCGACGTTTTGACCCGCACGGACCACGGGAATTTTGGAGTTCTGGGGCATTCGCTGTTTTTTTTCGACTGGGTTCTTTTCGGTTGGTGAGTGCCCGCGGGCTTATTTTGGTTTCGGAGCGAGCTTTTCCTTTTGTTCTTTTGGTTTCTCGTTTGAAACGGGGAAAAGCTACGCTCCGCTTTAGGGGAATTGTTCCGATCGGTTGGGTGGAAATTACGTTTTCCACACAACCTCGACAGCCACCATCTTGGTTTCGGCGCCCGAGCGGTGTACGAACCCGGATCGGCCCAGTACGTTTAGAATTCGGCTTCCCCCGGTTCTTTTTTTTTTATAGCGTAGGGTCACAGAACCCCGTTATCTTTTCTTTTGTTCATTTTCTTTTTTTTCTGAATTCGAATTGGTTCCTTTCGGTTTCGCCACCTCGTCTTGGTTGGGTCCAGTTGGGGACCACGTGGCGGAATCGAATCGAATATCACAAGGGTTAGTTTCCGAGGATCATCCTCGTCGTTAGTATTATTCTTTGTTTCTTTTTTTTTATTTTATAAATATATATAAATATATATTAAAGTTTGTTGCTTAAAATTTCGGCTTTATTCATTTGGGGGATTTTCCTGTGGGTTAGCCCCTTCTTTTCAGGTTAGGTTATCAGTCGGTGAAGTCGTGGCGGAACCTTCACGTCCCGGAGGTAAGAGAGAGTCGGATTTGGGGTTGGAGCTTTGGGTCGGTTTGGATCGTCCTTTGGGACTTTCAAACGGTCAAAAGTTCCTGGCGCCCTTCTGGCTTCGGTAACCTTCGGTAAGGGTGCCCCTTTGTGCCGGGAAGCCGATCCCGAGGTTCCCCGGTTACAAACTACTCGCGCAAATATTAACTACTCGAAAGGGCAATTGGAAATCGGCAGAGAAATTATACCTTTTCAGAGACAGGAGAGCATTTGTATAGCAGGTAGGACTAAAATAATACTTTACGCCAGGATTTTAAACCCCGATCTATCCGAAGGATACCTTCCTCGTTTTGAAATCGGACCAGGAATCTATTCTATATTGTTAAAAATTACCAGGGAAAGGTTTATTTTCCTGTAACAAACGCAAGGGAAAAAGAAATTCACATAAAAATCCCCACCTTAAAGCTTTTCGAATTTGAAGAATGTGTGGTCTTCCCAAAGGATTCATTCACTACAAACCACCGATCCATTTTTAACTTTGACAAAATAGAAAGTGACAGGGTAGCAAAAATAAAGGAATCGCTTCGCTTAGACCATTTGAGTATGGATGATCAAAAACATGTAGAAAACCTCCTTAGATTGAGCTACGATAGGTTCCATTTGCCCGAAGACAAGTTAAATGCTACCACCACAATAGAACACGAAATACCTACGGTGGATGAAACACCAATAAATACGCGCCAATATCGGTTCCCGCAAGTCCACAAAGACGAAATAAATCGTCAGGTGAGGGAATTATTAGATAACGGGATTATTAGTCATTCTAATTCTCCCTACAATACTCCTGTGTGGATCGTCCCCAAGAAAGCAGACTCTCAAGGTAATAAAAGGTGGAGAATGGTATTAGATTTTAGGGCATTAAACGATAAAAGTATAGGAGATGCATACCCCCTACCCAACATTGTAGAGATATTGGACCAGCTAGGCGGAGCTAAATATTTTTCAGTATTCGATCTAGCGTCTGGGTTCCATGAAATCAGGATGAGCCAGAAACACAAACACAAAACGGCGTTTTCAACACCGTACGGTCATTACGAATTTGATAGAATGCCCTTCGGTTTGAAAAATGCACCCGCGACTTTCCAAAGGTTGATGGATTCCGTGTTATCAGGTTTACAAGGGTTAGAAATGTTTGTGTATTTGGACGACATCGTGATATACGCTAAAAGTCTCGAAGAGCATGATAGGAAATTCCTGACCCTAATAGATAGACTGAGGAAAGCTAATTTGCAACTTCAACCCGATAAATGTGAATTTTTAAGAACTCAGGTCGCCTATTTGGATCACATAATCAGCGAAGACGGTCTATCCCCAGACCCCAAAAAGGTTGAAGCAGTTAGAAATTTCTCCACCCCGAAAAATGTTAAAAACATACGTCAATTCACCGGGTTAGTGGGTTATTATCGAAGATTCATCAAGGATTTCGCGAAAATCTGTAAACCCCTTACTCACCTATTAAAAGACGATGTTACATTTCATTGGGAGAAGCACAACAAATAGCCTTTGACACCCTTAAGGAAGCCCTTTGCAACCCACCCATATTACAATACCCGGATTTCAAAAAACCATTCGTTTTGACTACAGACGCATCGGGATACGCGATCGGTGGAATTCTTTCCCAAGGCAAACCCAATAAAGACCTACCAATTTACTACGTATCCCGAACCCTTACCGATGCCGAATTAAAGTACGACACCTACGAAAAGGAAGCATTAGCGATCTTGTATTGTGTCGAACATTTTCGACCCTACCTATATGGCCGAAAACTTACCCTAATTACGGATCACAAACCCTTACTATGGCTAAAAAGTGCAACTACGAACGCGCGGGTATTACGTTGGAGATTGAGATTGGCCGAATTTGATTACGACATCCAGTATAAAGCCGGAAAAACAAACGTAAATGCCGACGCTCTTTCCCGAAACCCAATCGAAGTTAACGTAATTATTCTAGATAAACCTACCAATAACAGCCCCATTAATGTTGCGCTTAATCAGGATGAAATAAATAAGGTTAAAGGAAACGCGAACTCTGACACCTTAGTATCAGAACCAATTTCCGATTCGTCAAAGAATGCACCATGTTTCACTGACACGGAATTAGTTGACATAGCCACGGTTCTATTTCAGGAAAAAGATCCCGCAAGATATAACTGTTCGGTTATCACTAGAAGTCAGACCAAAATTCAGAATAATAATAATAATAGCCAAATCAAGAACGAGGTGAATGTAGCTCCTAAACGTCGTGGCAGACCGCCTAAAAACCATTCAAAACCTTCTAATTCAAAAGCACTAGTAGGAAAAGTATTTCAAAAGCGCATGTCCCCAGTCCCAAATTCAAAAACGATAACAAGAAAGAAAAAAAAGGTTAGAGAACCATTTAGTTCGGAATCATCTTCGGATTCGAGAGCTGATAATAGCTCTGACTCTGAAATTGATATTCCAAGTGCAAGAAAAAAACATAAGAACCGTCAGATTTCTTCATCTGAAGATCCAGAAAACATCCAGAAAGAATCTGAAGATGAAGGAAAAATGATGGTACCAAACAATGATATTATAACCAATATCATCGAATCCAGAGATTGTAACGTGGCGTTTCGCACGCTACGTTACAAGTGTCTATTTCGGAACATACCCGTCCAGAGGAGACGTCAAGTCGGTTGGATCGGTATGTATCTTGGCTACGGAATCGTGTAAAGGGCTAGATCCCTTAGGCTAAGCTTAGGATAAGTTTAGATATAAGATAGCGATAAGCAGCGTATAGGGGAAGCCATAGGATTCGATTGGTTCGTCTTGTCGATCGGAGAATAACCAACCAATAGGGCACTCACCATTGGAATCACTCGTCATCGGTCAACGAACATCGGTTGGGACATCTGTCGGAATCTCGGGAAGCAAGGACGATCGGTAACCAGGAAGGTACCGATTTCTAATCAGTGGCAGCACCTCCTTATCGCCAAGCAAAGGAGTGCAGGACAGCGCAAGCGCAGCCACGCCCCGAGGATGAAGACGATGAAGAAGAAGAAGATCGGCACTTCTCCCTTGGACGGCGTCACGACACGAAGGCTTGTGGAAGCGGACATTTTGGACGCATTGAGTCCGGGGATTCTTTCCGTTGATACGTGGGAGTTCGATTCGGTATTTCGGTTGGTGAGTGCCCGCGGGCTTTAGTTTGGTTATAGAGCGAGCTTTTCTCTTGACCTTAGAGATAGTAAGGAAGAGAGAAA
Organism: Gasteruption jaculator; assembly: GCA_949825005.1. Taxonomy (NCBI): domain Eukaryota; kingdom Metazoa; phylum Arthropoda; class Insecta; order Hymenoptera; family Gasteruptiidae; genus Gasteruption; species Gasteruption jaculator. Next base: position 5,016,803 of record OX463772.1, on the reverse strand, counting down.
GCTACGCTACATTTTGGAAGGATTGGTTCGGTCGGTTGCGTGGGAACCACGTTGTCCACTCGACCGTTAGAGTCACCATCTTGGTTTCGTTGCCTGGGTGGCTTACGAATCCAGATTGACTTCGAACTTCGAACATTTTGGATTTGGCTTCCCCCTTTCTTTTCGTATTTGATTTTGGACATATTTGTAGAAGATTATTTTCTTTTGTTTGTTTCATTCAGATTGGTCCTTTTTGATTTTCATTTTGGTTTCGCCACTTAGTTTTTGGTTGGGTCCAGTTGGGGACCACGTGGCGAAACAGGACCCGAATTGTTAAGGGGTTTTCCCCAACATTACTATTGTTATTATTCATATTTCTTTTTTTTTGTTTATATTAAAGTATTAATTATTACCAATTTTTGGCTTTATTCATTTGGGGGATTTTCCTGTGGGTTGACCCTTTTCTTTTCAGGTTAGGTCGGCAGTCGGCGGAGTCGTGGCGGAACCTTCACGTCCCGGAGATAGGAGATAGTCGGTTTTGGGTTTTATAGTTTTGGGTTGCTTCGGAAAGTCCTTTGGGACTTTTAGAAGGTTAAAAAGTCCCTGGCGCCCTTCTGGCTTTTGATCTCTTGGGAAAGGGTGTCAGTTTGTGCCGGGAAGCCGCTCCCGAGGTTCCCCGGTTACAAATTTGGCGCCCAACGTGGGGCCGGGCGTGATTTTTTTTTGTGGAAAATTTTGGATTGAAAAAGAAAAAAAAAAAATCTTTCTTCTTTTTTTTTCTCCTTTTGCGATTGGTGAGACCCCACGACTCCTACGACTTCGGGAGCCTGACGAGTTTGGAACTGGGCTAAAAATATTTTTTTTTGTGTTTTGGAATTTCCAGTGAAATAAATAATATTATAAATTTGGCGCCCAGTGAACTTGGAAATTTTGGTAAATTGAATTTTCTGTTTTTTTTTTATGTGTGTGATTTTTGGAAATATTGGACATTTCTTTGTATGTGTAATTTTCGGATTATTTTGCCAATTGTGTGCCCTTTTCTTTTGGAAGTACAGTTTTGGAAATTAAATTAACTCGAAGTAATATTATTTTTGGAATTTAATAAAGTAAATAAAAAAAAAAAAAAAGATAATAATTAAAAATAGAGATATTTTACAAATTTGGCGTTTTCTTTTTTTTTTTTGTAGTTTATTCGAATTTTTGAAATGTTTGGAATTATTAAATTAAATTGAATTTTTGAATATTTGGAACTTAAGTAAATTAAACTTATAAATGAGGATTTTTGAATATTAATTGATAAATTGATATTTTTCTTTATTATTGGAATAAATTGAAATTTTGGTAAACTTGACTAAATTGAATTTTTGGAACATTTTGAATAACTTTTAATCTTGTTTTGGGGGGCACACAACAGAAATTGAATTATACATATATATTTTGGCGAATTTTGGTGTTCTTGGTTTTGTTTTTTTTTATTTATTGTTGATTTATTATTGATTTTGAAATTTATTCTGTATAGTTCTGTATCTTTGGTGTATTGGAAAACCATTTATATTTATGTGTTGAGCCGTCTAGGAGAGAACAATTTTTTTTTAAGCATTATTTTGCGATTCGGATTTGTTACGCAACGAACAATTTTTCGGAAAAGTTGCGAATAGGTTTTGCCAAACTTTAGGTCGTTTTGGACAAATTAGGATACAGAATGTCGACGGACGCGACGATGGACGTTTCCTGGGTAGAAAGTCTTCCGGAACCGGCGGTTAAAATGATCTTGGCATCGAATGGGTTGGCGACCGACGGAAATGAGAGAGACCTGAGGATTAGGTTATCTCAGTTTTGGTTGGAAAAGAATGGGTTCGAGGACCATTATGAAAATTCGGTTGCTTTGGAGAATAGGGAAGCGACATCTACCCCTACCCAGAACAGTGTCCAGATTATAACACCGGTAACTGTTACGACTGCAACGATGACGACGACAAGCACCCTAACAACAATGGCAAGTTCGGTTGTCGTTACGTGCAGTTCGGTTTTCGTGCAACCGCCTCCTCGGATATCATCGGTCACGCGACCTTCGGTTGTTCCAATTTCGAGGGAACCTGTCAACGTTGGGGATCTTCTAGATCCATTTGCAGATCCTTTCGTGCCTGCGAGATCTCGGCCAGCATTAGGAACGAATTTGGAATCCGGTAGGGTACATTTTCAGCCGCCAGCAGCCTCGACCTTTGCTGCAATTCCGACGTCCTCGGTTGGAATTGAGCCCACCCCACCAGTTCCACCCGCTCGAACCAGTCGTAAATTGGCGGCGGGAGATATAATCCGGAAATGGAACTTGACGTTTACGGGGGGCTCGAAACCAAACATGAGTGCGGAGGAGTTTCTGTTTCGGTTGCGGGAAAAGCAAGATCTTTGGGAAGTGTCGGATTCGGAAGTTCTTCGGGGTTTGTCGGATCTGTTGACTGGAATCGCCTTAAAGTGGTATAGGTTGGAATTCCGAGAGTGGGCCACTTTAGAACAGTTTAGAATTGCTTTTCGGGATAGGTTTGACTTCCGGGATGAGCAGCGTCGGTTGGAAGAACAGGCGAGGACACGAACTCAAGGCGTAGGTGAGTCGGCGAGGGATTACCTCACCTGCCTTTATACGCTGTTATCTCGGATGGATCCGATGTGGAGCGTTCGCCAGCAGCTCAATTTGGCGTACGACAACCTAAGGCCGGAGTACAAAATCCATATCGTCCCGGATGATTTCACAACCATCAAGGAACTCGGATCGGCTTGTGCACAACGAGAAGCGATTTGGGCGACAACTAAGTGCTACAAGCCGCCGCCAAACCCATCGGAATCGGCATATCCGGATTTGGCTTGGGAGGGAAACCTTATAGACCTCTCGGAAGAACCATCGGCTTGGGATACATCGGTACATGTCACGAGTTTGTGCGGAGGTTTACAGAGTAGGAAGAACAAGGCTTCGGGAAAATCCTTTGGTGCGGCGACCAGCCGGAAGGACCACGAGCGGACCTACGCAGCAGCCGTGACAGAACAGCCCAGGAGTCAGCCGAAAGGAAATCCATCGGATAGGAACGGCAAGGACCAAAGTAAAACATCGTTGGGTAGGAACAATTCCACAGTAGAATGTTGGAATTGTAGGAAAAAGGGCCATTTCGCGAAAGAATGTCGGGGTCCGAAAAGTAAACATTGTTTTGGTTGTGGTGCAGCCAATGTGATTCGGTCAAATTGCACCAAATGTTCGGGAAACGAAAAGAAGAGTCAGCCATAGAGGTCCAAACTGATTCTTCCGTTCGTAGGAAGACCTCAACAACCCCTTTGGATAAGCTTTCGGTAGACTTGGATGATTCGGATTTGATCCGTCAATTATTGGATGTGAAAGCAGATCAAACTCCAATTAGTTGCGGCCCGATTCAAACTTTGGAATTAGGAAAGCGAATCTTTCTTCGGGTTAAAATTGGAAATGTCTCGGTTCGAGCATTGTTGGATACCGGTTCTTCTCGAACTTTCTTGGGTCCTTTAGGTAAGGAAATTGTTTCCAAATTAGGTTACTCGGTTTCGACACCGAAATATCGGTCAATTATTTTAGCAAATGGGGACATAGAAAGAGTCATCGGACAGGTTAACATTCCTGTAGAGGTAGATGGAGCCTCTCAGGAATTGGAAATTAGGATTGTACCCCATTTAGCTGCAGATTGCATTCTTGGTATGGATTTTATCCGAAAATTTGGTGTCGTGATCGATGGCAATCGACAGGTTTGGTACCTCACCGATAAAAAGGTAGAGCATAGTTTTGAGGAAACAATTGGAAATACGGAACTCTTGGAATCCTCGTGTTGTGGAATTGTGGAGTTGACATCGGACGAACAGCATCGGTTGACAGAATTTTTGAATAAAGAAGTGGGTCAACTCCCGGAGAAATTTGGATGTACGGATTTAATTAGACACAGTATTGATGTGCAAGGCCATGAGCCGATAAAACAGCGGTACTATCCAGTTTCTCCGGTAGTGAAGCAGGCCATGTATGATGAGGTCAATCGGATGTTGTCGGACGAGGTCATCGAACCATCTAGTAGTGCTTGGTCTACTCCAGTAGTCATGGTTAGGAAACCCAATGGCACGTACCGTTTTTGTTTGGATTTTCGGAAAATTAACTCGGTTACGAAGAAGGATGCATATCCTCTTCCTTATATGAGTGATATTCTGGACAAACTCGGTGGTGCTCGGTACATTTCGACTTTGGATCTTAGCCAGGCCTATCATCAGATACCTTTGGATGATAGCAGTCGGGAAATAACAGCTTTTACCGTTCCAGGAATGGGTCTGTTCCAGTTTCGTCGGATGCCCTATGGTTTGTCAAATGCTCCAGCCACTTTCCAGCGGCTTTTGGATAAGTTGATCGGTCCAGAAATGGAACCGCATTCATTCGCGTACTTGGACGATATTATTATCGTTACCAAGACGTTTGAGGAGCATTTGGTTTGGTTAAAACGCATTTTAGGGAAAATTCGAGAAGCTGGTTTGGTTATTAATCGAGAGAAAAGCGAATTCTGCTGTCAAGAGGTTCGGTATTTAGGATTCCGAGTTAATAGGGAAGGTTTGCAGGTGGATCCGGAGAAGATTGGTCCAATTTTGGAATATCCACCTCCAAAGAACATTCGGCAATTAAGACGTTTTCTTGGTATGGCGTCTTGGTATCGGCGTTTTGTTATCGATTTTTCGGCTCGGAGTGCTCCGCTGACGCAGCTATTAAAAAAGGATCAGGTATGGGATTGGACTTCGGAGAGATCTGCTGCATTTGAGAATTTGAAAAAGGCTTTGGCAACTGCACCAGTATTAAAATACCCTGATTTCTCGCAACCGTTTGTTTTACAAACGGATGCGAGTGGCTTTGGTTTGGGTGCAGTATTGGTCCAAAATATTAATGGTAAAGAACACATTGTAGCCTGTGCCAGCAGAACTCTCACGGATCCAGAAATGAAGTACTCGGTTACGGAGAAGGAATGTTTGGCAGTTGTTTGGTCTGTTAAGAAATTTAGGCCCTATTTAGAGGGATACCATTTTACGGTAATAACAGACCATTCCTGTCTTCGTTGGCTCCGTAACCTTAGGGATCCTACAGGTCGGTTAGCTCGGTGGGCATTAGCACTTTCGGAATACGATTTTGAGATCGTTCATAGGAAAGGCGCTCTTCATCACGTGCCTGATGCATTATCTAGGATGTACGAAAGAGAACCCGAAGAGCTCCTAGCCATCGTAGAGGAAAAGAAATCGGTTTCGGAACGTTGGTATGAAAGTCGGATTAAATGGGTAACTCGCTTTCCAAAAAGGTATGTTGGTTGGAAAGTTGAAGATGGGTTACTGTATCGGCGTCGACCTTTGGCTTTGGTAGAATCGATTGGGATAGATCCGAACCCTTGGAAAATGGTTCCACACCCGGAAAAACATTCGGAAATACTTCGGGAAGTTCATGATGAGCCAACTGCTGGTCACTTAGGTGTGGAGAAATCCTACAATCGGGCTTCGGTTAGTTATTATTGGCCCGGTATGTTTAGGGATATTCAAAATTACGTTCGGTCGTGTGAGGTATGCGCACAAATTAAGCCAGACCAATCCCAACCTGCGGGAAAAATGGGAAAAAGGGAGGTAGATATGCCCTGGACGGTTGTGGCAACCGATATTATGGGCCCCTTTCCCCGCAGTAGGTCGGGATTCTCGTATGTTTTGGTTTTCGAAGATCTCTTTACGAAATGGATTGAGGTGATACCGTTGCGTAGGGCTATTGCCAAAAACATTGCGTCGGCTTTTGAGGAATTTGTATTGTGTCGTTGGGGATGTCCGGAGGTGTTGCTTTCGGATAATGGGACCGAGTTCTGCAATAAAGTCATTGAGACTTTAGCGCAAGAATCGGGTATTAAGCATACTACAACTCCTCCGTACCATCCCCAAGCGAATCCGGTAGAACGGAAAAATCGGGTCCTCAAAACAATGATAGCGGCGTATGTTGAGTCGGATCATAGGGATTGGGATAGGGATCTCCCTAGATTACAGTTGGCATACAACGGTTCGGTGCATAGTTCGACTGGGTTTAGTCCCTGTTTTTTGAATTTCGGTAGGGAACTGAATCCTCTCAATTTCGTAAGGAGAGTTATAGAGGGTAACGTAGACATACCACCACCAGACAGAGGACAGTGGACAGTACGATTGGCTCGGTTGCAAGAAATTTACGATATTGTTTGGCAAAATCTAGAATTGGCTCACGATAAACGAGCCCAATACTACGATCAGAATAGGCGCTCGGTTCAATATAAGATCGGTGATCGTGTTTGGAAACGGAACCATGTTCTCTCTCAGGCAGCTCAACACTTTACATCGAAGTTGGCACCAAAATTCGTGGGTCCCTATGTCGTTTCCAAGAATCACAACGACATAGTTTATGAGTTGGCTGATGAAGAGGGACAATCCATGGGAAAACACCATATCAAGGATTTAAAGCCTTATAAGGGAGAAGCCGAAACATAGATTCTTAACTTCAAATTGAGTCAAATTTGAGCCTCTTGGACACTCACCCGGGAAATTCATGTTAAGCATTCTTTTTTTTTTGGGTTTGGGTTAGTAGTTTCCGACTAAGGGTGGGGGAGTTGTAACGTGGCGTTTCGCACGCTACGTTACAAGTGTCTATTTCGGAACATACCCGTCCAGAGGAGACGTCAAGTCGGTTGGATCGGTATGTATCTTGGCTACGGAATCGTGTAAAGGGCTAGATCCCTTAGGCTAAGCTTAGGATAAGTTTAGATATAAGATAGCGATAAGCAGCGTATAGGGGAAGCCATAGGATTCGATTGGTTCGTCTTGTCGATCGGAGAATAACCAACCAATAGGGCACTCACCATTGGAATCACTCGTCATCGGTCAACGAACATCGGTTGGGACATCTGTCGGAATCTCGGGAAGCAAGGACGATCGGTAACCAGGAAGGTACCGATTCCTAATCAGTGGCAGCACCTCCTTATCGCCAAGCAAAGGAGTGCAGGACAGCGCAAGCGCAGCCACGCCCCGAGGATGAAGACGATGAAGAAGAAGAAGATCGGCACTTCTCCCTTGGACGGCGTCACGACACGAAGGCTTGTGGAAGCGGACATTTTGGACGCATTGAGTCCGGGGATTCTTTCCGTTGATACGTGGGAGTTCGATTCGGTATTTCGGTTGGTGAGTGCCCGCGGGCTTTAGTTTGGTTATAGAGCGAGCTTTTCTCTTGACCTTAGAGATAGTAAGGAAGAGAGAAAGCTACGCTACATTTTGGAAGGATTGGTTCGGTCGGTTGCGTGGGAACCACGTTGTCCACTCGACCGTTAGAGTCACCATCTTGGTTTCGTTGCCTGGGTGGCTTACGAATCCAGATTGACTTCGAACTTCGAACATTTTGGATTTGGCTTCCCCCTTTCTTTTCGTATTTGATTTTGGACATATTTGTAGAAGATTATTTTCTTTTGTTTGTTTCATTCAGATTGGTCCTTTTTGATTTTCATTTTGGTTTCGCCACTTAGTTTTTGGTTGGGTCCAGTTGGGGACCACGTGGCGAAACAGGACCCGAATTGTTAAGGGGTTTTCCCCAACATTACTATTGTTATTATTCATATTTCTTTTTTTTTGTTTATATTAAAGTATTAATTATTACCAATTTTTGGCTTTATTCATTTGGGGGATTTTCCTGTGGGTTGACCCTTTTCTTTTCAGGTTAGGTCGGCAGTCGGCGGAGTCGTGGCGGAACCTTCACGTCCCGGAGATAGGAGATAGTCGGTTTTGGGTTTTATAGTTTTGGGTTGCTTCGGAAAGTCCTTTGGGACTTTTAGAAGGTTAAAAAGTCCCTGGCGCCCTTCTGGCTTTTGATCTCTTGGGAAAGGGTGTCAGTTTGTGCCGGGAAGCCGCTCCCGAGGTTCCCCGGTTACAAGATCCTTTAAAAATTAGGAAGGATAACGTAATGTGTTTTGTGGATAGGAGCAACAATCCTTTGGACAAAGGAGCATTGGAATTGGCACAATTAAATCTATTACCCCGAGTTTTGAACATTGGAGAAGGCGAATTAAAGGCCGTGAGAAACGGAAAAAGATACATTCTAATAATTTGTGTAGGCGACAATTCCAATGGTCCCAGTATCTCTTCAGCACATTGATAAAGCTTTTCTTTTATTAAAAGAATTTGCAAGTAACGAAAATTTAAAATCAATTAGCATCTCCCAAAGCGAAACAATAAACACGGTATTATGGACAGACGTCCTAAGTAAATTAACAGAGAAGTTTAAACTCATTAAAACAAAAATTATAATTTGCAAAAATCAAATAAAGATACCACCTAAAGATCAAAGAGACGAAATTCTCAAAGAATTCCATTCTACGCCTATAGGCGGTCATAGGGGAATTTCAAAAACCTTCAACAAAATTAGACAAAATTACTATTGGAATAATATGAAAAGTGATATACAAAGCTACATAAACCAATGTCTTCATTGTCAATTAAAGAAATTGGTGAGAGTCAAAACTAAACAACCCATGATTATTACTGACACGCTTGGCACTTCCTTTGAAAAGATTGCCATGGATATCGTGGGTCCCTTACCCATTATCCCAAAAAAACATGAATATGTTTTAACCATCCAAGATCAACTAATTAAATATGGATTGGCAATTCCACTAATAAATGCTACCGCTTCCAACATAGCCGAAGCTTTCGTGAAAAATTTTATTTGCATATTTGGATCACCAAAAGCCGTATTAACAGATCAAGGAAGAAACTTTCTCAGTGAGTTACTTCGTAACATAGCTAAAATATTTAAAATCAAATAATTCAAAACTACAGCATTTCATCCCCAGTCAAACGGGTCTTTAGAGAGATCACATCTTCCTCTTGTAGAGTACCTAAAGCAGTACGTAAGAAAAGATACCGACTGGGATGAATTGTTACCTTTAGCCATGTTTAATTACAATACCTGTGTGCATGAAGGCACGAAACATACTCCCTACGAATTAGTGTTTGGGAAAATTGCCAAATTGCCTTCATCTCTAGCCCCACCTGAGAACGATAAGATCCCCACCTATGAAGGATACCTAAAAAAATTACCAACCCAACTTCACACCTTGCAACAAATACCACAAGAAAATTTAGTTAATGCAAAGAAGAGATCTAAACTGAATTATGATAAACACATTAACCCACAAATTTTTAAACTAAGAGACCTTGTCTATTTGTTGAAAGGAAACAAGGAAGGTATATTAGCAGACCCTTATACCGGTCCTCATGAAGTAATTGAAATTTTCGATAATGGCAATATTCGTATTAAAATAGGAAAAGGAACAAGAGTAGTTCACTCTAATCGATTAAGATTGAAACCAGGGAATACAAATCTTTCAACTTAAATTACTCTTGTTCATTTTCAGTGGGATTGCTACACTTATTGACAATAAGTGTCATAGCAAGCGTTTTGGACGGATTCCGTCCAGTCGAAGGAATCATCGGATACGATTGCGGCACAAAAATAAATAATGTATCCACACTATCCTTATTAAATATAGAAGATTGTAATATCGCTAACGATAATGTAAATGTTTCCAAAGTCTTTGTACAAGTGCTCCAAATAAATGAATTTAGCCAAGTAAAAGTCATTCAATGTGTTACGTCGTCGAGGTATTAAATGTCAATTTAGACAATTAATCCTCAAGGACGAATAGGATTCCTTTTTAAAGGTAGTAAGAAAGATTCTTGTACCTTTGGGAAAGGAACTCTCGGTGATCAGAGGAAAATTGAACGGGATTTGGGAGGTTGAATAGAATGAAACAGAAAATTTGATATTTGTATTAATGTTCAAATATATTTTGAAAGAAATTCTCCTCGAATATTCTTAATTTACAATCTCTAAATCTAATATATTTGGACTTTATTGAATAATTAGGGTGAGAACACCTAACTCTATTTATTCCAGGTCCCCTAAGAAGTATCTGGACCCCTGGGGGAATGATTGGGGAATCTGGGAGGTCGATCTCAAAATAATCGGGGATCCTGGGGTCGCAATCGTCCCTGTTTCGGGGGTCTAATTGGATCTCAGGAGTGGGAGGACGAGAGGGTCTAAGGACGAGCGGGGGATGTTGGGATGGGGAATTAATAGGGACAAGGTGAGCAGCAGGAGGGATGAGGATCTGGATGTCCTCATCCACTATGATCGATTGTGGGGGTGGGTGAACGGTTAAAGTGGGGATAGAGGATATTAAAATTGTGGGGTGATTCACCCTTTCTTTAAAACAATTATCTATTTGAATGGGACGATTGTTGGTGTGGTCCCGATTGTTGTTGTTGTTGCTGTTGTCGCCGATGATGTTGGAATTCCCAGGTGGATTAGGGGGAGCTGGAGGAAAGATCCCCTTGGCTCTCCTACGCCTTTCCCTTTGGGCCCACCGTCTACTTCGTTGATGGGCCAATTCCTTTTGGGATTTGACCTTAGGCACTGTTAAACGAATGGATTTAAGTTAGAACAGAGGGAAATATTAAGGATTTTAGCGTAAAGGAAAATCACTATGGAGATGAAGAGTTTACTAGAAAACTCTTGAATGGGAGATACTTGTAATGGATTTAAGAAATAAAATTCGAAAATCAAGGACTTTCGATGTTGAGAGTTCCAAGACTTGGATGTAGAAAGATTAGAAAAGGGGACTCTCGACAAGAGGAGTCCCCTTAGATGGATTTGGAGATAAGATTCGAAAATCAAGGACTCTCAATGTTGAGAGTGCTAAGATTTTGATATAGAAGGATTAGAAAGGGGTCTCACGACAAGGGGAGTGCCCCTAAATGGATTTGGAAATAGAAAAATGATGAAAAGTTCCTCACTTTTCAGTATCTGGTGTTCGGGAAACGAGTTTGTGAAGATGAAGTTCGGTGTGCTGACCCCGGAGGTTGACGTGGAAGTTCAACCCAGTTGGCTGTTGAAGGGTGATGCGTCCTCCTGGTCCGGTAATGCAGCTTTCGGCTCTCTCTTTCCCTCGATCGAGATTGGAGGTGAACAGGAACAAACTCGGAGAACGTATATAACTATTCACTTTTTCTTTCTTTTTTTTTCTCTTTTTTTTTTAACTTGGAACTTGATTTTGAAAATGGTTTTAAGGATGTAATCAGACTGTTCGGTCAGAAACAGTGACAAGACTGAGAGCTTCTTGGGCCCTGCAAGCTTCTTTTAAAGCTTTTGCTCCAAGTTTCGAAGATTTTCTTCGTAGTCCTTATTGGTTCATTTTCTTAGAGTGGGGGGTTTCCTTAATTTTCTATTCGTTACAGATTCTTGTGGGTGTTTACTAAATTAAGTTTGGTGGGAGTTTTGAGTCCCTTTGGAAGGGATTTTAATTTGTATATTTTCCGGGAAAAGTCGTAAAATTTGTACGTCTGGACATTTTCAAATGAGCAAAAAAAAAGGTTTCGAATTTAAGTATGCCCTTGTATTTCTATAAGGGTTTGTTTTTTTCTTCAAGAAAAGCAAAAGTTTGGGTCCGATATCTTTGTTTGAGTTTGAATTTTACGACTTTTCGAGAGTTCTTAATATCCATTCATTCCACATGCGTACCATATTTCCCTTGAGTTAGAAGAGAAATCTACCGTTTCAATACCGTGATGTCTGGATATTTTCCGGACATAACAAATGCAAGGTCGAAATCGATAGGATCGTAAGAAGATGCGGAATGTTCTCCCACTCAATGGACGTAAACAACGGAAAATACGCGTACTTAGAAGAAGTAAGCAGAGACAACTGTATGAAGATGCATCACTATGGACGATACTACATCGGAAATACGGAGATCGCAGGATTAAAGCCAAATCAAAGCACTACGAGGCCAGTAACACTAGCTGGATCGCTAACCAACGAAGGGGAATGTGAAGGAGTCGCCTATTCCGACCCATTTGGTAGCTGGACTAACGTCTATGTGTCTGCTTCTGTAACTATAACATTGCGAGAATATTACACGCCAGTAGAGCTCGACACAAATAAGATCTTTTTGAAGACCGGATTGAGATGCCTATTCAATGAAGGAAGCTGCGCAGATATCGAAGGCGGAGATACCTATTGGGATGTTATACCAGTAAGCAACTGTAAATTTGAAAAGTACGGAGTCCTATACGAAGGATACGTAAATAAGATCAGCAGTGAGGACGAAAAGGAAAAGGTACTTTATTCATTGGAAGAAGGAGAAATCACATTTACCCTTGCGAGAAAGACGTCAATTGTAATTTGTGGATATGCTATCTACCAAACAGAACATCCAAAGTTACTTATCTTCGAAACCAGAATAGGAGAAGTATTTTTGAAAAAGAAGAAAATTGACGTAACGAATTTGGATATGTTCACTTATGTAAATTCCAAATTTGTTTACGTAGAAAGACACATTAGAACCCAAATGAAGCAATTATATCGAGATGTCCTCAGTCAACAATGTGAGATGGAACAACAGATGCTAAAGACAGCTTTAAACACGGTTTTCGCAATGCCGGACTCCTTTGCCTATCAGCTGATGAAAGGGCCAGGTTATATGGCAGTACCAGCCGGAGAAGTCGTCTACATTGTAAAATGCATACCTGTAGAAGTTCAATTGTTGCACTTGAACGAATGCTACAACCAATTACCAGTTATCAAAGGAAATAAGACGCATTTCCTCACCCCAAAAACGCACATACTTTTGAAAACTGGGACACCAACTACGTGCAACCACATCTTACCACCAATGTATTTATTCGACTAAGGATGGTACAAAATGATGCCAAAACCTGTGGAAAGCCTCGCACCAGAAATTATACAGCCAGCTACCAAACCAAAATGGCAATACAAAAACCCTGGATCTCTTGCTACGAGCGGAATTTACTCCGAGCAGGATCTAACCGAACTACGGGATCACATCATGTTTCCTGCGGAAGGACGTGCCATACTTCGGGCCGTAGCCAGAGGAATTATGGGCCACGCCACACCACTTCAAGGAGGATCAATCGCAAACCTACTCGACGACAACGCCTTTAGCAAGATGGCTGATAAAGTCTGGTCTAAATTCATGAAATTTGGAACATTTAGCGAAGGAATCATTAGTTTAATGATTATCTTTAAATTAATAAAAGTAATAGTAGCCACCATCATACATGGTTATGCATTACACACCGTGTACGGATGGTCTTTAAAATTAATTGGAGCAATATGGAGTTCCGTAACTCATCTGCTATTAGTGCTCAGTAAAGCTTCACCCAACACCCCCCAAAATAATGATAATGCGGAAGTACCAACGACTCAAAATGAGGAGTTGAGACAGGTAGAAAGCCGCCCTCCAAAAGATACCTCACTTTACCCAAGCATCCCCTCAGCGCCACAAAAATCTGGAAATGAAACCCAGCTTTCCTTTGCCATGAAACCATAAAACAATGAACAAAAATTCCAAATCCTAGCCAGCCTAACAGTCGTTAATTTTACATTGTGCTTCAGATGCCCGTAACCAGTAAACTAGACCAACCAATGAAAGTAGGAGAATTTTATGGGCCCGTAGATGGAGTCTCCCCCTACGATTATCAAAAAGTCTATCAAAAACTATTTAGATTAAGATGCCATAAGTTACCTAACGGAAGAACAGTGTATTACCACATGTACTCAAGGAAAAGAATCTGCGAAGAATGTTACACACGCAAATTTTTAGCTCGCGCGGGGGAATTTAGAGCACTAAACGAGGTGCACTATGTGATTAAAAAGGGAAATGGAGCTCCATTGTGTTGGACTTGTTTTAAATTCATCCTTGTAATAAGAAAAGCTGTGAACTGTTTTGACTGCATTGAAGATTATATCGAAAGCGAAAATTACAATTTTTTAAAAGAAACGCAAGTTGTGCGACGCTGGGGGTGGGAAAATTAAAAATAAAATAAAACATATAATATATATGTATGCATAACCGTACACAGTATATAACTTACACTATAGAAATATATATATATACAGTTAACCTCTATACTTATACCTATCACTTATTGCTTTCAACTCTATAACTTTGCTTACATTATACTCCTCGTTTAATATTATTTTTGCGTCAAACGGTTCCACCTACTAATATACAGTCATTCATTTCATTGATTCTAGATGGCAGAGAAATGTGTCTCTGGACTACTACCACTGCCAGGTGGCAGAGGGATTATACCTGAAGGAAAACAATGAATACTTATGTAGCGCATGCTATTTTTATTTTAAAAAGAGAACCGAATTCATAGTGAAAGAATATACCAAATTTACCAAACACCAAATTCTTAATTGTAATAAGCGATTGAAATGCAACGAATGTGAAATGGACCTAGGACGCTTAAAACCACCATGCAAGATGTGCAAAGAAACTTATGATGCGAAATCTAATGAATTAAGAATTGAAAAAAGGGCAATAGTTTTTTACCATACGGATCCCTAAATCCAAACCGAAGAATGTATAAGTTTTTATATATACAAATATTCTTTCTATTATCAAGTTAAGCCACAATCTATGTAATATTATTACCAAAATATACTGCTACGCATATCAACGAGACAGATTTCTTCCTTCTCCTTTGCATAGTGTAAACACCATACCGTCGGAAATAAACAACGTCCGTAAACTAGATTGGACGATTCCTAATCTATTTCCATATTGTCGAAATACTTTCGTAATTATACGACGGAGGAAAAGAAAAGGAAGAGAAAGGACATTAAAATATGTTACTATTTTTACGAAATTCCCAAGCAAAAACATTTCTTGATATATAAATTTTTTTTTCCTCTTCTCTCTCTCTTTATTCTTCTCTACTTCTCTTCTCTCTCTTTCTTTCTTTTCCTCACCTTCTCGACGCATGTATATGTCAACTACTATGTACTGCTTATCTCATTGTAACCTTATCCCGCGCTATCTACAAGTTCTCTTAGAGCTACTCTCCCTATACTTTAAGATCGTTAATTTTACCATGCCAACTAGTTCATCAATGTAAACTTCTCTCCAAATTGATCTCTCCACTTGTTTTCTTTTCTTTCCATTATTATTTTCTTTGGGTTTTTGTCATATGATTTCGTTCCTCCTCATATGCCAAAAAAAGGGGGAAGGTGTTACGTATCCGTAACTTTAGCCAGGATATCACATAAATTTTATTTAGGTAAAAATATGATGACTTCTCGACAAATCTTTTTCGAGAAAACATAACAACGAAATAGATAGCCCCTTTTGCTTTTGTGGAATAAACAGATTCCAAATGGCTAATGCATGTAATTAATCCCGGTATTCGCTCTCGCGAGAAACATGAATCTTTTAAATTTGTAAACAATAAAATCTCGACTCGTCACTTCACAAAATGCATAGCCAAGAAAATCTCCCACCAAAGGGATCTCAAATTTACCCTATTCAGCACTACCATCGAAATCCCCACCCCATAAATTAGAGCCAATGAGAAACCTAAAAGATTAATTTATCCAATGAAAAACCATGGACAGTTTGGAGAGGAGTAGCTAATTATTATTAATTTACCCAATGTGGAAATCAAAAACTAACTCCGAAGTCAGTTCCGTACTCGCTCTTGAACCTTCAAGTATCCTTATCTTCAAACTCAAGTCGTGAAATTTACAAAGTATCATCTAGTTAGAAACCCGTTAGAAGACAAGGAGTTTTCCCTTGTCTTTACAAAACTATTAATTTTTTATCTCGGTCCGCGACCTGAGGAAAGAACTTGTGACCCGTTACTCGAAACTTGTAACATTAAGTGAAATAAATAACTGTGGACATCAATTCATCCAAAACCGTGTAGTGATTTATTTGAAACAACGGTCCGATCTTTTAATTCCACGGGTCTCCGACACCAACGAGGGTTTTTCTTTTCTTCAAGTTTTGGATTCCAACGAAACCACCCCGTCCGTTTGCGCCACCCGAAAAGTAAGTGAAGGTTTAACTTTTGGTCCCATACCATATTCCAACTTCTATTTCTATTTCGACTTATATTACAATTTCTAATTCTATCAATTTCTATTTCCATCAATTTCTAATTCTATCGATTTCTATTTCTATTTCGACTTATATCACAATTTCTAATTCTATCAATTTCTATTTCCATCAATTTCTAATTCTATCAATATTTCTATTTCTATTTTCGATTTAGGTTACAATTTCTATTTCTATTTACATTTTAATTTCTAATTCTATTCAACTTCTATTTCTATCCATATTTCTATTTCCATTTCAATTTATATTACAATTTCTAATTCTATTCCAATTTCTATTTCCATCAATATTTCTATTTTCTATCCCGGTGAACAACCAAGACCATCTAAGTTGTTCACCCTTCATTTCTATTTTTTTATTTCTATCCCGGTGAACAACCAAGACCATCTAAGTTGTTCACCCTTCATTTCTATTTTTCTATTTTCTATCCCGGTGAACAACCAAGACCATCTAAGTTGTTCACCCTTCATTTCTATTTTTTTATTTCTATCCCGGTGAACAATCAAGACCATCTAAGTTGTTCACCCTTCATTTCTATTTTTCTATTTTCTATCCCGGTGAACAACCAAGACCATCTAAGTTGTTTACCCTTCATTTCTATATTTCTATTTCTATCCCGGTGAACAACCAAGACCATCTAAGTTGTTCACCCTTCATTTCAACCTTTCTATTTCTACTTGCTGCGAACAACCAAGACCCTCTAAGTTGTTTACCCTTCGCTTCTACTATCTAACCCCCCCCCCCCCCTTTTGGAGCGAACAAGATCATCTAATTCGCCCCTTTTCCATTTATTTGAACTAGGCTTTTTTTTTCTTTTTCTCGCTAGTGCCAAAAGGAAGGAAAACTCCTAGTCAACTAAAATTCCAACGATAAAGGAGGACGGCTTGGTTGGCTCGGAATAGTGGTCTCCACCACGAGAGCGGCCCCAGCACTTCTGGCCTCCGTACGGAAACCCCGGAATCGTCACCGATTCCCCCTCGCGTCCCTTCGCCGATTCAGGAATCGGACGATTCGTTCCAGGAAATCCTAATAGTGGGTAGGGTCCCTTCCCCCATTCCCACCTGTTCCCTCATTCTCAACTCCCAAACTACGTCACATTTCTCCCACAATCCGTCTACCTCCTCGCCCCGTCCAGTTCCATCAACTTCCTCATCCCTCGCGAATATTCCTCTACCAACCCCTGTCCCCTCGGGTGCTTCCTCATTGAACCAACTTCCCCTCCCCCCGATTTTAGTTCAAATTCCTCTCCCCTCGTCCCTTATTCCCGACTCTCCGACCAGTCCCGACGACCCACTTTGAAGTGAAAATAAAGAGGGGCACCTTATTGTGAAGGGAACTCTTTGAACATTTAAGATGTACAGGGCTCGATCGGGTGCGGTTTCGGGTCCGAGACGGGTCTTTGACCTCTTATTATACGGTGGCGTATTGGAGGGACCTCTTGGGAAACCAGCACGAGTATTGCATACTGGACCACTTCGAGTTGTGACTGGTGTGAGTTGTTTTAATTTCAACTATTTCCTATCCCTGGATCGATGTTTCCGCATCGATCCAAAAATGGAAAGTAAGTCTTGAGTCGCTCTCGGATCACCATTCGATATCCCGACTCTAGACGTAACATTGTTATATCTTATTATTTGGTACAGTAACTTTTGTTTTAGTCCATGGATTCCATTAGATACAATGTGTAAGTTTATTAATCATAAATCATTATAAATTACATCCAACGAAATCTAATAATTAAAACAACAACTGTTGAAGTGAATAATAGAAAATTATAATACTGATTTTTATGTGGGTGTGTGTTAGTGTATAATAATGAATAATGAAATTAAGGACCTGCTACATGAATATAATAAAGAAATTATAAACGAATGTAATAGAACGTTACAAAAACATAAAAAAATGAATGTTTCATTAAAACAAGAAAATATACGATATGGATTATAATAAAGCGCACTCATAATAATCTATAAAAAAATATAAAATTTATTTTCCAAAAACAAGAGTATAAACATAAAATTAATTATTATTTGACGCATTTCCCTCCAATGTTTGCAGGTATCTTTCTATTAATACATTCCTTTGCCGTTGAATTTCGTTCGTCTCTTTTAAACTTTGCACAAGTTCCTGTACAGTTTCCACACGCTTCTCTTCTATGGCTATTAATTTCTTCCTTTGTTGGTACAGTGCTTTGTTTCTGGTTCTTGTGTACATTTTTTCTCTATTATCTTCACTACTTTTGTGTGGTGTGGTGTCACAAGGTGAGCTTCGGCTATGGCAAGGTGAACTATGCACCTCTGCTGCTGATGTGGATCTCGATGTGGAAGCAATTGGTATAAAATGGCTGCTTGAATCATATCCTGTTTCACTGTCGGGTCTCTCAGCTGATGTTGAAGGAATATTTGTTGGGGAAGTTAATGGTGATGCGGTTCCAATTGAAGGACTTGTTATCGGTGGGGTCATGGACGATATAGTACGTCCTATATTGACCGTCCTATCTTCTTCGAAAATCTGCTCGAACTGTTCAAAATGTGGCCAGTGTATTCGTCCATGTCTTGTTCTTGTATTGTTTTCTTTTATTTTTCTATAAGTTTTTTTCATGTTCCTTAATTTACGGTCGAAGTGATCTTCAGAAAGGTCCGCACATCCATGTTTTGCAAATTCTGCTGCTATTTCACTCCAAAGCGTTTTTTTCTTAATTTTTGGATTTCTGAATTTATCCTTTCTGTCAGAATATAATTCCATTAGTAGTTTTGTAGTTTTATCATCCCACGTAAATTTGGTATCTTCAGGATCTAAAGAATGTATAAATTAATTTTTACTATTAATTGTTGCCCATGAAATTTTTTGAATGTAAATCAATATATTTAGTTGATGAAATAGAAAAGAAAGAAAAAAGCTAACTTAGGTTTGTGGGTATCGATTGTATCTCTGGTGGAGGTTCGGGTAATGAAGTGCCTGTTTCAGAAGGTAGTGTGGTATTTGGTGGTACAGCTTGTCCTATGTAATTTTTGAAAAATTCTTCGTCTATGTAAATGATAAGAACATGAAATGATAGTGAGATTGTCTGTATGAATGTCAACAGTAAAATAAAAGATCAAGCAAAAAAGAAAATAATTACAGGTATATGAGAAAAATTGTAAGGTTGTGAACTAAGGGATGATTTAGTTCAAGTAGAACTCACCGGATTCGAGTAGTGCGTGTAGTTCTGACGTGCCCATTATAGAATATACTTCATTATCATACTGATATTGAACTTGATACTGATAATCAGATAAATACTCTACATTTTCCATTTTGTTTAAATATCTTTCTGAAACCAAAATTATCTTTTGCGATCAATTGTTAGCTGCAAGTTGAAATAAAAAGATGTATACTTATAAATTTTCCAATCGTGTAAAACGTTTCTTTGTAACTAATTTAAAATATTTAAAAATATGCTGTCACGTCGCGCAGCGTACCTCATTGTAGGATTACTTTGCGCGCCATTATAGAACTAAGAACAAGTCTTATGCTAAAAAAACCATTCATTTATATATTTTTGCGCTTTCAAAATATCTATATACATAAAATCTAAACTGACAATTGGACATTTCAGCACTTTAGACATTTCACAATTTAAACCTCATTAATTAAAGGAGGAAATGAGAACGAAAAGACCACTTGCGGTGGCAACCGATGAGTAATCCAACCATGAATATATCACCTTAAGAGAATTAATTGTAAAAGGTGATATACCTAGAAACGTAGGTTCTAAAATAATACATAGGAAATCGCCGGTCAAGCGGAACAATATATCAGAAATTGACGACACCGCCGAACGACAGGGCACATCCTCTCAGCAGAATAAAGAGGAATATTTAACTAGAAAAATGTCCAAATGTCAGCCCATCAACCAATTTTATGACCATTGTCTTGGAAATAGTAAAAGAGAACAATTGTAATGAGCGGAAGACGAACAGTAGCGATGACTTTTAGGAAATCGAACGACAAAATAATTACTCCGCCTCCTAGGTATGGGGTTTTCAATAATATATAAACCCCTTAAATCTACGGGAGAATCAGTTCCTCCGAAATCCTCGCGGGTACGAGTCCATCCGAAATCCTCGTACATTTAACGTTGTTCATTGTTTTTGAATTGTAAAATCATCTATAATAAACTAACCAATATAAATTTGAAAAGAGTGGTTTTATTCAAAAAGTTCACTCTCCAAATTCTACTTCACATCGGACGCCTGCTGCCCTGACGGAGAAGCTCAGCCGCAACCCAACTAAGAGACAACGTTGATCATTTTTATTTAAAATTTTTATTAACTTATTTAAAGTTTACTATATCTTGTTCAATTTTGTATTTATGCGGTTTTATTTATCATAACACGAGGATAGGGCAATTATCATTCTAAAAAGGGCATTTTTCCAAATTTTCCCCATATAACTAATTCGGCCCAGTCCGGAGTTTTGTCGCTTAGACAAAGAAACTCAAAGGGCTACGTTGTCAGGGTAGGGTTTTACTGGCATGCCGAGGTGGCATAGGTTGTGCCACAGGGTAAACCTCCCTAGGACGTAACAGGTACTCCCCATTCAAATTGCGAATCATCGATAATAAAAATTTTGGTGCATCGGCCGGGAAACGCAAATGGTACCTGCGAATTAGTGGGGGAAATCAAAATTTTATTTTTATTTTTTTTTTCCTACATACATACACATACACATTCCTTTTATTGTTGTGCCTTCAAATTCTTTTGATAAATATCCAATAATTTATAGGATGAGAGCAGCAATTGTGGCACTCAAACTGTAAATTGGATTTATTACTCCCTCATTACCTTTTCTGCAATCTACAGGATTTGGCTAAAAACAACTGTGGAGGCCATTTCTCAACGATTGTTCAGAAAATTTTAGATTTTACAATTAATAATTACGTTTCTTTTGCTTCTCTCTATGATTGACGGGACTCGGCTAAAACAATTGTGGAAGCTGAGGCCCAAAGATCATTTAGAAATTTAATATAAACAAAATTTTAAGATTTTACACTTATTAACTTTCCTTCTCTATGATTGATGGGATTTGGCCAAAAAAATTGTGGAGGCTGACGCCCAAAGATCATTTAGAAATTTAACAGAAATAAAATTTTTTAAAGTTTTCACATTTACGAATTTCCTTCTTTCTATGATTAATGGAACCTGGCTAAAACAACTGTGGAAGCTGGTGCCCAAAGATCATTTTAAGATTTAATGAATATTTATAATTCTATAGAAAATTTCTTCATTAAAAAAAAAAAATTTATTCCGTAAGGTACAACACATAGGAACAACCGCTTCGGTATACAGATAATTTGTTAACCGTCGCAACTGAAATTAATACAAATACATCTCTTTTACCATTAGATGAAACAAGGACCCTCAACAAACGACAAGAAGGGTTACACCCCCCTTGCACCATTAACCAGAGAAAGGGTGCTCCGAATAGTAAATAAAAAAAATCCCGGAAAGAAGGAAAGGGCGAAGATTTGCAAATATCTTCAGCAACTCGCAAAAAAGGGAATAAACTACGACCCAATAATCAACGAAGAAGTAGTGGAATTACCGTGGAAAGAGGTTCCTTATAAACCCGAAATAATAAAAAACCCAAAAATCATTGAATTAGAAAAAAAATAGATCCGGCTAAAATCCAGCGGATCTTATGCAATCTACCAGGGGACACCCCGGTAGTATTAAAAATCTTAAGAAACGGACACGTGTATCCAGCAACACCGGCGGCGGAACTCCGCGATTTTTTGTCGAAAAACTTTTAATTTAATTTTCTTTTTTTCCTTTTAAGTATAAGTATTAGAGATAAGACATATGTATATTTTTGAAAGAAAATACATAAACTTTTTAATATAACTGTTTCCTTTTAATATTAGTCGATTTCCTTGGTTGTAAAACGATTGTAGTCAATAATAAAAAAATATATATATATATTGTAGCGCGACTGCCCTTTTTCTACAACTGATTAGGCATTTTTGGCACAGTCGCGGGACAAATGCCTCACTCAGAGAATTCAAGACAAACAAAGGGCAATATTCTGAAAGAAAATTCTCGTAACCAAAAAAAGGGAATGTGGAACGGAAGGTTGGGCGCCAGTCCGAATTTCGGACGCGGAATTCCTCTGAGGGGGCACGGGCTAACACAGGAAGAGCGATGAAACCCACTCAGAGGGAGTCCGTTGTTCGAGCTAAAAATAAAGGAAGGCTCAAACGACTATAATCTTAGTAAACTAATTTATTAAGACTACTCAATATTAACAAACAAAAAAAAACTATATTCAAAAATCTCGGGAATAGTTAGCTTGGATCGAAATTCAATAACTCACAAAAATATCTAGTAGAAATATCACACGGTAAAGTAGCCGTTAAAATAAGATTCACTAACAAGGAACAGAGTATCGGGTATTACTAGTGCTCTCGATGGCACTTTTCCTCTAACGCGAAAACCGGGAACACTCGGACTTACAAAGTCGTATAATTTGCACTCGTAATACTCTAGTAATTAAGTTAACATTAAAGATAGGTGCGATAGGATAGCCGAATTTATAGGTCCGATGATGACCTTTAGGGTAGGCTATCAATAAGGTAGCGGAATGCGAGATCCGTAACGGACCCCCGTAGACCGGAAGGGAGGTAGGAACGGGAGTATTTCGAAATTATTCAAGGATGAAGTACGAGGGACTTGCCAATAAATCGCAGTACCAAGAACAGACCGCACTCACCGCAGGCACGTCACTCGCCTTGATTTTGATCCCTTTTTGAACTCGAAATTTTTCTACTGATTGAACAGGTACACACTCGGCGATAGCTCAGGAATCTCTGCCGGTTCCCGGCTATGGCGTCCTTCTTCAGGTGCGATAGCGCCCTCCTGGCGTTGTCCGGTTCGGGAATTAATTTTTCCAGTAACGCTGGTAATTTGGCTCCGTGACCCAGTTTTATCGACCCGTTATCATTGTAGATCTTCTAAGATAACGATAGAGGGCCACACTGGGTCAAGAACCGCTAGTGCTGTCTCGGTTTAGCCCAGCAGTCCTCATAGCGCTGTTCCTCCCCGGAGCGGAAGATCTGCCAATAGGAGCTGTCATTGTGCTTCATCGGTAGGATCTCTCCTCTCTTTCCTTTTCGCGGAGATGTTGGTTGGGGTCTTCCTTGTCTTCTTCGCCATTCCGTTTTGTGCGGATCTTCGTGCGAGTTTCTTGGCAAGGGGCCCAGAGGAAAGGGAATAGTAAGGGAGTAAGGCGACAGTTTCAATAAGATTTCGATAATACAATGCTAATAACGAGTACTACGTATGATTACAATTTCTAAATTTCAGCTGTTCCTTGTGTTCTCGGGGAGATTCCTGAGCACAACTACTCTCATTTCTCGACCCGAATTATTTAAACAATCCCTTGCTGAAATTGAAAGCCGTGAGCGGCAACAAAAATGCGAAATTCTGAACAAAAACAATTACTGAAGTAACGGGAGAAAATCTCCACGTTACAAATCCCCCCCCACTTAGACTGGACGTGCTCGCTGAGAGACGGCCAGTAATACACTTTGACTTCTTAGACCTGCAATTCATGGCAAGGCATGTAGGTAAGAAGGAATGAAGTGCGGTGGTATAGAGTAACGGATTTTTAGTATTCAGATTTTAGTCCTACACAATCAATAACTAATATGTCGAATTACTCGAGAATCTTGTGCTTATACCGGTAATCACGGGAGTGCTGTGCAAAACTCAACGTAACGAGAATGTCCGAGAAGTTCTTCTGATTAGAAGATAACAACTTCATATCCTTATAGTAGCTGAAAGCGGGTTGCGCCGCGGGAGTTTTGACGCTGAGTACCGGAGTACAGGTCGGTCGGAATCGAGATAAATACTCTTTGCTGTTTTCGGGTCCCGCCAGTTCTTCTTCCAATCCTGTCCACAGCGGGGACACTCCTTAATCGTAACATTTTTTGTGCCGCACCGCTTACAAAACTTCTTCGGCGCTTCGGTACATCGAGAGTACTTATGTGGGCCTCCACAGTTCCAACACTTTGCAGGGTTGCGGATCGTTGATGCACTCGTGGATACTGAGCGGTACTGTGTAGCGGGAATAGTGGCGGTACAGTGACGGGAGTCCATTGGATCTCGAATGGAGTCCAAGCAGTCGGCGATGTTTCGCCTCTCTCGGAATGCTCCTCTGTCCAATGGATTAGCTGGAGAGATAGAACATAGTCCAGCAGTCTGTTCGGCTAAATCAGCCGGAGATACTACGGTATTCGGGAGATTCGGGGAACGTGTAGCACATCTACGTACGTTCTTCTGAGCGGTAGCTCGGATCGCAGCTGTTTTCCACTTCCAATCATTAGCGGACGTAGTGCTCTCTTCCGATGTGTCTGACTTAAGGGGGTCAGTTAACGATACTTTCCCACTTAGGTCTTTCCTTCTACTTCTTCGTCGAGTCGAAGGTGACTTCCCTTCTCCAGAGGTACTATCTGCCACAGGAGTCTTTACAGCTGCAATGTGATTCTTCTTCTTCTTCGGTAGTTCTTCGGAAACATATGCGGTACTCGGGAGTACACAATCGGCAATATCCGGAGGAGGTCGGTAATCCTTTTCACTTTTGATCGAGGCTTCCACTTCTTTGGCTATCTTCTTGAGCTCCTCAAAACTGGACACATCCCTTCTTTTAATATCCTTCCGATAGCGGGGGTGTAGGTTAAAATACGCCAGGTCCAGTTGTTGCGATAAGCTAAGGCAGGGTCGCAGATGATCCATGGCGACCTTTATTTTGGCAATATAATCTGCAACTCTTTCCTTTTCCCCTTGCGTTCGCCTATGGACGTAGTTCAAGAGGTGGATTTGGTATTCGTCGCTCGAGAAGTGTTGCCGGAATGCCTGTAGGAAACCGTCCCAGGAATTCCAAGTGTGGCTTTCGCTCCGGTACCAGGAACTGGCATTTCCTTTTAAGATGGCGGGAATCGATCTTAGGATATCTGCGGGAGTAAGACCGGTAGCTACTCCACACTCTTCTAGTCTGGCTATGAAGTCTTCGGGGTCCTCCTTGGATTTCCCCGCGAACGAGATATTCCATTTCCTCAAGACATCGTAAGCTTTTCCGGTAGTTGAGAAAGTGGTGGTCCCAAACGGTGAAGTCCGCCAACAGGAATTGTCAAAATTGCGGCTGTGCTGATCTTCTCCGTCGCTTATGCTTGAGTCCGTTTGCGTATCTTGATCACGGAAAGTTGTGGGAGCTGCAGGCAGGATCCTTGTACTATTCAAAATATTACGTCGGGAACGATGTAATTTTCGTCGGTCTCGCGAGGTATTTCTCGGGAGTACATTTGGATCGGGAATATTAGTTTCAAACGTTACGCGACTAGGGACTGCAAGGGAGCTCGGTCTTGGGTTCCGAGTTCGATACTCTGCCAGTTGAAGGGAGAGTTCGGCTAACGTCCTCTCTACCACGGTGAGAGGGTCCTCCCACAGTCCCATAGATTGTCCGGTAGGGAGATTTGGGATCGGTTCGGGGTTCGATCTCCCCTGTTCGGTAGCTGATACGCGTGTTACCGTGGTGGTAACAGTGGTGGTCGTAGCCGTCGTTAACGCCACGGTAGGTACAGGGTTCGGAGGAACCAAGGGTTCTACCGAAGGGGCGGTATGGAGTCCTCGAACTCCACGTTCCCTCATCCCTATGAGATAAGAGAAGGGGGGGAAATCACCCCTCTCGTCCACTTCGGGACGCCATGGAACCTCGGAGGTCTCCAGCTCTCGACGCAGGGTATGGCGTAATAACCTATCCTGTACTTCCTCCCACGAGCCTACGGTGCTTAACCCGCGCAGATCTAAAGTACGGAATAATTCGACGGGAGAAAGGGCGTTTACAAAGGAACGCGTGGCTTCTTCCACCGTCTTCATCGCTTCGGGAGCGTCATCTGAGAAATATTCTCCGCCCGTCGCCATTTCAACTTCCGAATTAATTATCTTTCAAGTTAAATTTAATTCGAGAGAGATACGGGAGCTCCAAAAGAAATTGAACGTCTCGATATAAGTTTCGAACGCGAGAAATAATTAACGCAAAACGACAATTTAGAACTGTAGAATAACTTCTAGGAATCACCGAATTATATTCTTATAATCAGTAGCGTATTATTTCGTCGACAGAATATTTATTTCGTATTTCAAGGAACGTTGAAAAGCAACTCGAATAATAAAGGCGTCAGTATATCGCGGAGCGAACGAAACAAAAAAAAAATCCAAACAACGCTTACTATTTCAAGGACGCGGTATAGGTTGGAACTCTTCGAGTTATCCCCAACAACGTGACAATATCTCGAATACTAACGCGAAATCTTTGTTTAAGAAATTTCACAATTCTCTAAATATTCACTATAAATTATAACATGTACGGGAGTAAATCAATGCACAAGATTCTCGATAGTAATAAGCAACAAAACACAAAAAAAACGTTTCACTTGTTTCAGCAAGAAAAAACAAGAAAATGAGCGGTATATGGCTTTATGGCCCCACGTTGGGCGCCAAAAATTTGTAGCGCGACTGCCCTTTTTCTACAACTGATTAGGCATTTTTGGCACAGTCGCGGGACAAATGCCTCACTCAGAGAATTCAAGACAAACAAAGGGCAATATTCTGAAAGAAAATTCTCGTAACCAAAAAAAGGGAATGTGGAACGGAAGGTTGGGCGCCAGTCCGAATTTCGGACGCGGAATTCCTCTGAGGGGGCACGGGCTAACACAGGAAGAGCGATGAAACCCACTCAGAGGGAGTCCGTTGTTCGAGCTAAAAATAAAGGAAGGCTCAAACGACTATAATCTTAGTAAACTAATTTATTAAGACTACTCAATATTAACAAACAAAAAAAAACTATATTCAAAAATCTCGGGAATAGTTAGCTTGGATCGAAATTCAATAACTCACAAAAATATCTAGTAGAAATATCACACGGTAAAGTAGCCGTTAAAATAAGATTCACTAACAAGGAACAGAGTATCGGGTATTACTAGTGCTCTCGATGGCACTTTTCCTCTAACGCGAAAACCGGGAACACTCGGACTTACAAAGTCGTATAATTTGCACTCGTAATACTCTAGTAATTAAGTTAACATTAAAGATAGGTGCGATAGGATAGCCGAATTTATAGGTCCGATGATGACCTTTAGGGTAGGCTATCAATAAGGTAGCGGAATGCGAGATCCGTAACGGACCCCCGTAGACCGGAAGGGAGGTAGGAACGGGAGTATTTCGAAATTATTCAAGGATGAAGTACGAGGGACTTGCCAATAAATCGCAGTACCAAGAACAGACCGCACTCACCGCAGGCACGTCACTCGCCTTGATTTTGATCCCTTTTTGAACTCGAAATTTTTCTACTGATTGAACAGGTACACACTCGGCGATAGCTCAGGAATCTCTGCCGGTTCCCGGCTATGGCGTCCTTCTTCAGGTGCGATAGCGCCCTCCTGGCGTTGTCCGGTTCGGGAATTAATTTTTCCAGTAACGCTGGTAATTTGGCTCCGTGACCCAGTTTTATCGACCCGTTATCATTGTAGATCTTCTAAGATAACGATAGAGGGCCACACTGGGTCAAGAACCGCTAGTGCTGTCTCGGTTTAGCCCAGCAGTCCTCATAGCGCTGTTCCTCCCCGGAGCGGAAGATCTGCCAATAGGAGCTGTCATTGTGCTTCATCGGTAGGATCTCTCCTCTCTTTCCTTTTCGCGGAGATGTTGGTTGGGGTCTTCCTTGTCTTCTTCGCCATTCCGTTTTGTGCGGATCTTCGTGCGAGTTTCTTGGCAAGGGGCCCAGAGGAAAGGGAATAGTAAGGGAGTAAGGCGACAGTTTCAATAAGATTTCGATAATACAATGCTAATAACGAGTACTACGTATGATTACAATTTCTAAATTTCAGCTGTTCCTTGTGTTCTCGGGGAGATTCCTGAGCACAACTACTCTCATTTCTCGACCCGAATTATTTAAACAATCCCTTGCTGAAATTGAAAGCCGTGAGCGGCAACAAAAATGCGAAATTCTGAACAAAAACAATTACTGAAGTAACGGGAGAAAATCTCCACGTTACAATATAAAAAAAAGAGAATATTTTTTTTATTCGGTCATTTTTTTTAGATATCCACGATATAAAAATTATAAAGAAACAAATTAAAAGTAATTATAACTATTCTTTTAATTAAAACCATACCTGATATACAGGGTGTCCGGCATAAGGTGTCGATACCGAAAGGTGGTGATAGGGGGTGAAAAATGGAGACGAAAAGTCCAATACCATTTTTCAAAATTCGGATTAATTACCGAGTTAGTAATTAAAACGTTCGACCAATCAGAACGCCGAAGAGGCGGTACTAAAATTTTAGACCCGGCCTTACTTGCCGGCGTGACGTCAAACAATAATAAGTAGTAGAAATAAAAATAAAAGAAGTAAGACGGTACGTCAAAACATTCTAATTCTAACATCTGTTATTGTTTTTATTTCTACCACTACACACTACATGGTCTGTAATGTATTGTCGAAGGACAACAAAGTAGTAGTAGTAGTAGTTGTTATTACTACTACTTTGAAGAAAGAAATAATGCATAACAAATAAAATCGCGAAAATCAAAAGCTTGAAATTTTTATTTGTATTATTTTTTTTCTATTCTTACCACTACCAGTACCGCTACTATTATGATTATTTTTAATAATATTATTACTATTATTATTATCATTATCATTATCATTATCACTATTATTATTATTATTATTATTATTATTATTATTATTATTATTATTATTATTATTATTCTCGTCGTCGTCGTCGTCGTCGTCGTCGTCGTCGTCGTGGTGGTGGTGGTGGTGATCATTATTATTGTCATCGTCATCACCATCATCATCATTATTATTATTATTACTATTATCATTTTGCTAATGATGATGATGATGATGATGATTATTATTGTCACTATCATTGTCATTACCATTGTCATCGTCATTATTATTATCATCACCATCATTATCATCATCATCATCATTAACATTATTAATACTATTATTATTTTGTTAATGATGATGATGATGATGATGATAATGATAATAATAACAATAATGATGGCGTTGGCGATGACGATGACAATGACATGAATAATAATAATGATAATGATGATAATCATCATCATTATCATTACCAAAGTAATAATAGCAATAATAATGATGATGATGACGATGACAATGACAATAATAATGATAATGATAATGCTAATAATCATCTTCATCATTATTAGCAAAATAATAATAATAATAATAATAATAATAATAATAATAATAATGTTGATGATGATGATAATGATAATAATAATATTGATGATGGCGATGGCGATGACAATGACAATAATAATGATAATAATCATAATAATAATAATAATAATAATAGTAATAATATTAATAAACCCGTGTCGGGTTGCTGATTCCGCATCGGGCGCCTCCCCAGGTGGCGGATAGTGGGAATGCCCGCCAGATATGGGGGGAACCGGGGAAATAAAATACTCGGGGCGGACCAAAATCAGCTAGGGGAAGGAACCCCGAATAATAAACCAAACATGGAGAAGGCAGCAAAAGGAGAAAAACTTACTGTACACGGGGAAGGAGACCCAGTACCGGCGTTTATCAGGGGTGAGAAAGCGGGCCCCTGGACGTCGTCATCAAGCAACCGCAACGCAACAGCAACAACAACGGCCGGGACAGCGAAGGCAACAAACGCGAATTCCCCCTTCGAAGGGATCACGAACCCTTTCGAAAAAAGGGGATCCGTATTACGATCGCCGCCGAGAACGAGGTCCAGCTCTTTCTCGGCTTTCACCTTCGCCGGACCGAAAACAAAGACCAGGCACGACAACAAAGGACCAGAGCAGAGCACGGCCCCGGAGAGAGAACAGGAGGAGGATAGACTGCGGGAGCGGCTCCTCTTCATACAGGAAACACTGAGGGGGATGATGGCACAAGCTGAAATTCAAAAGAATATCAGCGCTGTCATCAAAACCGGGATGAAAGAGATCAGTGAAGCCACGGAGATCGCGCTGTGTGAACGAGAGAGAGAAAGACAGGGACGACCGACAGAAACGCCGACGACTTTGCCTAAAAAGGCAAAACGCAAGCGTGACCAGAGGACCCCGGAGACGGACATTGCCGCGGGAGCAAGTGGACAACACGCTACCGACGGGACGTGGACGACAGTGAAACGGAAAAAGGACAGGACTCCACCGAAAACGGACGTCACGAAAAAGGACAAGGCAACGAAGGACAAAGCTCCTGCAAAGGGACAGGAGCGCGCGCTGCCTAGGCCCAGGAGCAGCGCGGTCCTTATTAAGCCGACGACGGGGACGACGTACGCTGACGTCATACGGACGATTCGTAAGACAGTTGACCCTACGAAAGACACGCAAATAAAGACGATTACCAAGACGAAGACAGGAGCGGTACTCCTCCGGCTTGGAAAGGGGCAGGAGGGACGACTGGATCTCCAGAAGTCCCTTCAAGATGCCCTTGGAAAAGCGGGAGAAGTCCGTGACATGACATCCAAGGTTACCTTGGAGATCATGGACCTCGACTGCGAGACCACGACTGACGAGGTAACGGACGCACTGGCGACCAAGACGACGTTACGGACGCCCCCGAAGGTTCACATGTTCGGCCCAAACAACCGAGGGCAGGTTATGGCCGTATGTGAGCTGGACGAGACCGACGCTAATGTCCTGCTCCAGGCGGGCAAAATACGGGTCGGCCTGGTGTACTGTCGCATTAGGCCGAGACTGATGGTGCCGAGGTGCCACAAGTGCCTCGGCTACGGACACTTACGACGAGACTGCACAGGACCAGACCGACGGGACTGCTGCTGGAGATGCGGCGGACGGGGGCACACTGGGAAGCAGTGCGAGGCCCAAGCGTGCTGCTTCCTGTGTGCCGACATACAGGGACAGAACCGAAAGCACATCCCGGGAACGGCCAAATGCGCCGTTTTGAGGGCGGCGCTGACTGACGCCAAACGGACTAACAGATGAAAGTAGTCCTGCAGGGAAATCTGAATCGGAGCAGTGCGGCACACGCACTACTCCCTCAGATCGCTGCAGAACTAGACGCAGACATACTGATACTGAGCGAACAGTACAGAGACATGGACGGACCTGCATGGCTCGCAAACAGGGCTGGTACCTCCGCGCTCTGGGTTAGGGGGCGGAGTGCCTGGACAATCAGCAAACGAGGGGTAGGAGAAGACTACGTTTGGATGACGGTCGGCGCTGTCACTTATGTCAGCGTCTACCTGACTCCAAACTGTAGTATCCGCGAACTTGAAGAAAAGCTAGACTCCTTGGAGGACGCCTTGCGGGGGATCGCTGGTGACGTTGTCGTTGCCGGTGATTTCAACGCACGGGCGCTCGAGTGGGGGATGACTACGACGAACAAACGGGGACGGCTGCTGCTGGAGATGGCCGCGAGGCTGGACCTGGCAGTGGCAAACGACGGAAACACGCCGACCTATAGACGACCGGGATTTGGGGACTCCATTCCCGATGTGACCCTTATCTCGAGTAGACTATTGACCAAAGTAAGGCAATGGAGGGTGATCGAAGACTTCACGGCCAGCGATCACCAGTACATTGCCTTCGACGTCACGGACCACACGACTATGAACAGAGGATGAAGTCGGGGCCCCCTATGATGGGACGTAAACCGACTTGACAGAGACAGACTCCTGGAGAGCCTGCAGGCGATGGACGCACCGTCGCTGCGGACTTCCCAGGAGTCACCCAAAAGAAAAAGGGTCGAAGACCTAGTGGAGACGACAATGAGTAGCCTCAAACAACTCTGCGACGTCTCCATGCCACGAAAACGATACGGGACGAACAGACGTGCACAGTACTGGTGGACGGACGAGATCGCGGACCTACGCCGCGGCTGCCTGGCGCTCCGCAGGAGGATGCAGCGCGCGCGTGCCCGTGGGGACGCGACCTCACTTTCTGCGGAGTTAAAGGCAGCCAAAAAACGGCTGAAGTTCGCGATCAACACGAGCAAGAGACGGAAATGGACGCAGCTCATTGACGATGTGGATGGCGACCCCTGGGGTGACGGTTACAAGATTGTAACCCGAAAACTGGGGGCACGTGGCCCACCGTTGTTGAGAGACCCCGACTCGACGAAACGAATTGTAGACGGACTATTTCCCACCCACCCTATACGGGTGGAAGAGGAAGACGAGAACGAACTGACGGACGTCCCGTTGTTCACGGGGGAGGAGCTCCTCAGAGCAACTTCCTCATTGAAGAACGGGAAAGCACCTGGACCTGACGGTATTCCCAGCGAGATTGTCCGGCTCGTTGCTATACATAGACCGGGCATCCTCCTGGGAATGTACAACGACTGCCTGACCGAGGGCATATTCTGCAGATCATGGAAGGTGGCAAGGTTAGTCCTTATTAGTAAGGGCAAGGGAGACCCCGACTCGCCGTCTTCCTACAGACCACTTAGCCTGCTGAACACAGCGGGAAAAGCCTTCGAGCTGCTGATAAGGCCCAGACTACTTGACGCCGTACAAGACGCTGGCGACCTATCTGACCGACAACACGGTTTTCGGAAAGGACGATCGACGATAGGCGCCATACAGGACGTAATAGACATCTTTGACAAAGCACAGGAGGCGTGCCACGCGGCAAGACCCATAGTCGTGCTGGCCACACTGGACGTACGCAACGCGTTCAACTCGGCGAGGTGGGTGGATATCCTGGAGGCGTTCGAAACGACCTTCCGGGTACCCCCCTACCTTCGCCGAGTTGTACAAGACTACCTTAGAGACCGACGGATTACGTACGAGACGAACGAGGGTATGAGGGAGAGGATGGTATCCGCGGGCGTAGCCCAAGGATCGATCCTCGGCCCCGACTTCTGGAACGTACTGTACGACAGCTTGCTGAGACTGGAAATGCCCCTCGACACTTCCCTCATCGCCTATGCCGACGACGTGGCGGTCGTGATCACAGAGCGTGATTCACACCTAGCTCAACTGAAGTTGAACCAAGCCATGAGGCGAGTGACCAGGTGGATGACTGAACACGGACTCGAACTAGCACTAAACAAGACAGAACTGTTACTGCTAACAAGGAAACGGATCCCCACGATTGTGCCGATGACCGTAGGGACGGAATTGATGGAGACCAGGGGGGAAGTCAAGTACCTGGGGGTCACCCTCGATACGAAGCTGACCTTCTGGCCTCATATACAGAGGGCCATTGGGAAGGCGACGGAGAAGACCAAAGCTCTTAGCCGACTCATGGCCAACACGCACGGACCACGACCAAGTATACGGAGACTGCTCATGACAGTGACCCACTCGACACTCCTCTACGGAGCAGAGATCTGGGCCTCCGCACTTAAAGTGCAAAAGTACCGCAAAGCCGTTACCGCGGTACAGAGAAGGGGGGCGCTCCGGATAGCGTGTCCGTACCGCACGGTGGCGGCTGAAGCGGTACTCGTAATTGCGGGGGTAATTCCCATAGACCTTCTCGCAATCGAGCGCAGGAGGATATGGGAACGGAGGACCGAACTGGGGCGAGCCGACGCCACGGTGGACGAACGAACCAGGACGATCGACGAATGGCAGAGACGCTGGACAACAGACGTGCCTGGAGCTTGGACGAGACGACTGATCCCGACGATACGTCCGTGGAAGGAGAGGAGCTTTGGTGAGGTGGGTTTCCACCTAACACAGTTCCTCTCCGGACACGGATACTTCCGGCAGTACCTGCATAAAATGGGCAAGGTTAAAACCCCCCATTGCAGGTACTGCGGATGGGACAGAGACGATGCGGAACACACCTTTTTCAGGTGTGACCGCTGGGCCGACAGAAGGCGGCTTCTGGAGATGAACGGTGGCCCGGTCACTCCGGACAACGTCATCGCCAGAATGCTGCAGGACAGAGACAATTGGACAGACGTGACTACGTACGTGACGGACGTACTCAAGACGAAAAAGGACGACGGATGCCTGGAGGATGCGTGAGTAAGTGAGAAAGTGAGGAAAGTATGAAAGAGACGAATGAATGAGGTGTGGAGAGGACCGCTGCCGCGGTCTAGATACCGCCGCCCGGACTGTGGACATGCGAGGAGCAGGACCGGCCGGGAGAGGAGCCGAGGGGGGGGGGGGTTAGTGGGTAACCTGTGCCAAGGAGTCCCACACACCGGGGGAGGCATCCCCCGACGGCACATAAAGTGTTTTCCCCTCCTTTAAAAAAAAAAAAAAAAATGTTCGCGATCGCGAAAGGTAAGGGGGGAGCGGAGCTGAGCCGGGACCCACCGGACAGTCTCCCTCTCCCGAAGCTGGTCCCCACTCGCAGCGTCTCCCACCTCGCAGCGATCTCACCGAGCTCGATATCGGCGAGATCGTTGCCGTTCCAGGCAGTCGCTCGCTCGACCCGAGCCCCTACAGACGGGGACTCCTTTATGCTTGCTTTCAGGCACACGTAAGTTTGGTAATCCCAACTATCCTCACCTTTTCCCACGAGGCGTTCTCGTGACTTTTAGTATATGTGCGGTGTTCGCACTTTACCTTTCCTAGTGCGGTGTTCGCACTTCCTTACAGCGGAGTTCGCTTCCTTTCCAAGTGCGGTGCTCGCACTTTGTAGAGTCTTGGAGACAATTCGAGGTGTTCTCGGGTTGTCCCTCCTTCGGGGATTAGCCCCATTCTTTCGCTCCAAACCCTCCGGTTTCCAAGTGCATCAGCGCTTGGTCCTGGCGGAGTTCGCCTCGCGCGTCATAGCGGAGCTCGCTTCGCGCGTCTATGTTGACACATTTGAGCCTTCTGCTCTAGGATTTAGAGTTCTTTTTCTCTTTCTTGGTATATTGTTAAGTTTAGATTGTTTGAAAATATATCTATTTTACTGTTATTCGCGCCTTTTTTATTTGCTAGCGTCTCCTACCTTTGTCCGTCCGAGCGTACCGAACGTTCAGCGTTACCACCGGTAGTACCGCTTGTTTCTTTCGTATTTGTGGAGTCGGGATCTGCCCGATATACAGTCTCGCACAAAAAATATTAATAAAAATAATCATAATAATAGCGGTAGTGGTAGTGGTAAGAATAGAAAAAAGAAATACAGATAAGAATTTCAAGCTTTTGATTTTCGCCATTTTATTTGTTATGTATTGTTTCTTTCTTCAAAGTAGTAGTAATAACTACTACTACTACTTTGTTGTCCAACGACAATACATTATAGACCATATAGTGTGTAGTGGTAGAAATAAAAACAATAACAGATGTCAGAACTAAAATGTTTTGACGTACCGTCTTACTTCTTTTATTTTTATTTCTACTACTTATTCTTGTTTGACGTCACGCCGGCAGGTAAGGCCGGGTCTCAAATTTTTGTACCGCCTCTTCAGCGTTCTGATTGGTCGAACGTTTTAATGAATAACTCGGTAATTAGTCAGAATTTTGAAAAATGGTATTGGACTTTTTGTCTCCACTTTTTGTCCCCTACCACCACCTTTCGGCATCGACACCTTATGCCGGACACCCTGTAGAAGTCGATTTTCCCATCCCATAATGCGAGTCGTCTTTTGAATACTCCAATAAAACAAACTTAGATTGAGAATTTAATAGATTTGAATAGATATTTCAAAATATTGATAGGACTGGAATGCAAAAAAAAATAAATAAAATAAAATAACGTACTGGAAAGTTTTTAAAATCAAAACACAACAATAGTTTAATAGCTATTGTGGTAAATTGATTGTAGTGTTAATAGTTACGTAGATCTGTGACACTTATTATGATATATTAATAGTGGGGATATAACGTGGTAATATGAGATAGAGAAAATTTACTTTACAGATTTAAAGATACGGAGTTATACAAGTTATTAACCTTTTCTTTGTCGCACTAAAAGATTTACATTGTCTTGATCTTATATTCTTTTTTTGAATAAATTGTTTTCCCTGTCCTTAATTTGGAATTTGTTGAAATAAAGTGAATGTTTTTTTTTTCCAAATACATGTTTAGATAACCCAGTAGATAGTTAAATTGTTATTTTTTATGTTTCCTTTCTTTTCAAAAACCATGCAAATAAAAAATGAGCGAAAATCCAGACAATATCTTAACTAGGGGACAAGCAAAATCATTAAATATCGAACCCTCGCTAGCATCAGGTTTACCTCCAAGGACGCGTGTATCCACAAGTACACCCTTGCGAAAGAAAAATCTACCTGAGGAAAGTAATTTAGAAGAGGTAGTTGTAGATACCCCCATAAGCGCATCAAGCGAATCCGAAAAAGAATCTCCTAATACTACAAACAGCACCTTAGCCTCAGAGACCCCGACGACAGACCCATCGACTTCGGTAACCCAAACACAAACTATTATAGATCAGGAAGAGAACGAATTTATTCAGGAACTTTTGGACATCGAATCAGAAAAGGAATTTCAGGAATACCGCGAGCGGTTGGAAGATCTTAGGTCGTTTCCAGGAAATTACGAAAGCTTCAACAAACCCCTTTCTACCAAAAGAGAAAATTTTATTTCAAATTCCGCGAAGCAAGAGTTCACGGGCAAAATGGATAACCTTGCCGTAAAACAAGCTATCCAGCAAATTCCAAAATTCGATGGAAATAATATTAACGTATTAGATTTTATAAAAAGCTGCGAGGAAGCTTTAACAATGGCCCCCAGATATAATAGTGAAATAACAAAATTAATTAGAGGAAAACTTTTTGGAGAAGCCCGGAAAGCCGTTTTTGGAGAAGAATTCCCGAATTTAGCGTCATTCACGGAAGCTCTAAAGAAGCTGTATTCACTGAAGAAAACTATTTATGAAGCAGAAGGCGACTTATAATATAAGGCGATTAGAACAATAAAAAATCAAATCGAGGATGCTCACCGTGACGCATCTGAAGAACGAATGTTATCCTCAAAAACAAAGGAAGAAATAGATAAAAGGGTAACTAGTTTTTTTATACGGGGTTTAAAACCTGAAATAGCCGACAAAATGGATAAACATGAATCACTTACCGAAGCAATAAATAAGGCCCTTGACATCCAGACGGAACTTTTAACGCGAGAACAACTCCATGGAAAATCGGAACTTGTAAAAATCCTTACTCTTTTAAAAGAAAAACTACCCGACAAAACGAAACAAACAGGAGTTTATCCCGTTCACTGGGAAAGCATTACCTGTCAACTATGTAAAAGAAAGGGACATACGGCAGAATATTGCAAAGAATGGCACGCAAAGCCAAAATCACTTGACATAACTTGTCAAATTTGTAAAAAAGTTGGGCATAAAGCCGACAAATGCTTTCAATTAAATTCATTTAATAATTTTAGAAGTAATAACAATAATCCCAGTCGAGATAATATGCGAGTCGAATGCCAATATTGTAAACGTTTAGGACATTCCGCAGGTAATTGCTTCCAATTAAATAGGAGAAATTTTGAAAATAATAACAGCAATAATAACTTCAACAGGGAGCTAAACCGGCGTTTAGAATGCAGTTATTGTAGAAAGGCAGGACATTCATTTCAGGATTGTAGGAAACGAAGATACGATCAAGCAAATAGGTCGGGAAACGGACACAACCCTTCGGGAATGGGTGCCACCGCAGGGACGAACCAGCAAGAAACAGCGCGCCCTTCAAACGATACCCCATCATAAGGAATGCTTACGTAAACCTTTCGCCAATTAGTAATTTTCCCACTATTATTTTAAAAGACAAAATTTTAATTTCACCTTGCAGCGTAATGTTGGATACTGGAGCAGGCCCTAATTTATTAAAAATTGGACGCCTAGCAAAGGATATCCTTATAAATAAACATGAGTTACTGAGACTCAATGGTATAACGAATCAACCGGTCACCACCCTTGGCAAGATAAATGTAACCATTTTAGGATGTTACACGTCCATTCATTTAGTTCCAGATAATTTTCCTATTTACGCTTTTGGAATAATAGGATCAGAATTCTTTGAACAAAATAATGTATTAATTGACTATGAAAACAGATGTCTTAAATATTCACAATTCATTATACCATTTGAAACTCCAAATAATATAACTATAAATGCAAATAGTACATCTACCTTTCCAATCAAAATCGCAAACCCAGAAACTAAAGAGGGATATTTTCAGCCCTTTACATTAGGACCTGGATTAGCCGTGAGAAACGATATAATCACTAATAAAAACGGTATCGGTTATGTAGAAGTAACAAATTCAAAAAATTTCGATGTTGAAGTTTCAGTTCCCCGATTAACACTTCACCCCTTTAAAGAAACTACGCGATTCCAAAAGACAACAACGAGCAATGAACGTTTGTTTCCTATTCAGGATAACTTATTAGCAGTACAAAACGATACACAGTTGTCCCCAGGAGATGAATTAATATCAGAATGTAGCCAATTTCCGCATAACTCGATATATGATGATGATTTCGATGACCAGAATATAGATTCCATTTCAGTTGCTCCAGATAGATTGGAGTTAACAAAGAAACAATTACGCTTAGATCATTTAAGTGAAGAAGAAAGAGCCCATGTTGAACAATTAATAGTTGATAATTTAGACAGATTTTATGTAGAAGGCGATAAATTAGGAGCCACTTCCATTCTAGAACATAAAATTCCCACTACGGACGATGTGCCTATTAACACGCGTCAGTACAGGTATCCACCCGTTCATAAGGAAGAAATAAATAAGCAGGTTAACGATCTTTTACAGCAGGGAATTATTCAGAATTCTACCTCCCCTTATAATACACCAGTATGGATAGTACCCAAGAAACCCGATTCCAAAGGGAATCAAAGATGGAGAATGGTACTAGATTTTAGAGCCTTAAATGAAAAAACAATAGGTGACGCGTACCCTTTACCCAACATTACAGATATTTTGGATCAAGTAGGTAACTCAGTATATTTTTCAACGTTCGATTTAGCTTCAGGTTTCCATCAGATAAAAATGAGTCCAGACGATAAACACAAAACAGCTTTTTCTACTCCTTTTGGTCATTACGAATTTGTTAGAATGCCTTTTGGATTAAAAAACGCTCCCGCAACCTTTCAACGATTAATGGATTTAGTACTTTGCGGATTACAAGGCAGAGAATTATTTGTTTATATAGATGATGTAGTTATTTATGCAAAAACTATTGAGGAACATGATCGAAAATTCAAACTTTTAATGGAAATATTAAGAGATGCAAATTTTAAATTACATGCCGAGAAGTGTGAATTTTTAAAGAAGGAAGTCACATATTTAGGGCATGTCATTAGTGGAGAAGGTGTAAAATCAGATAAGAAAATGATAGAAGCTGTTAGAAACTTTCCTAGACAGAAAAATGCAAAGAACATAAAACAATTTTTAGGATTGGCCGGATATTATAGAAGGTTTATTTATGGGTTTTCAAAGATTTCTTTGCCTTTGACAAATTTATTAAAAAAGGATGTCCCTTTCGATTGGGGAGAATCTCAAGAAACAGCTTTTGCTAACCTTCGAAATTTACTATGTAAGGAACCAATTTTACAATACCCCGATTTCTCAAAACCTTTTATTTTAACTACCGACGCATCGGGTTGCGCTATAGCAGGTATACTCAGCCAAGGGAAGATAGGCGAAGATAAGCCAATACACTACCACTCTCGTGTTTTAAATTCAGCAGAAAAGAATTATTCCACTACAGAAAAGGAACTTTTACCAATTGTACATTGTGTACACTATTTCAGATCTTACCTTTATGGCAGACAATTCACGTTAGTTACTGATCATAAGCCTTTAGTTTGGTTAAATTCCGCAAAAGACCCTACATCGCGACTTATGAGATGGCGATTAAAATTATTAGAATATGAATATAAGATTGAATATAAAGCTGGTAAATCAAATGTTAATGCAGCAGAAAATCCCCAGCCTAAATGAACCCAAATGAACCCAGCAGAAAATGAATGATTATCGATAATTGAAGAAGCTCATGGTTCTATGTTAGGTGGCCATAAGGGTGTTACCAAAATTTGTAAACGTATACAACAGAAGTATACCTGGAGGAAGTTAAAAGTAGATGTTATCAATTACATACGACAGTGCGCACACTGTCAAATTAAGAAACTCGTTCGTGTTAAGACAAAACAACCTATGATCATCACCGACACGCCCGGTATAGCCTTTGACAAAGTAGCCATGGATATGGTTGGGCCTTTACCCCGAACGGAAAATGGAAATGTATACATACTAACTATCCAAGACTTACTAACTAAATATTCAGTAGCGATCCCCTTACCAGATGGTCAAGCTTCAACAGTAGCTGATGGTTTCGTAAGAAGATTTATCTGTGTTTATGGCGCCCCAAAGGTTGTCCTTACTGATCAAGGAACAAATTTCTTAAGCGCCCTAATGAGGCAAATAGCCAAATTATTCAAATTTAAAAGAATAACAACGACTTCATATCACCCACAAAGTAATGGGTCATTAGAAAGATCGCATCATGTATTAGCAGAATATTTAAAACAATATGTAGATGAAAATGGAAATTGGGATGAACTTTTAGAATTTGCAATGTTCTCTTACAACACAAGTGAGCACGAAAGTACAAAATATACTCCTTTCGAATTAGTTTTTGGGAGACAACCTACAGTCCCCTCTAGTTTACCTTAAGGAGCAATACAAGATAGCAGTTGAAAATTATAAGGTGAAAAATAATATAATGGATGTGAAAAAGTACATGGTTCCACCAATAATAGAAGCTGCAATGCAATCGAAAAACTTTGAGGAAGCTATTAAAAGTGGTTTTGCATGCAGTGGCTTATATCCTTTTAACGCAAATGCAATAAATTATAATATTTTAAATAAGAAAGTGAAAAAAAGGACTTCCATGCAGAAGGAAACTCTTACAGAAGGAGACTCTTCTTCTGTTTCAATCATTAATTCAAATGAACATTTTGATTTCTTGAAGCACTTTGAAACGCATTTCATCCCTGTGAGTATTTTAGAAACTTTTAAAAGACACGAATTCGAGTCAACTTGGACTGGAGATCAAGCTCAAACAGCTTTATTTGAAACTTGGCGGAAGATGCGAAAACAATATGGTACATCTCAAAACACAATAATTTAAAATTAATCAAATTACATTTTCTTGATTTTAACTTTATTATTTTTTAAAAATTAATTTTGAAAATTTGATTTTTTTGTTTTTTTATTTATTTATTTAAAATTTAAATGATAAATTGATTTTTATTATTTATGAAATATTTTATTTGAATATCCTTGATTAAATTTATAATTTTACATTATTGAAAATATTACTTTACTTGTAAATAAATATATTTACTTTAGAAAATGAAGATGTAGTTGATAGTCGTGATAAAAGCATTCATCTTATGCCATCAGTTACTCTTAATGATAAAGAGTTACTTGCTGAGTCGTCAGAAAACATTTGTTCAGGTAATTTAAGCAGCTTTGTACAAGAATGCTCTAATCAAGTAGCTGATGGTACATTAGATTCTTTAAATGAAATGATAGATTCCAGCTTATTACATAACATCGATTCAGAACTTTCTGTTAACATGGAGATCAGTGATCAAATTGAAATAATTAATGAATTTGGCGAGCCTATAATTGTACCGATTGTGCATGAAACTGATGTTTCCAATCTTGTTTTAAATAATTGTTCTACCACTGAGATTGAAGAAAATGTTAATGCAAACCAAAAAATAGAAAATATTGAAAATGAGTCACCAACAATAAACAACTTGAGCAGGGATAACAGTTATCTTAATCATCAAATTTTAACTGAGATTAAAAGTTCTTCAATTTCACAACATGAAAGTACGTGTTATCAATTAATGTAGTATGTATATACATATTGTTTATTTTAAAAATGTCAATATTTTAATATTGTTTTTACAGTCCTGGATTTAACGATAAAAAATAACATTACAAATAATAGCAATGAAAAAATCAACACTCCAGAAGTATCCAAAAAAAAAATTTCATCAATCAATGAAAGTATTAATTTTAATAGAAATAAAGTCAGTAAAAATTATATGAGCAGTGGA
Source organism: Gasteruption jaculator (assembly GCA_949825005.1). Taxonomy (NCBI): domain Eukaryota; kingdom Metazoa; phylum Arthropoda; class Insecta; order Hymenoptera; family Gasteruptiidae; genus Gasteruption; species Gasteruption jaculator. Next base: position 4,974,737 of record OX463772.1, on the reverse strand, counting down.
CCAACTGTTACGGAGAAAATGATCGACAAAAATCATTCATCACATGAAAAAACTACGGGCAATAAGAGTAAGTTCTAAACATAATAATTAGATATTTTACTTAAACGAGTTTAAATTAAATTTAATAATTTACAATTATATGTACAGTTAATATTACACAAGTCTTTACTATGCCAAAACTTGAGGTAAAAAAGAAAAAGACTAGTTCGTTTGAAGGTAAATGCGCCTATGCAATTGATGATTTGCTTGAAAAAGCCAAGAAAAAAGAGGAGGAAAAAAAATTGAAAGAGCAAGAAATCCAAATAAATAAAGTTAAAAAAGAAAAAAGTAAACTAATTAAAGAAGAAGAATCGAAGATCAATAAATCGTTTAAAGGAAAAAAATCAGCTTATGGCAAACTGTAACGTGGGTCAATCGATCAAGCGTAGCGTGGCGCGCGTCGCGAGCGTCGAAGCAGGAGTGGCCCGACGGCGGGACTCAGGGTGATAAGAAGGCCCGCCCAAAAGTGCTGGTATCAGCAATAAGGGCCTCTTAGCAACACTGAGTGCTGACGCCTAAAAGATCCGTCACGTTGACGATCAACGTGACAGGATACTCGGATGTCCGAGAAGTATCGGGTATTCGATACTTCCGTCGCGGACGTGACACTCCCCCCCCCTACTGAAATCGATGCTCCCGCATCGATCCTATCTCGTGGTACAATATTTGTCTACGATCGATACAATGTTTGTCTATCGTCGATATAATAATTTTCTATCAATACAATGTTTAACTTAAGTCTAAATCTTCCGTGAAGTTGGTTGTAGCGTCGACGAATGAGTTGGTTCTTTTGTAGCTGTGGTCCGATGCGGTTGGTTTTGTCCTGTCATAGTTGGATCGAGTTTGTCCTAGTGAGGTCTATGCAATGGTGTCAGAAGTGGCCCATCTTTCATGGTTCCTCTAGTTATCGTAGGGTTGCAGGGATTTGTCCATTTTGTCCTTAGTTAATTTCGTTGAATTCATCTGTTTGGAAGTTGGTTTAGCTATAACAAATTGTCTGATTAATAGTAAGGGAGGTTAGTAAAATGACAGTTATAAGGAAGATGGTGTGGGAGTATAAGTTTAATAATGATACGTTGTCCTCTATATTTTCCGAATATTTGTCTCAGTTTTTGTATATCGAGTCCTCGTTATCCATATTTGCTGTATAAGCTGTGTTTCCTGGTCATTAATACGTGTCCATTGTACATATATATCCAAATGTTTCAAGTCGCTTCGTCATTATAATAACTCTTTTTGTTTGTGAGCCTGTAACAGTCTAAACTATTAGTATTTTGGGGAGTGTTAGTAGGAGTTTTGGTGTGTTAATGTTGGATCGTTCGAAGGATCTTGTCTGTGGGAAGAATGGTTTAATTTACATACTAGTATAAGCCATATAGTGCAATTGAGTAAATAAAATGAAATAGCATTTTCATTCCCAAAGAAAATTATTTTGTATTTAAAAAAAAATTATAAGTGTAGTAGGTACATGTAATGACAAGCAATTTATAAACATTCCTGGAAATACGATATTGCCTTGCGACTTTCGTATTCGATTTGGGGTCGTACATTTTCGTGGTTTACAATAACTGTCGGAGGTTGGCTTGGTAGTGGTAGAGGTTCGCGTAGTTCTATGTTTTCTATGATTTTACGGGGTATATTAATTTTTCTTACTTTTTCCTTCTTTGATAAACATGACAATAATTTACAGAATGATCCTAATTTACTGAACATTGAAAATTTCAATGCAAGACCTAGAATGAGCAAGATAGCTCCCACTGATATTCCGGAGTACAGCAAGCTATTTTCCAGTCTGTCAAAACGTATCCTATATTGTCGGTCTTTAGCAATGCTTTTTGCTTTTGATATAATTGTTCCTAAATTTTTTTCTAGTTGAAAATCTGGTAAATGTAATTTGTCTACTAAAGATTTCTGTTCTTCTAGTACGTCGGCCAAGTTGACGGTATCACTGTAGTCGAATGAATTTTGATAAATTTCCGATATGTTTAATGTTTTAGTTGCGAATACTTTAAAATTTTTTTATGTTTGAATTTCTTTAAATGGTAATAAATCCTTATTTCTGGTTTTTGCTTCACATGCTGAACTAAGTTGAATTATTCCTGTGTTTTTTATCGTTGTACTAATCGTCTCTTTGTTTTTGCAAATCAAATGTATCGTTTCTGTATCGGGTGTCGAGAATATCCACGCATTAAAGTCGCGAATCCTAGACCATTGTGTTCTTTTTAGAATTTTTAGTTGAATATTACAAATTTTGAAATTCGAAAATTGTGGGTTTGTTAACAGTTGTATCTCGCACTCACTTCCGTCATCAAAATGGTTCGGTCCAAATTGTAAACAAATATATTCCTGATGAAATTTTTTGCATTTTTCCAAGTTGTCATTGTCTATCGCATAGTATTTTTCGAAATTAGTTGAAATAGCGGAAAATGTAGTGGTTGGTTTTATATACGCGAATTCAGTACGATATGATCTGTCATACTGTCTGACTGGAACCGAAATATGTTGGTATAGTCTGAATTTCTCTAAATTTAACAATGGAATTTTGATAACATAGACTATTGTTTCTTGTTTATGGAATATCATCAAGTCTGCAAGTTGTAGTAGGTCTGCAACATTGGCTGTGTCGACCGGTATTGGAAATTCCAGATTTGGTTCTGATTTTTGAATAGCTTGTGCACTTCTGATTGTTTGCTGTCCGGATAGTACTTTTGGATGAACTTGTCCATTTTTAGCGAATAACAAAATATCGATAAAAGTATTTATATCGATTTCGTATTCTAACAAGTCGGATTCGATTACATTTACACATTGCAATAATTCTTGCTGTATTTCAAGGATATGAATGTGTTTAGCTGTACTGTAATTCGTGCTATTGATTTTGATTGTTAAATTCACTAAGGATTTTCCTAAACTGTGAATTTGTTTCCGTACTGTATCAAATTGTGATTTTATAATATGTGTTTGATTTTGTACTAGTTCTGCTAAATCATAAGTACTATTGGAAATGGATTCAATTTGGCTAAAAATTCTGTTTCCGTCGTCTTCATCTAAAGTTTTTTGTAAATTTTCCCAATGAAACTAAAAATTGCTCTTTTGTTTCTGGTATTTTTATCTATTTGAACTAAATCGTATATTACGTCGTGTGCGGTTAAAACGTTGTTTAATCTGTGTATTATATTATGTAGTTGATTTCGTATGGTGCAATCTTTTCCTAATTTGTTGCAAATATTTTAGATGAAAATAAGGTTATGCAGTATGGTGTCTTTTCTTGTAAGTAGGTCTTCCATGTTGATGTACGTAACCAAAGTCCATTTCGTATGGTACGTCCGTAGTAATCCTAAATCTTCTGAATACAGTTCAGGATTTTTATCCAATGTAGTTATTTTAAAAGTCTCATCTTGGCCTACTGCGTATGCGACAGACCTGAAACATAGGCCAATTTAATTTTATCTGTATGTACTATTTTTGTTTTTTCGTCGGTTATTTTCAGTCTAACGTTATGACGGTCTGTTATTTCCAAAATTTCGTACGGTCCTACATATTCACTGTCGAATTTCGTTTTCTTTGGTTCTCGAAGTAGAAATACTAATTGTCCTACTTTGAACTCTGGGTTTTTAACATTTTTTTTGTCGTAGTAAAATTTCGTTTTTTGTTTCGATTTCTCTATTATCTTAACAGCGCCCGTTTTTAAGTCCTTTAGTTGTCTAATTAACTGTACCAAATAGTCTTCGTATGAAATAATTTTGTCGTCCGGAGGAAATTCTGAAGGAATTCTAGGCTTTTTACCAAAAATCAATTCATATGGTGTGAATCCTGTAGATTCATGGATACTGGAATTATATGAATACATGGCGAAGGGTAGCCACTCGTCCCATTCGCGATTTTCGTCTATAAAGTTTCTTAAATATTCTTTTAGTGTATGGTGGCTTCTTTCAAGTGCTCCATTTGACTGTGGATGATATGCCGTCGTTGTATATTGTTTAATTTTGAATAATTCTGCAAATTCTTGTAGAGTTTCAGACATGAAATTTCGACCTTGATCTGATAGTATCGCTTTTGGTGGTCCGTATGTGCAGATTAGTGTGTTGGCTAATGCCTTAGCCACATCGGAAGCTGTAATGTTTTTTAAAGGCACACCAATTGCATATTTGCTAAGTAGGTCTATCATTGTTAAAATGTAAACGTTTTCTGTTTTTGTTTTTGGTATCGGTCGGAAAATGTCAATAGCTATTTTGTCGAAAGTATCAGTCGGTGTATCTGTTATTAGCATCGGTGCTTTGTTTTTCACTCTTACCAATTTATTTTTCTGACAAGTTTCACAGTATTTTATAAAATTTTGAATGTCTGTTTTCATTCCGATCCAGTAATAGTCAAGTAAGATTCTGTAATATGTTTTGGTGATTCCTTTGTGTCCTCAATAGCCGAAGAATGATATTCTTTAATAATTTATGCTCTGTCCTGTGTAGCTGGAATGTTTAATGTTCTTTCGCAAAGTATTGTTTCTATTTCTGAATTTATCATCATTAGTCGCAAGTACGTTTGAACATTTTCCCAACATGCGTCACTCATCATTTCACCGTCTTTTTGAATTGAGCATGAACAGATTTGCAGTTTTTCTAATTCTGTTAAAAAGGATTCCAGGCATTTTTTAATATTTGGTAGCATTATATCGTCCGAAAAGTGTTGCTTGCAGATTAGTCCAAAATACGTTTTTGTACCTTTACGAGTCGTTATTACTGTTCCAATTGTCGGTTTCTGTTTCAATAAATTAATTTGTTTCATGTTTGCTTTCTCTGCCAAAGCTTTTTCTGTTTCTGTATTAAAGGAACAGTCAGCTGACATAAAGAATGCTATATTTGTTCTTTCTGAAATTACGTTTGACTGCCTAATTTTTATATTATTTTTAACCGTAATGTCTTCTGTAATTTTCGTTCTACTTCTTGTTTCCATTGGTTCCTGTGACAATTTCGTCGTTTTTCTGTGGTACGAAGTTGGTTGATAATCTTCGTCCGATATGTCCATAGCCAAAAAGTCATCTTTGTTTGTTAATCGTGTCGTTTTCGCTGTATGTTTATCTGGAGAGCAAAAATTTGGGGTTACTTCTGGTGTCGAAGTTTCTTCTGTTAGTTTTTCTGGAGGCCTGAATGTAGGAGTCGGCGTTTCTTCAGTTTGAATTTCTGGGGATCTAAATGTTGGAGTTACTGGAGAATTATAGTCCTGGTTTTTTGGAGTTTTGTTTGTTCGCAACAATATTTCTTCTATCTTCTTTATTGGATCTTCAGCGCGAATTCTTGGCGGGCTAGCACCTATTCCGGCGAATTTCAGTTCTGGGTCCCCTTCTTTAAATATTTTTATTTCATTTAGGCTCTCTTTATCGGCCATTTTTTCTTTTTCTTCTTTTATATTCATTTTTGGGTTGACTCTTTTTTCTTTTATTACCGGTTCATGTATTTCTGCCCGTGTTTTGATTTTTGGCGCTTGTTCATCCTCTGAAGAATCTTCTTTTTTCTTTATATCTTCTTTTCTTGTTGCTTCTTCTTCTTTGCTTGTCTCCTTTAATTCCAATTGTTGCAGAAATTCCTTCTTTTCCTTTGTATTTTCTTTTCTTTTAGTTTTAATCTTTTCAATGGTTTCTGTTTCCTTTTTATTGTTATTTGTGTGTCTTCTGTTCCTTTTTTGACTTCTCATTCGTCACTGGATTCGATGTCCGTATTATCAATTTCCCAAATTTCTTGGTCCGTGGTGTCACTTGTAACGTGGCGTTTCGCACGCTACGTTACAAGTGTCTATTTCGGAACATACCCGTCCAGAGGAGACGTCAAGTCGGTTGGATCGGTATGTATCTTGGCTACGGAATCGTGTAAAGGGCTAGATCCCTTAGGCTAAGCTTAGGATAAGTTTAGAGATAAGATAGCGATAAGCGGCGTATAGGGGAAGCCATAGGATACGATTGGTTCGTCTTGTCGATCGAAGAATAACCAACCAATAGGGCACTCACCATTGGGATCACTCGCCATCGATCAACGAACATCTGTTGGATCCTCGGGGAGTTTCGGAATCCGTCGGACTACTTGGTACCGATTCCTAATTAGTGGCAGCACCTTCCGACCATCATCAAGGAGTGCACGATCGCGCAAACGCAGCCACGCCCCGAGGATCGAGACGATGAAGAAGAAGAAGACGATCGCCACTTCTCCCTTGGACGGTGCCCCGCGGACAGCTTCTGACAGACCGCGAAAGATAGAGACGAGGCGGACATTTTGGGTGATCCGGACTTTGGATCTTTTTGGGATTTCCTTGGTTTGGTATTCTTTCGTTTGGTGAGTGCCCGCGGGCTGATTTGGTTTTTGAGCGAGCTTTTCTCTTTGCTTTCGATTTAGTAAGAAAGAGAAAAAGCTTCGCTACCTCTTAGAGAGATTGATTCGGTCGGTTGGGTGAAAACCACGTTTTCCCCACAGCCGTTAGAGCCACCATCTTGGTTTCGGTGCCTGGGTGGCTTACGAACGTAGATCGGCTCCGAACGTTTTCAGATTTGGCTTCCCCCTTTCTTTTTGTATTTGATTTTTGGATATATTTGGAAGCAACTATTTTCTTTTGTTTGTTTCATTCGGATTGGTCCTTTTTGATTTTCATTTTGGTTTCGCCACTTAGTTTTTGGTTGGGTCCAGTTGGGGACCACGTGGCGAAACAGGACCCGAATTGCTAAAGGGGTTTTCCCGACATTATTATTGTTATTATTACTATTATTTCTTTTTGTTTATATTAAAGTCTTTATTGTTCCAAATTTCGGCTTTATTCATTTGGGGGATTCTCCTGTGGGTTGGCCTTTTCTTTTCAGGTTAGGTCGGCAGTTGGCGGAGTCGTGGCGGAACCTTCACGTCCCGGAGATAAGAGATAGTCGGTTTTGGGTTTTAGAGTTTTTGGGTTGCTTCGGAAAGTCCTTTGGAACTTTTAGAAGGTTAAAAAGTCCATGGCGCCCTTCTGGCTTTTCATTTCTTCGGAAAAGGTGTCAGTTTGTGCCGGGAAGCAGCTCCCGAGGTTCCCCGGTTACATACTAAAGTTTGACGAAGTATCGGATTCGGCAGCTAATTTCGGTCTCTTTTGGTCCTGTTCCGAGTCCATAGAGTCGTCCACATGTGGTCTCGTTTGAGGTTGATGGTATTCCTTAGTTCGTTTTTCTTCGTTACCAGTTGTTTCGTCAGTGTAGACTTCTCTGCTTCTAATAGGCATAACGGATGCTGTTGTCGGATTTCGTGAAAGTGCGTCTGCTACGTAATTTAGTCTACCTGGTTTATGTAAAATATCGAATTCATAATCGTTGAGTATTGTCTGCCAGCGTCTAAGTTGTTGTGGAGGATTCTTCTTGCTGGTCAAATATGTTATCGCTCTGTTGTCTGTTATTAATGTAAATTTGTTGCCATAAAGGTACGGTCGAAAATGATCTATAACTTGTACAATCGCAAAAAGTTCTTTTTTCGTCGTGTCATAATTTAATTCGGCTTTTTTGAAACTTTTTGAAAAATATGCTATTGGATGATCAAAGTTGTCGTGTTCTTGACTAAGAATTGTTCCCATAGCATAATCGGAAGCGTCCGTTGTTAATTTAAATGGTTTGTTAAATTTCGGAAATTTTAGTATTGGTTCCTTTACGATTTTACTACGTAATATGTCAAAAGCGTCCTGTTGTGTATCAGTCCATTGGAATTTTACGTTACTTCTTAGTAGTTGGTTCAGACAATGAGTAATTTTTGCGTAATTTTGTATAAATCGTCGATAATAGCCAGTCAGACCCAAGAACCGTTTTACTTGTTTTGCTGACTTGGACACTGGAAACTCCGTAATTGCTGTTATTAAGTTCGTATTTGGTTGTACACCGTGTTTTGTAATTTTGTGGCCTAAATATACGACTTCTTCACTTAAAAATTGGCATTTGTCCGTTTGCAATGTCAATCCTGCATCTGATAGTCTTTTTGCTAGACGTTGGAATTTCTTTTTGTGTTCTTCCAAGTCTTTTGCGTATATGACTATATCATCCAGATATACAAATAGATCAGTTCCTTGCAACCCAGACAGCATAACATCCATAAGGCGCTGAAAAGTCACCGGAGAGTTTTTCAATCCAAATGGCATACGATTAAATTCGTAATGTCCATTCGGTGTTGAAAATGCTGTCTTATGTCGGTCTTTCGGACTCATTTCTATCTGATGGAAGCCAGATGCGAGATCTAAAGTCGTAAAATAGCGCGCATTACCTAATTGGTCCAGGATATCCGTTATGTTTGGCAACGGATATGCATCACTGACAGTTTTGTCGTTTAATCCACGGAAATCGATTACCATCCGCCATCTTTTATTCCCTTTTGAATCGGGTTTTTTGGGAACTACCCATACTGGTGAATTGTAGGGTGATGTAGATGGTTCAATAATTCCTTTTTCTAATAGATCTTCAACCTGCTTTTTAATTTCTGTCTTGTGTACCAAAGGAAATCTGTATTGTTTTGTATTTATTGGTTTTTCGTCTGTCGTATAAATTTCATGCTGGATACACGAAGTGTGTCCTAGCATGTCTCCGGGTAAATAAAATAAATTTGGAAATTCCGAAACTAGGTCTAATACATGTTTCCGTTCGTTGTTTTTCAAATGTTCGAGATTTAGTGATGCTTCTAATAATTTAACTCTGTCTTGTTTTAATTTTGTTGCATTTACGCTAAAAATGTCAAAAGTCTTATTATTGTTCATGTCAGTATTTTCAAAGTTCGGTAAATAACCATGTCTTTTCATTTCGTCTGGTACTATTATTTGTTCGACAGGCAGAAGTTTCACTATCGGAATTTCAAAATCTACTGGTGTTGAGTTTGTGTTAATTGCGCGTAGGTAGGCGATTCCGTCATTGTTTGTCACTAATGCATTTCCTAAAAATATTCCCTTATTGTTTTGTATTTGGGGAATATATCCTTCTTTTACTTTTGAATTTATAACACGGATTGGAATTTGTTTTGAAGTACGCGGTGACAAAACGATTTTTTCGGACTCCGTGAATGGGATTTTCGACCCATTGATTTTTAGACATTTTTCAGCATATGACAATTCTACCATGTTTTCACGAAAGAATTCGTCACCCAACATGCCGTCTGCTGGTATCGGAAAATTATCCGGAACAATATGAAAAAGTGCCAGTTTCGAGGCTATTTTTAAAATGCATCTGCCTAATGTTTGAACTTTGCCTTCAGTGATACCGGTTAACTCATAAATTTGTTTGGGAAACGTCATGACATCCGGTTTGAGCCTACTTTCTTTTATTAGGTTTACCTGTGCTCCAGAATCCAGGAGGAACTTCGCTTGATTATTTTTTAAAGTTATCGAATCGATAATTATAGATGCAGGTTGGTGATCGGAAGATTTGCTGTAATTTACCTTAAAACTTCGAATGGGTTTTATTTGCGTTCTTGACTCCCGCTTCGCGTCACGCTCTCCCGCGAAGCTCATTCCAAGTTTTTTAGCCTTTTTCCGATTTCTTCCGCTGTCATCTCACCATTAATCGAGTTTTTCCAGCTACTTTGTTTGCTATTTGTATTAATTCTTTCGCGCGAGTTTGATCTACTGTTGCTACTGTCATGTTCATCTCGGGGATCGTTGCCGAAATATTTATTTCGATTGGTGGCAAGGAATTCTAGTAATCTGTTTCGTTCACTTTGTGAATTTCTGTCTCGGGAATTATCTCGTCTATCTCGAGAATTATCTCGTCTATCTCGTGAATTACTACGCGAATTACTACGTGAATTGTCTCGTCTGTCTTGAAATCTATCGTATCTGTCTCTTGAATCGTCACGTTTATTCCAGTCGCGATAATTATTAAATCTTCCACGATGGTTATTAAATGTATCGGAGGAGTAGTTTTGTCTTGTGTGGGACTCGTATCTACTATTTCTTCGTTGTTTATATCTTTGTAGGGACCAACAATTTTCCGTTTCGTGTCCTGTTTTATCGCAAAATGCACATAATTTTGTTTTTACCTTGTGTTGTTTACTGTCTGTGTCGGTTGAGGGATGTGTTTCTGTGAATCTTACTTTTAATGTTTCAAATGTCGAATTGTTTTTAGATAATTGTAATTTCCGTCTTTTTTCCAATTCTTTTTCAATTGCAAATGCTTTATCCGTTGCTATTTAGAATGTTTCAGGATTTTCACTTACGATTAGATTATAAACGTCTTCGTGTAAACCGCGGATAAACGTCTTTTTTGCTAATTCTCTTATTTCTGTAATACGTGCTGTTAATAATTCTTCATCTACTCTTCTATTGTACATTTGTTGTAATCTGCCTAAAATTCGTTTAAGTATTTTTTGTATTCGGTGTGTGTAATTTAATACATTTTCATTGTAATTTTGGCTAGAACTTTTTAATTCTATTTCAAGGTCGGTTAATTCTAAATTTTCACTAAATACTTTTTTAAGATCGTTTAATAATTCTGATAAAGTATTATAATTTTTGTTAAAAATTTGCTGTCTCGCACTTCCTGTCAATTTTAAAGGTAATACTTTAATGAGTTTCGTCCTGTCAGTTATTGAGAGAATTGATTGGGCCGCTTCGCAAATTTCGCAAAAGTCTTCAACAGGCATATTATACCCGTCAAATGAGGGAATATATCCATTGACATCTTTGAAATTAATTGTGGATGTTGGCATATGTACCTCGCGTACAGGTAAATTTTGAGCTTCATTTTCCATTTTGCGTGCTTTTTAGTAAAAATTTCAAGGTAAATGTCACGAAAATAATTCTGTTTTGTGTTTTATTATTATTATTATTTACTGTTTTATTTATTTATGTTTTTTTTTATAAAAATTTAATCTTAAGAATTTTAAAATTCAAAACAAAAGTGTAAATTCAAAGTCGAAATTCGGAAAATGTCAAAAGTAAACAAAAATCAAATCAAATAACTCGAAATCTAGTAATTTCAGAATTAAAAAAAAAAGGTCACATTCAATAAAGTCACAATTCACAAATGTCAAAATTAAAGAAAAAATCAAAAGTCAAAAATGAAAGAGTCAAGGAAAATGAAATATCAATATCGTTTTTCCAGTACCACTCTGTATATTGTACATTAGCGTAAGACAAAGCAGCATGCAGTAATATACTAGCATTCAAGTTCTTTGGGGTGTCAAGTTACTTCTTATCTTTATCATTTTTTATGCTTGACTCTACTAAAGTTCTTTTATGAATTTAATTGTAAGGTTTCGTTTTGTAATATAATTAACAGAAAAATGTGTGATTTTTGTTCTCTAATTTTTATTTTGTTTTATTTTATTTTGTTTTATTTTATTTTTTGTAAATATTGCTTTTAGGGCTTTTTAAGTTTGAAAAGAAGAAAAGAGAGAAAAAAAAGTTACAAAACTTTGACAATCAAAGAACTTGATTTTGTTTTATTTATTCATGCAGTAAAATAATTGTACTTACCAGAGTAACAGTATGTATTTCATGTATGCTAATTTTTATTTGTCCTTTTGGAATTCGTATATCGTCCTTCTCTTTGTCCTTTTGGATTTTGTATTTTGTCCTTGTCCTTTTGAATTACGTATATTGTCCTTTTCCTTTTGAATTTCGTTGTTTTTGTAGTCTTCCGTCTGTTGGTCTCTTCTTTTTTTTTTATAGAGTCTTTTTGTTTGTTTTGTACACCGTCCTTATTTATTTATTATTTTTATTTTCCACCTTTATTTCACATTAAATTTTTTTTTTACCTTTTCACTATTCGTTTTTGTAATCGTCTGTTAAATTTGTACTTCACTGTTTTTTTTTTGTATTTGTATACACTGTTAATTTGTTTGTTAATTTCTTTTTGTAATTCACTTTGTTCTCTTTTATTTTTTAAAATCCCGTATCTGTTTTTCTTTTATTATGTTTCACTAAAATTTCTTATTTCAAAACCACCGCTGCTACCATGTAACGTGGGTCAATCGATCAAGCGTAGCGTGGCGCGCGTCGCGAGCGTCGAAGCAGGAGTGGCCCGACGACGGGACTCAGGGTGATAAGAAGGCCCGCCCAAAAGTACTGGTATCAGCAATAAGGGCCTCTTAGCAACACTGAGTGCTGACGCCTAAAAGATCCGTCACGTTGACGATCAGCGTGACAGGATACTCGGATGTCCGAGAAGTATCGGGTATTCGATACTTCCGTCGCGGACGTGACAAAACAAAAAAAATATTCGATCCAAAGTCAGAGAAATAAAAATGAAATTAAAAACAGAAAGTCCGGAAAATATTATTTTATTAAAAGAAAATTTGAAAAATCTCAATTCTGAACTGGATGAAACCGATAGGTTGATAACTTTTCAAGAAATGGAAGCGTTGTAAAACAAAATAAAAATTAAAAAAGATAAAATATTAGTCTGTAAATAAATTTCAGATATAGAAAATGTAAGATGTGTTAGTTAAAATTTGTATTGTATTTTAATAAATAATGTTTAAGTATTTATTAATTGCACGTTTTCTTACTTTAAAATAACGATAATTACTGATAATTACTCATTATCTCAATTTATTTATTGAATTTGCCATGTGTTCATTTATTGGTCCCATGTGTTATTGCATGCTAAATTTATTTATTATAATGTCTATATATTTTACTTTTGTAGGCGATGGAAAACCATTGGGTCGTCAAATATTTTGCATAATATTCGATAATTATTTGATTACTTCTTATTTATGAATTTTATTTTGTTTAACACATTTTTCTCTCTGTTCAACTACTGGTGCATTTTTTAAAATATAGTAGATTTTTCTGTAAGTTGTTCAATTACTGGGTCATTTTGATTTTTTCGAAAAATTAATTATTTTATTGTTTTAATAATTTATTTCCTTACAAATTATACATTTTTGAAAAGATAAAGGCCTAATCTATCGAATGATGTCAAAATTTAATATTAATTTTTTCAGATTTTCTCCGTATTAGGCCATTGATAAGATATCCCCAGAAAAATGTTCGGGTACTGGTGCTTTTACCTTAACGCACGGACAAACAAAAGAAAGAAAAATAAAGAAATTCGTTAGAAAGGAAAAAAAAAGAACGCGAAACCTTGTTACAACACGATCGAAAAGGGGCACAGCAAACGGTAAGAGGGGATGATTCTCAACCAAATAAAAAAAAAGGGACGGAAACCGAAATTTTACAAGGGAAAACTAGAGAGGGAAAGAGAAACGAGAGAGGGTGCGGCACCCTTCTCGCTACCTTTTTCGCCGGATGGTTCGCTGACGGTGTGGTGGCACTCCGCCTCCGCTCCAGAAGGGTTGGCTCCAGGCACTTCTCCGACACAACACCAAACAACAAAAAAAAAACCACAAGGGCGAAATGGAAGTCCGCTTTTCTATTTTTTTCTTTATCCTCTTTGAAACCTCGGCAACTCTCTTCGAAAAATTTACGTGGCACGGCTCGGCGGTCCAAGTATCTCTGGAGGTCGCCGCTAATTTCCGGGACCTCCATGCTCCAATTTCCCCTTCCTGGGGGGTCCACTGTGGAATTAGGCCAAGAGGTGCTGACCTCTTTCCATGGATCTTCGGGTCGATAGCCTTTATCAGTTTCCTTCCTTATCCAAGGATTCGTCGCCGGCGAATCTTCCTTATCGGCGTAGACCTTGCTTTGTCGCCATCCGGCGATAAGGGATCCGCGAATGAGGGTACCGCAACGGAAATAATTCTTTAGGGTCCCAAAGAGAGAAAAGGGGAAATTCGCGAAGGAGGAAAGAGGGTTTCAGAGTAGGGGAAAAAGGAGGCTGTGCCCTACCTATTCTTACATAGAGCTAATAATAACGCGCACGATTTCGCACAAATACGCAATAAATTCATGAAAAACAATCTTACACAATGGAAATAACTCAAAACAAAAAAAAGAATATAATACAATCAATTTCGACATGGTACGCACAAAAAAGAATAACATGATGATAGAATGATAAAAAAGAGCGTAAAGAAAAGAAATACTATACAGGCGCTTAACTAATGTTTAAGGGTCCCCCTCCTCTCAGGGAGATCCCTGGACTTCGCCATAGCCGCCAATAAAATCAATGATAATCCTTAATAAAAATGATCGATAAGAAAAAGCAAAAAAAAACAGCGAAAAGAAATAATAGTAGGAAAAAAAAGAAAGAGAAATAAAAAGTGCTCCCACCCGGAGGGGTGGCAAAATGCCACGTCACAATATGTTCAGAAATTATTTAATTATATTTTCTTGTCATAGATGATAATCATTCTTCGCAGAACGTTGTTAGCGACACCGATGCACATTGTTTCCGAAGTAAAAATATTCAATGCATACGAGAAGAGGTTATGTGTGCCGACATCGTCGAAACAGAATATTCATCTATCGATATACGAGAAGAGTTCTTCACTATTGACCTTGGGGAAAATTTTGAAAAGGAAGCTATCGAAAAAAAACATTCTGACAAATACACGGGAATAGAGAAACTTCGAGAGTGGGTAATTACTTCGAATATAAGTCATGTTGATAGACTATTGCGCATATTGCGGGAGAATGAATTGCTCAAGAATTTACCGAAGAATGCCAAAACATTATTGCGAACTCAGCAAGTGGTGCACAATATTCGAGAAATGCAAGATTATTGTTTAAAATTGTTTGTATCGCGACGTTTCATGAAGGGGACATCGAATTGATTATAAACATCGATGGCCTGCCTCTGTCAAAAGCTGGCAAGAAAAATGTTTGGCCAATATTATGTAAAGTTTACTATAATCCAGATGTTTATGATCCATTCGAAGTAGCAATTTTCTGTGGTCGTCGGTTTCTGTGTAAGTCGAAGGATTCCGAGGATTTTCTTAATGATTTTATAGAAGAGATTAGTGATTTACAAGAACGAAGAATGGTTCTGAATGAAAAGAAATAAAACGTACGATTGAAATGCATCGTTGCTGATACACCAGCTTGATCGTACTGCAAGAGTACGAAGGGCCATGGTGGATATGGTGAGTGTAAGAGATGTGTTGTGTACGGAAAGCGAGTAACTGTAGGAAAAGGGTTTCAAGTAGTGTATTCGGGAATTGGTCATGTAAATAGGGATGATGAAGCTTTTCGTAAAAAAAAAAAAGATCCTGAACACCACAGAGGCAGGTCACCACTTGAGGACATTGTACCACGAATAGACATGACGACCATATTTACTTTAGACTTTATGCATTTAGTTTTCGTTGGATCAACGAAAAAAATTCTCGAAATGTTGCTATATTTTCCAATAAAAATCCGTTTACGCGCTAAACATAAGATTGAATTGTCACGAAGGCTGCTTTCTTTAAAAACTTGGATTCCTTCTGAATTTCAGAGGAAACCAACATCTATAGAATGGATATATAAGTGGAAGGCCACGGAAATCAGGCAGTTTCTCTTATACTTTAGACCGATTGTCTTAAAGGACGTAGTGCCGCGGAATGTGTATGACCATTTTTTTGTTGCTCCATGCAGCTTTTCGAATCTTGTGCAGCTACCAATTAACATTGCGATACAATAAAAGTGCAAAAACATATTTGGAGAAGTTTGTCTTGGCACTTCCACTTTTATACGGTGAGCGAGCACAAGTTATAAACATGCATAACCTTATACACGTAGCTGATGACGTTATGATTTTCGGGTGTGACCTAAATAGAATTAATTGCTTCCCTTTTGAAAGTCATCTTGGGACAATGAAGTCTATGCTTAGGACGCCCAACAAACCGTTGGAGCAATTCTGTCGCAGAAAAGGCGAAAAAAATGCTTCCGCAAAAACTTGTAGAATATCCAAATAAGTTTCAAATTGAGAAAAGCGTTATTAAAGAAGGAAGAGTTTATAGCTTGAAATTAAGATTAAATTTTTCGACCGTGATTACAACTAAAATTCCCAACAATATTGTTCTCTTAAATGATGGTAGTATCATGCTAATCGACGAGATGTACGGAACTGATTCTTCATTAACGTCCATGTACGTAAAAGGAAAAGTTTGTAGGAAAATGAAAAATATTTACGCGGATCCAAGACAATCGTCATTTTTTCAAATGTGGAAATTGTCGATCAATGGTTTTGGGGCTGACGCTGTATATCCTCTTAGCAGTGTGGTAAAGATTCCCTACAATGGATTCCTAAAAAAATAATAGAAAGGGCCTTTGTATTGTTCGGGATTCCCAACTAAATTTCTGCACGGGTAGTAAAGGGTATTATCAGTAAACAAGTGTCGAATGGAAAGAGCCCTTGTTTGACCTTGAAGTAAGCAATGGCCCAAAAATTTTTGTAGTTCTTCACCCGATTCAATGAAACCAATCTTCGGGGTATTTCTTGTAACAGCACGCTTGCATTCAAATAAACGCTTCCCATAGTAATTTGTGCAACTAACAAGTGTCACAATTATATTTATTGATAACAGCTGATCAAAAATGTCTTTTGCACTAGAATACTTATTAGCATTCATATTAATACCGCATTCACCTTCGTCAAATGCAAATTCAATCAATTTCTCTTTGTTATGATGCCACGTATCGTCATCGTCGACAATCATCTTATTATCTTCCGTTACTGATGAATGAACACCTTGCACCATCGCAACCGGCAGGGTCATCGGTATTTTCAGTGTCTTCATAATCCTCAGACGACACTATCAAACACTTCATCTTCCGACGTTTAGTTGATAAAAAGTCCGCCTCACTGTCGTCGCTAAAAGAATCTCCTTCAACGTCGGATTCTTCAGAAACAGGGCTCTGATCGTCATCAGTGAGATCACAGTCTTGTAATATTTTTTATTCCCTTTCTTATATTTTCCGCAAAACTTCATTTTAGCGATTAGTTCTGCATAAAGGGAAAAATATATACATTTATATACCGAAGCGTTTATGCATTCTTAATATCTTTTTATATTATGCTATTATCAATTTACATACACTTATATCTGTGTACATATTCGGTCGACTAAT
Source organism: Gasteruption jaculator (assembly GCA_949825005.1). Taxonomy (NCBI): domain Eukaryota; kingdom Metazoa; phylum Arthropoda; class Insecta; order Hymenoptera; family Gasteruptiidae; genus Gasteruption; species Gasteruption jaculator. Next base: position 4,957,763 of record OX463772.1, on the reverse strand, counting down.
TTTACTTTTTAATTTATTCAATTTTGAGAGGAGTAATTGATCTGTATTTGCTTAATTCATGAAAAAATACAGAATAAATGGTTCATCTTCACAGAAACACACTTTTCAACTGAGTGAATTGAAAGGTACTAAACGTTTGGTACAAGCACCGAACGTTTTAGCCGTCATTCGTTTCTGGATGCACAAACATATCGAATTGGTGAAGCATGAGAAGTTGCACAAAAAAACAATTGATATGTTACCTGGCATGCTATACGTTTTTTTCCGATATACGTATTACTGAATAATTAACAAATATATGCGTTAGTACACTTTGTACTAATGTTGTTTTTTTTTTGTTAATTAAAATGTGCACGACGGCTATAGCCGTCGTTTGCGGCAACGTATTAAAAATGGTAGATTTAAGTGTAGTGTGAATGAAAGAAATTAGAAGACCATTGAATATGGAACTTTATATTTCATAAATTCAACATAAACGTAGTTTCAGGTACGTTAAATAGACTTATAGTTTTACAAAATATCAGTTTTTTTGTAACACAGATTATTTCAAAAATTATGACTTTACTAATAAACAACATGTCAGAAAGAAAGCACGGTGCTGTTGTGTTTAGAAAAAGGAATCGGTTGCATGTAAGAACATCAACAATTTTGCCTTATTTGGTGCAAGAGCATTCCTCCGTTTACTTATCAAATAACCTGCCTTTGAAAATAATCATTCGGCTGGTACCGATGTTGCAGATACGCACAAATAATATCCAGCGACTTCAGCCAAGGCTTTGTGTTGCACATCCGCATGTACCGGTACTCGTTTGGCGATGTTCCGTAACTGTGCCGTTCAAAAACGAAAGAAGGCCAGTGTACGGAGAGGCATTGAGCTGGTTTGCTGCTTCTGCAGTGTGAGGGCTTTGAGCTCTTTGTAAAACTTCGCACATCTCTTCTTCAATAGCTTTTCGGGCTTCTTCCGCTCGATTTGTCGACAGAAAGGCACTTTTCTTGAATTTTGGGTTTAGCAACGTCACACCCCTGCACAAAGTGGATATGTTCGCAAAAATTAGCTATTTAAAATATATTAAAAATAAATACGATTTTTTGGCGTTACCCACCTGGAAACAGTGCGCTGTTCATAATTCAATAGCCGAGTCGATTGTGGTATTGCTCACAAATTCTTGGCCGTTTTCCGATAAAGTAGATGGAGTTGCTTTGCTCATTGCGTTGACCCTGCGTATCAACTCATGGCAGTGCGGAATGATCAATGACGCTGTCACATACTGCACGCCTGATAAAACCACCGTTATCTCCTCGAGCTGTCCCAGAATCTCTACAAGGTCCTTAACAGTCTTCCATTCTTCTGCTGTAAAACACAAATAATTATTAGTTTAGTAGTAATAAAAAATAGACATTTTTTGTGAGGCAAAGTTAAGGAAGGGAAGCGCAGGAACAATAATTGTGAACTGTAGTTAGGCAACCCTCACAACATACCTGTTGATTGGTTTGCCAATTTTCCACTACTGCAATGTGACAGAAGTTTGTAAACACTTACCGTCCAGTGTACGAGGCCCATTTGGCAATTCGGAGACACAAAGAATTAGTTCTTCACGCACTTCAAGTAATCTCCTAATCATAACGAGAGTGCTATTCCATCGCGTTGCGATCTGTTGGATTAATCCTAACGGCAATTTATTTGCGGCGACTCTCTTGGTTTTTAATTTTTCAATTGCTATGTTACTCTGTCTGCAATTACAAAAAAGTTTCCTATATATTAGACACTTGACATTAATATAAAATAAGTGTTATTTTTGGAATTAACTTCAAGCGAATATCAGTTTGGTTGAGCGATTAATACGTTAAGGGGTTACAACACAGTAAAAAAATGTTTCTTTAATTTCTTTTTTATTTTCTGAAAGCTGCAATTTGTTAAGGATACTCTCACGAAATTTTGTAAAGAAATTCGTAAAATTGACGGAGATACAGGTAAAATTTAGTTTCTATGTCGTATTATTATCCTTTCTCAGCAAAACTTGAACGCGTTTTTCTCGAAACTATGTTTTTCAACCTGGTTGACATCATATTTAAAAAACTATTCATCCGATTTGCATGTACAAAGTCTTAAAATGTTTGAAAATTCAGTCTCTATGACACCACGGAGAGATCTTTTTGATAAAGGGCCCCCTTCTATTTTTTTTCATAAACGATGACAATTTTATGTGATAAAATTCGCTGGTCCGCCATTTTTTTTTTAGATATCGAAATTTCGTCCCGTGATGCTATAAATCAGATGCTATAAATTTCAAATGTTTAAAATTGATTTACTTACGTGAGATAATTGCACAAAAGGTAAAAATAACTTTTCTTCTCTTTTTTTTCTTGTCAACACTGCGAGAACTCCTCGTTTACAGACTTCTAGTCACGTCACAAAAAAACGAAGGAAAAGGATATGGAATACAAAGCAACCTACATTATCGGTTTAACCTTAAACCATAATATTTTGCATGGTATCTTGTATACCGATTGTGACATCTATTTCTTTCCGGCGTAACAGGCCGCTGAGTGGGGGAACGGTAGTTTTCTTCTTTTTTCAGAATCATGTTCCCCTTCGGTCCCTTTGGTAACTTGTAGAGCGATCGTACTGTATATGCAGCCGTGTAGTGGCTTAGAAGCACGCTACAATCCAGGCAAGCTGATTTTAGAGTACCGGTACCATCGGTATCGTTGATGTAGTGTGCTGTAACAGCTAAATAGGAGTCTTGACTTCGAGACGTCCAGGCATAGGTCGTTAGCGCCACGTTCTTGGCGCTTGCTATGTCTGCTTGAACTTTTACTTTAACCTCGTCGCAAAGGTCGGGTATCAATTTCTGTCAATAAACGCATAACGATTACACCGATTACGCTGTATTTATAGGGTACTCGATAGCTAATATTCAAGGGGGTAGCCACTCACGTAATAGTCTGTACACAGTGTGGGTAATAGCCGCGTAAGAGCCGCTTTATTGCTGTAACAACCGCGTAAGCCCTTATAGCCCCCAAAAAATCGCTTGAAAGCCGCGTAATATTGGGTTGGCAAATAAGTTCGTTCGGTTTTTACAGAATAAAACACAAAAACCGAACGAACTTATTTGCCAACCGAATAGTTGCGTAATAGCGTAATAGTCTGTATTGTACACTCGTTCTGATTAATGGCTACCCCCCCGCTAATATTTAGCTGGGCTAAACTTTGTTTCAGGGGTCCAAAAATATTTGGACAAAACTTATCACATCTTGTAGTTTTTGACATGAAAAGTTCGAAAATGCAAGTTAGAAGGTCCGGAAACCAATAGTTTAAAAGATATAAGCTTATAAATATGTGTGAAGTACAATTTATGTAGGTATGTGAGATTTTATTTTTTTGTATTTTTTCAGATTTTGTTTTTTTTTCTATTTGAAGGGGTGCTTATTAATTTTTTTTAATATGATTTGTGCAGCTTGGCTGCTATAAAAGAATTGGCCGTTGCATGGGTTTTGCCAGGGTTTTGCTACTAACCTAAACCCGGCCGCCGCTAAAGGCGGCCGGCAACCCTTCGTGAATTTGTAATTACCGTGATTATAAGTTAGATCGCGAACATAGGAACGATAGTTAGGTTTTTATACTTGTCATGCGTGAATTGAATGGTCATGCATGCGAACCAATCAGAGAATGGGTAGAAGCACTCAGAAGCAATATGGCGTCGTACAGACCTGTCAAAGTACGCCAAAAACACACATATTTATAAGCTTATATCTTTTAAACGATTGGTTTCTGGAACTTTTAACTTGCATTTTCAAACTTTTCAGGTCAAAAACTACAAGATGTGGTAAGTTTTAACCAAAAATTTGTGGGCCCCAAGACAAAAGTTTAACCTTTAGCTGCGGCGTCTAACAATAAAAGCTTTCACCAATCAAGAATCTGTTATATATAATTATAAAAAATAATACATGATTACGTATAGTTCTATACAAAGAAATAGAACTATATATTCATATACAATTATATAAAATTATTAGGACATATTTTATACATAAACATATAGAATTATGTGCTTATCTATGTGCCCATAATTATGAAAGTGGTCTAAGTCAAGATTTGAAAAAGATGAGATTTTCACTCATCTCGCATCATTTTATCTTGCAATACATTTTTTTTCTTCATTAATCAAGACCAATAAAACTCCAACTTTCAATGTTGCAGAATGTAAAAACATTTTTTTTTATTTAAAACAAATCCTTTAAATTTATCAACACAAAAAAGATATGACTTAGACCACTTTCATAATTATGGACACATATATCGGTACCGGTACAGTGAGCGTCATAAATACTGACCCCTTGTTTTGTAAGTTATTTATTTTTCAAAAAATGTTGGCAACACCATGCATTTGCATGGAACTACATTGGAAATATACTTTCGCACTCACATTTGAAATTGTTCGTCGGCAGGGTAACTTGTAACGGGGGTCCATAGCTTTTACCATTTTCGTAAAGCCGTCGTCTTCAACTATGTGAAATGGTTGATAGTCCTTCGGAAATAGTCGTAATAGCCATCTGTCAAGCTCTTCCTTCTTTGGGTCATTATCATCGTAATAAGCCCGAGCGTTATGTGGGGCCACGGCCCCGAGTTGTAGAAGCTCGCGGTGGGATCTCCGAAGATGGTCTAATAAATTTTTGGTCCCACCTCCACGCTTATATATATTGCCACACACGTTGCATTTAGCCGAATCTGGCCTGTCTTCGATTCTGCTTAAATGTAACCACGCTTCCGATGCTTTTCGCGGCATATTAAGTTAAACAGTCTACAAGTTTATATTTGCCGGCTTACGGTAAATTCTCTTCTCTTAGTTGTAAGCCACACGCCGCGCTCTGTCTCTGTCTCCGATCCGATTATTCCGTCCCCACCCGCCTACTACCGGAACTCCGCTCCTCCCTCACCCCTCCGTTCCCTACCGGATTTCATCCACCTCCGAGGATAGTACCGGAGACCACCGGTGGCGCGCTGCCTCTGCGAAATCCGGTTTCTCCTACGGTTTTACTCACTCCGTTCACACCACTACAAGACGACATAGGCATAATTGAAAGATCTCGCTGGAGATCTGCGTTCTGTGCTCTATCGACCAACCGTCGAGAGCACCGAGCGCAAGATCTTGTAGCGAGTCTATATACAGTAGAAATTGAAGAAAACTCGAATCTCTTACTCGCACCCGCGCGTTTTCCTATCCCGGTCTTTGATTTTCCAAGTTTTACGAAATTATTTTCGTCTTACGGTACGACCGATAAAATCTCTACATCTATATATATCTCTGTACTCTACTGTATGTACAGTGAGAAACGTAAGTATTCGAACAGGATGACAGAATATGATCAATCATGAGAATAGCGTACAATGAAATGTAATTTATTGGAACAAAATATTGTTGGATTTTTCTAAAACTTTATGCACATTTAGTACTTGTATGTACGCTACTATAAATACATTTTGTTCCAATAAATTACAGTTCATTGTACGCTATTCTCATGATTGACCATCTTCTGTCATCCTGTTGGAATACTTACGTTGCTCACTGTATGTGTGTATGTGTGTATACTTCATAATAATCCTACAAGGTGAAAAGTGCGATCTTCCTTGATAATAATATATATATACACTATATTGTTTCACCATGACTGTACCGCAGCAAGCTAGGCTCTTTCAGTTGTGAAGCGCAAGCTTTAGAGTGAACACTTACGCGGCACCCCTTTTTTCGAAATTTCAAGGTTTTTTTGCAAATCCAATTGTTTGCTTCAGAGCTCCTGTAGGAAGACTTTAATTAGCTCCTCTTCAACTAAAGAGTGCCTTATAACTTTTATTTCTAATTCAACGCTTCGGAAAAAGTAATGAAATCTTAAAAAAAACTTTTAAAAAGTAAAAATAGGTTCTGTACTCAATAATAAGAAGTCTGATTATTTTTCCCAGAATTTCGAGACAAACAAGGAATTGAAATCAAACCTTGAAATTCTGTGCCTAAGATCTTGAGAAAGTAAGAATTTCGAGGCAAATAAAGAATTTAAATCAAACCTCGAAATTCTGTGCTCAAGAGCTAAAGGACGTGACAAAAATTGCGAGGTAAAAATTACACAGAACAGCGTGCATTTGCAGAAATATCTTTTGCTCTTTGTAGACAGTTGTTTACTTTGTAACACGCTCTTCTGTGTAATTTTTACCACGCAATTTTTGTCGCGTCCTTTTTAGCTCTTGTTACGTATACATAACTCTCGAAAAGATCTTGCATGAAAGTTCGTTTGCAAATGATAAGACGAATATAATCTATAGTAAGGGTACCGATGACTTCTGCAGAAATTTTTCGAGAAGCCATAACAAGGCAACCCAAGAAGACGAACAATGAATACTTTTTTTTTGTTTTGGATAAGCAAATTCCAAGTGACCAGCGCATGCAAAAATTTCTCAAGAAAATCTCGCTCGAGAAATCCAAAACTTTTTAATTTTATAAACCTCCTAAACTCATAAATTCGAGTTGGCACTTGGCAAATTCCACAGTTATCAGTACTGTTTACAAAAATCCCCACCAAAGGGAATTCCAAAGAACCCTTCCACCGTTAGAAGCAAAATCCCTACCCCAGAATCTGGGTCCAATGAAAAAACTAAAAGATTAAGTTTGACCAATAAAGAACTAGCCTAGGAGTAGCCTAGGATTATTATTGATTATATCGAGAGCAGCAAAAATCTTCCTCTTAGCGAAAGTCAGTTTTCAGGACAGTTAGCCCTACGATCTCCTTGAGATCACTCGCGGAGTCTTAGGACCATTCGCGATGACTCCCTCACGAGTCTTAGGATCACTCGATCAGTGGATCCAGACTCATTCGGTCTTAGAATCATACGTTGATTTAGTCATTTCTTAACGCGGCTTCGGACTTTTATATTTTTATTTAGCAAAATATAGTATTTTAATGTTTAAAATTAAACAGTGTAGTGCATTATTTCCACATCCTACAACCTCCATCGCACCATCTTCACCGGTCATGACCAGCCAGCTGTCCCCGAACTACGCTCCGGGATTCTTCGGTTTAGATGAAGAACACCCCAGTATTCCTGACTTCAAAAGCTAAGAGACGTTTTGTCCATTCGCAAATTAATTTCTATTCCAATTTCTATTTCAATTTCAACTTCCATTTTTAATTAAAATTCAAATTCTAATTCTATTTCCATTTCTAACTCAATTTCTAATTCGAACTTTACTTCAAATTCTAATTCTATTACTATTTCGGATACTAATTTCAATTTCAAATGCTATTTCTATTTCAATTTTAATTTTGAACGCTAACTCAATTTCTATCTCTATTTCAATTTTAAATAATAACTCAATATCAAATGCTAACTCGATTTCTATTTCCATTTCGATTTTAAATATTAATTCTATTTCTACTTCCAATACTAATTCAATCTATGATTCTATTTCAATTATTTAAATACTAATTCTATTTCTATTTCTAATACTAACCCGATTTCGAATACTAATTCTATTCCAATTTCTATTTCTGATACTAACCCGATTTCGAATACTAATTCTATTCCAATTTCTATTTCTGATACTAACCCAATTTCAAATAGTAATCCTATTCCCATTTCTATTTCCTAGTGAACGGATAGGAATACCGGTCCGTTCCCTTCATCCTATTTCTATTTCCATTCCTATTTCCTAGTGAACGGATAGGAATACTGGTCCGTTCGCTTCATCCTATTTCTATTTCCTAGTGAACGGGTAGGAATACCGGTCCGTTCGCTTCATCCTATTTCTATTTCCATTTCTATTTCCTAGTGAACGGATAGGAATACCGGTCCGTTCGGTCTATTTCTATTTCTATTTCTATTTTCTATTTCGAGTCACCCGGTATTATATCTCGACCTATCCTAAGGATCACATTGGTCCCCAGTAGGAACTCCGCATCCTGGACTATTTTGAATTTTAACCACTCTCGTATGATTAGCTAATATACATTATCAATGTATATCTCGTATGATTAGCTAATACGCATTATCAATGTCGATTACAGAATATATATACACACACACATTTTCAACAGGCTAACTAGTTGTTTGATTCCAACAATTTCCTATCCCTGAATCGATATTTCGATATCGATTCAAAAATGGAAAGTAAGTCTTGAGTTGCTCTCGAAGCACAATTCGATACCCCAACTTTAGACGTAACACTCTTAAGCACAGAATTTCGAGGTTTGATTTCAATTCCTTGTTTGCCTCGAAATTCTGGAAAAAATAATCAGACTTCTTATTATTGAGCACAGAACCTATTTTTACTTTTTAAAAGTTTTTTTTAAGATCAAGAATATATGAGTCAAAGGAAAAAGATTCAAACTGTTGAATTAATGGCATCTAAGCAACTACAACAATTGTCAGGGAAAGAAATATCCATTATTACCCATCCCGAGGAACCATAGAAAAACAAAGCAAATTCTCTGTCATACTTTCAAGAAGTACCACTATAATAGGGCATTATTTGATATAGATGGGAATCATTAGTCAAATGAGACATATTACTTATAATTAGTGTAGAAAGGGAATATCAGCTGAGTACTAAAAACTAGACAGGAAGACGTTTACTGTATTTGCAAAACAAATGATAATAAAAAAAAGAGAGAATGTAATGTGTTACTTTGCTTGTTTTGTTTTGTTATCATTTATATGACTATAAAAAGAAATTGCAATAATCAACCAAAACCCCTTTCCCTGAATAACCTTCTATCACACTACACCAGCAACTAAAAAGAGATCTAGAATGTTTCAGGAAACAAGGATTTTTAGAGAACAAAATGGTAATCATATTTTAATAAAAGTCAAGCGTAACAATCAGATAAGAAAAAAATGGAGGTAAGAACAAGAGAAGAGAGACTACAAAATGTAAAATGAAAAAAAAGAGAAAGAAAGAAAAACTGCAAGTATCAGATATTTTGAAATAGTATCTACACCGCCAGTTGCAATAACATGTCCACTTTGTTAACACCCCTTCACATTAATTACAAGACTTGTTTCAGAAAGATTCGTACAAATCTGAAAACAATAATTTTTATGGGAAGGATATGTATAATTTGTGAAGTAGGAGCCGCTAGATGGAAACGATGGCACATGAACATACCGGGAGGCTTTACATCCTCATGGAAAGCAATACCGAAGGACGATAATAAAAATGGAACCTTACATAATACAACTCCACCAGAAAAACGTAACGCAGCAACTGAAGATCCAACACGAAAATACAAAATTATATGGGCATATCTCAGGAACTTTTAATTTTGATGAGGGTGCATAGTTTCGCCCGGAAATAGTAACAAATTCTATACTCTTATGGTGTTTTCAGCAAGAAAACATGTAACGAGGAAGGTTACTCTAATGTTTTAGTCGATTGAAACAATTACCGGTTACTTATGAAGCCAAAAACATCTAAAAATCTAATAAATCAGTGTGATGATTGTTACGTCGTCGAGGTATTAATTATCGAATTGGACAATTAATCCTCAAGGACGAATAATATTCCTTTTTAAAGATAACACGACAATTCGTGAATCTTTGGGAAAGGACACTCTCAACGATCAGAGGAAAAATGGATGGAAGAGAAGGGGTTTAGCTATCGATCAGGAACAAACAAACAAAAGAAATTTTAATTTTGGAATATATTTTGTATAAAATTACAATTGTCCATTTCTATTTTAAAATCCCTGAATCTAACGAATTTAGATTTATTGGGGAATTTCGGATGGGAACAACGGACCCTATTAATGCCGGGACCTCGGAGGAGGATCTTCACTGAGGGAGGGATGATAGGAGAATCGGGAAGGTTGATTTCGAAGTAACTTGGGATAGTGGGATCATCGTCATCGCGGTCTTGGGGGTTCAATTGGATGTCTGGAGTGGGAGGACGACACGGGTAGAGGACAAGGGGAGGATGTTGGATAGGGTGGTCGACAGGGTGAGTGGGAGGAGGAGGAGGGACGAGGATTTGGATATCCTCGTCTATGACAATCGTCTGAGGGGGTGGAGGAAGGGGTAGGTGGGGAAGGGGAGAAACTAGAAGGGTAGCCTTGTTACTACCCTCCGTAAACGAACTTTTAACGTTTAAGGGGCGCGTGGTCGCACCGTTATCAAGATCTGGTGTTGTGTTGTCGTTGCCGTTGGAACCGCTGGGTCCGGGGGCCTCGTTCGAAGGCACCCCAGGAATGATTCCCTTGGCTCTCCTTCGTTTCTCCCTCTGGAGCCACCGCTTATTCCTCTGACGATCTAATTCTTTTTGAGTTTTTACTCTAGCCACCGTCGAATGAACAAAATTTGTTAAAACAGAATAGAAAGAAAAAAAAAAAGATTTTTGATAGGATTTGGAGGAAATGAAATCAAAAACTCTCAGCAAGGAGAACACTATGATTCTTAGATTTGGAAGTATTTCTAGGGGGCTCTCGATATGGGAATACCCCCTAAAAGATTTGGAATAATGAAATCGAGGACTCCCGACAAGGAGAGTACCTTGATTTTTTTTTTTTGGAACTAGAAAGGATTTAGAATAAATGAAATTGAAGACTCCCAACAAGGAGAGTACCTCAATTTAGGAACTAGAAAGGATTTAGAATAAATGAAATCGAAGACTCCCAACAAGGAGAGTACCTCAATTTAGGAACTAGAAAGGATTTAGAATAAATGAAATCGAAGACTCCCAACAAGGAGAGTACCTCAATTTAGGAATTAGAAAGGATTTAGAATAAATGAAATCGAAGACTCCCAACAAGGAGAGTACCTCAATTTAGGAATTAGAAAGGATTTAGAACAAATGAAATCGAAGACTCCCAACAAGGAGAGTACCTCAATTTAGGAACTAGAAAGGATTTAGAATAAATGAAATCGAAGACTCCCAACAAGGAGAGTACCTCAATTTAGGAATTAGAAAGGATTTAGAATAAATGAAATGGAAGACTCCCAACAAGGAGAGTACCTCAATTTAGGAACTAGAAAGGATTTAGAATAAATGAAATCGAAGACTCCCAACAAGGAGAGTACCTCGATTTAGGAACTAGAAAGGATTTAGAATAAATGAAATTGAACACTCCCAACAAGGAGAGTACCTCAATTTAGGAATTAGAAAGGATTTAGAATAAATGAAATCGAAGACTCCCAACAAGGAGAGTACCTCAATTTAGGAACTAGAAAGGATTTAGAATAAATGAAATCGAAGACTCCCAACAAGGAGAGTACCTCAATTTAGGAACTAGAAAGGATTTAGAATAAATGAAATTGAAGACTCCCAACAAGGAGAGTACCTCAATTTTAGGAACTAGAAAGGATTTAGAATAAATGAAATCGAAGACTCCCAACAAGGAGAGTACCTCAATTTAGGAACTAGAAAGGATTTAGAATAAATGAAATCGAAGACTCCCAACAAGGAGAGTACCTCAATTTAGGAACTAGAAAGGATTTAGAATAAATGAAATCGAAGACTCCCAACAAGGAGAGTACCTCAATTTAGGAACTAGAAAGGATTTAGAATAAATGAAATCGAAGACTCCCAACAAGGAGAGTACCTCAATTTAGGAACTAGAAAGGATTTAGAATAAATGAAATTGAAGACTCCCAACAAGGAGAGTACCTCAATTTTAGGAACTAGAAAGGATTTAGAATAAATGAAATCGAAGACTCCCAACAAGGAGAGTACCTCAATTTAGGAACTAGAAAGGATTTAGAATAAATGAAATCGAAGACTCCCAACAAGGAGAGTACCTCAATTTAGGAACTAGAAAGGATTTAGAATAAATGAAATCGAAGACTCCCAACAAGGAGAGTACCTCAATTTAGGAACTAGAAAGGATTTAGAATAAATGAAATCGAAGACTCCCAACAAGGAGAGTACCTCAATTTAGGAATTAGAAAGGATTTAGAATAAATGAAATTGAAGACTCCCAACAAGGAGAGTACCTCGATTTAGGATTTAGAATGGATTCAGCAATTGAAATTAAATGGAGGAAATATGCAGAAAGGAAACAACAAAAGAAATAGAATAAAAAGACAGAAAGATTCTCACTTTTTAAAATGTTTGAAAATCTCAAACTTATGATGAACGTAGGTCAAAATGGGTCCTCCAACTTTCCAGAGTTCGGGGTGGAAAACAATTGATAGTTGAGGGCTAGACACGGTTCCTTCTGGAGAATCCCTCTTGCTGGTGGAAGGTAGAAATTCCTGACTGCACGATGAAAAACTTGGAAAATATAGATAGAGTCTTGCTTTCTGTTTAAACTTTAAAAATGATTGACGAACCAAACTGCACCGTATAGATCAATAGTTGTGTGTCACGAACTAGGTTTGAAAATAGAATCTGCTTCTAGGGGCCTTGCAGCCCTTTTTAAACGTTTTGGTCGCAGTTTCAAAGATTTTCTTATTGGTTAATTTTCGTAGAGTAGAGGGTTTCCTTAATTTTCTATTGGTTACAAAATTCTTGTGGGGTTTTACAAAGTTTGTTTGGTGGGAGTTTTGAGTCCCTTTGGAAGGGATTTTTAATTTGTATGTTTTCCGAGAAAAGCCGTAAAATTTTGTATAACGTCTGGACATTTTCAAGTAAGCGCAAAAAAAAGGTTTCGAATTTAAGGTATGCCCTTGTATTTCTATAAGGGTTTATTTTCTTAAAGATAAGTGAAACTTTGGGTCCGATATCTTTATTAATGAGTCTGAATTTTATGGCTTTTCAAGAGTCTCTCTCTAGTATGCATTTGCTCCACATGTGGACCATTCTTCCTTTGTATTAAAAGAGAAAATCTATTGGTTCTAACTGTGATGTCTGGATATTTTCCAGACATGACATGATTTACGACTTCTTAATTTTTTTAGGTCTATATTATCTTTACCGAACTTTTTTGGAGTCTGTAAATTTTTTGTCATAATCTGGCCCATGTTAGTATTCCGAAAGCATGATCTAAATAGGTGTGCCACCCATGAGAAACGTATAAAAAATTGTCAAACTTGTGATGATAGATATTCAACATTTAACGAAAATTTGCTTTTCTACGTTGTAACTTTTTTACCGTTTGCTTTTGGAAAACAGTAAAAATTCAGTATATTCTACTCCTTGTACTCTATAAAATGCCACCAGAATGGAAGATAGGCCTATAATAGAACCAGAGTAATAAATTCTAGAATTTGAGTATCTGAAGGGAAACTGAAGAAAAAGAAACACATTTTGAACTGGCGCACAAATTTATCGAGAACTGGACGAATATTTCTACTAGAAATCGATTCTTCTACACTTACACATTATGTTGGTAAATCGGTAAGTTTTGTCTATGCTTATATTAGTTTACCGTTGTACTTGGAAGGAAGGGTCTCCAACCCGACCTCACCGATTTCAATAATTTTTGGATATGTTGTAGTACTCGAAAAAGTAAGAGACACTTATTTTTTTAGGTGCGGTAATCCCTTTTAAAAGGGTGAAAACCACCCCTAAAATTTTATTGGAAAATCGTTTTTTATCATATCTCGGCTTCTAATTAGTATTTTCTAATATTTTAAAGTGGAAAATATTTGTCGTAAAAAGTCGAAGATATTAGGTGTTACAAACCATAAGGTTCTTTCAATAATACTTCCTTTCGTAACATTTGTCCATTGCAATTAACAAATAATAATTAAATCAAAACAGGTCATGAGTTACTCAAGAACACATTTTCTGCAAACGCAGCACATGTGTAAGCATACCTCTGTCATTCACCTCCAGCATATACAGCTGTTGATCTACAAAGAATATAACACACAATGCACGCATACTTCATGTACATGTGTCCCAGTAATTAATCATTAATATTTCGGACCCCCACTTAAATCTTTAGTATAAATATCGGTGAAATTATCCAAAAATCAGAGAGTCTGGTCTCAGGCAAGCTCGGTGTAAGGGGCACGTCCACCAACCGTTCGTCTTTGCACGACTATCCTCTGCCGATAGCTTATAGACAGCGCACCTACAGGGTAGGTACACCTGGCACACATAAGAACGTCACGTGTACTGAGCGTTATCTATTGTTAGTGTTCCTGTTGGACCCGTGTAATGAAGAACCTATTAGGCCACTGACCGCTTAGTAAAGTCCAAGCTCCTGGGTAAGACCTGCTCTCTCACTCAAATTTCATTCTTTAAAATTCCAAATTCTATTAAATTCCAAAGTCTATCACAAGTCAAGAGACTTATACTCTTTGTACGACATAAGGAAACTGAATATAAGTCGTAAGAGACAAGTCATCAAAATCACGTTTTATCAATACAGTTTCACAGTTGTAAAACTCAAGTTAGTAATAAATACAAATAAGATATTAAATCATAAATTACACCCTTATTTTTCTTCCTAGTACTCTTTCAATGCTTCTGTCACGATCAGCAAGGTGTACTTTAGTACTTTAAGGTGCAAGTATTCCGTCACACGTATTCCTTAGCCGCTCGAGTAATACGTGCATAGTCAGTTCTACTATACTCTCAGATATCTCAATCGGAAAGGTATCGTTTACGCGGTATCATAGTAGAGGTAGTAGAGGTTAAGTATATACGCACCCACTCATACTGAGTCGGTACGTAACATAGGTGTATATATGACCCAAGAGGTTGCAACCCTTATTTCATATTTGAAGAAAACTAAATTTTGTATGCTATTTTTCTTTATAAAAACCAGGATATGAACTGAAAAAAATAAAGAAAAGCATTTCCATTTACTCTATCGAATATATCAGTTGTTGTGTTTCAGGATTTTTTACGCAACCGTCCCCGAATACCGTAAACTGCCTCTTAAAGTATGTAACGTGGCGTTTCGCACGCTACGTTACAAGTGATATTTCGGAACATACCCGTCCAGAGGAGACGTCAAATTCGTTGGATCGGTATGTATTTTGGCTACGGAATCGTGTAAAGGGCTAGATCCCTTAGGCTAAGCTTAGGATAAGTCTAGATATAAGATAGCGATAAGCGGCGTATAGGGGAAGCCATAGAATACGATTGGTTCGTCTTGTCGATCGGAGAATAACCAACCAATACGACACTCACCATTGGGATCACTCGCCATCGATCAACGAACATCTGTTGGGACATCTGTTGGATCCTTGGGGAGTTTCGGAATCTGTGGGACTACGTATAAAATCGGGACTACGTATAAAATCAAACAAAAGAAAATACTTGCATTGTATACAGGGTGTCCGGTATAAGGTGAAACACCCGAAAACCCCGGAAAGATGGTGAAAAATGGAGACGAAAAGTCATGTACCATTTTTGGAAATTCGGATTAATTACCAAGTTATTAATTAAGGGGGTATCGTGCTACCAATATACTTGCAAAGTTATAGCCGAAAGTCACAAGCGCACGTATATGCATGTATACACCCCACTCCTTTTCCTATTTACAGTCTGAAGTCGCACAAACTCCTGCGGTTAGTCCGTATTCATGCACATTTATATTATACACGATGAACGCCGACTTTCAAGAGCTCGTACATTAAATCTATGAAGCTAGATTACCTGAATTTGTGATATGATCATTCTACTAGCTTAATTAACATATTAGTTTTTTTACAAAATCTTAAGAAAAGTTTTAGAGTTATGAGTGAAAACGTCGTTTTTAAAACAAGTCCTCCATAAAACGCCGTGTTAAAAGTTACAACTTTTGGCATTCATATTTCGTTTCCTGTGAAGCTAGGCTTCCTGAAATTTTAATATGATGTAGAGAGTACTGTCATAAACGTTTACCCAAATTTTTAAGAAATTCTTAAGAAAATGAAAAATCACGATAACCCCCTTCAAACGTTCCGGCCAATCAGAATGACGAAACGGCTTTGGTAGGCGTAGAAAATAATTTAGTACCATTAGACTCAGCTCTACACTTGAAGTATTACAAAAACTAAGATAAGGGTAACATCAACACATTGCTTCTACTGTTACCACTACTACAATACCTACACTATGGTGTATTGTCCTTCGGCAGAGTAGTAACAGAGTAGTAGTAGTGGTAATACTTAAGAAATCATATGGCAACACCAAACATTGAAATCTTACGTCTGGTATTTCTTCTATTACTACCACTACCTCACTACTATGATTGTATGTGTTTCCGTTGGACAATAAAGTTGTAGTAGTAATAATACGTAAGAAACAAAATGGCGAAATTGAAAACTATCAAATTCTTACTTGTATTATTACTGCTTTTACGAGTACTACCGTTTTCATTATGATTATTATTATGATTATGATTTTGATTATTATTATTATTAAAATGTTACTACTATTACTGTTATTTTAGTAATTTGTTTATTATCATCATCAGTATCATTATTATTATTGTTGTAATTGTTATTATTATTTTAAATTCAAATCGAATTCGACTAAAAAAAAAGCAAATTATGAAAGGGCCGAATAAGTGAGTCAAAAGTGCCCCTAAACGAATTGAAGGAAACTAAGCAAACCTAATTCCAGAACCACGCGGTACACTTTATATCCGAAACTTGTACATAAATTATCAATAGCTTCGGTAGCGCAGTGGTAAAGCGCTTGGGCTTTGAATAGCTGCGAACTTTTTGACGTGGGTTCGAGCCCCAGTTTTTCTAGGGTTTTGCTAGGGTTTTGCATGATTGCATTTATTTTACTTGAAGAGCTATTTGTTGTTGAACGTGCTCTAGTTTGTGGCTGGTAATACGTTTTTTGTTTCTTTGACTCAAGCAAAGAATCATTTGAAGATGATATACCGCACTTGATCGGAAGGACCTTTTTTATTTGATCTGCTTGGGTATTACTATCTACAGGATTTCTTGATAATGGATCTGCTGCTTTATGTTGGTCAAAAAACGTATTTCCGAGCATGCCATTTTCCTTGATTGGAAAATTGTCGCGAACTACATTAAATTCTGAATGGAAAAATTATTTTCTGGGGGACTCTTATTGTCTGGTTTATATCATGGGAAATCATTTTCTCTGCTACGTGGGAAGTCGCGGTTTGTATAACTGAAAAATTCGCGATTTCTGTCTCTAGGATCTTTTCTGTATTCATTCCTTGAGTAACTCTCATTTTTGTTAGATGTTAGTTCCTTTTTGAAATTGTTATTTGGGTAAACGTTGAAAAATTGATATTTGGCATTTTGTTTAGAGTTATTTCCGAAATTCATATGATCTCTCTGCGGTTGATAGTTTGAAAATCTATTTTTATGTTTAAAATTTACTGATGCGTAACCGTCTAAAGTATTATTTTGGAAATTATTTCTGGGCTTCCTATTTGGATAGTCATATCGTTCTCTTTCACATAATAAAGTGAAACATTCGGTTGCCAAGTGTCCAATTCCACCGCAATAATGGCATTTAATTGGGTTTGAATTTTCCAAATTTTCGTGAAAATTATTGATTCCTGTTTCGTTTAGACTTGATTCCAAAAATCTAATTCTAGGTTGTCTCGAGTTATGAAGGTTTTCTTGTTTATAATGCAATTTGTATCTATTAATTACTTTTCGTTTTGTCAATTCTTTTTCAACCTGAATTGCTTCTTCGACAGCTTCATTTAAACTTATTGGATTTTTATTAATCACGTAACTCGCGATTTCATCTAATAATCCGCGAATGAAAGCATTTAATGCAAGGTCTTCTACTTCTACAACGCGCCAGTTTCTGTAATTTGCTTGGGTTTCGGAGGGAAATGAGATTTTTACTCTACTTATGATTTTGTTTAAAATTCTATTTATTCCAACCGCGTAATCGACGACTTATTCGTCATACCGCTGAAAGGTACTCCTAATCTCAGCTTCGAGATTTGATAACTCATCATTTTTATCGTAATGTTTTCTTAACTGCCTTAAGAAATCTTCAACGGTTGAGATATCGTCAATTTTTGACTCCATGCGAGGGAACGCTTGACCAGTTAATTTCGAAGGCAGCAGGCTGACCAGCTGCAGGGGCTGCTCACTCAATGCTTTTAGATAGGAGCGAATTTTGTCAGCCTGCAGAATTGATCAATACCAACGTAAAAGTAAAAAGCTAAAAGTTTCTAGAGTTCTATAGTTATTTCTTTTTATTAGAGTAGAACGCCCTAGCAATGTTTGAGATACTACTGGCGTCCTCTCGCGTCTAATGAATTCAAAAACAAATGCGGCAAAATTTAAAAATAAATTAATTTCAATACAATAATATTCTAATTGTTAGTTATGAATATTGAATAGTTATTGAAAAATGTATCGTATAAAGAATCTATTCTGATTATAATTGAAACATAGAGAGATATGTCTTGAAATGCACATTGTAGCGCGACTGCCCTTCTTCTACAACTGATTAGGCATTTTTGGCACAGTCGCGGGACAAATGTTTCACTCAGGGAATGATAAAAAAAAACAAAGATTAATATCGCAAAAGAAAATTCCTTCACCAATAATTAGGGAGTATGGGAGGGAGTGTTGGGCGCCAGTCCGAATTTCGGACGCGGAATTCCTCTGAGGGGGCCCGGGCTAACACAGGAAGGGCGTGAGACCCACTCAGAGGGAGTCCGTTGTTTGAGCTGAAAATAAAGGAACACTCAAACGACGATTATCCTATCAACTAATTTATTAAACTATTCAATAATAACAAAAGAAAACCGTTTTCTTAATTTCGGGAATGGACGATCTGAATTGAAATCTCAGAAGTCAAAAGAAATACTTGGTAGCAATTTTACTTCACAAAGCAACCGTCAGCAGAGGGTTGAGTAATCAGAGATCGAACCTTACGTATTACTGGTGTACTCATAGACACTCCTTATATTACGCGAAAACCGGGAACACTCGGACTCACAAAATAATCAAACTCTCATTAATTACATTCAATTAATTTAAGATTAACAATAGGCGCGATAGGATAGCCGGATTCAGAGGTCAGTCGATGACCTTCAGGGTAGTCTATCGAACAAAGTCACGAAAGACGAGATCCGTAACGGACACTCGTAAGCCGGAAGGAAGGTAGGACGGGAATACTTTAAGAATACTCAAGAATGAGGAAAAGGCGCTTGCCAATAACTCGCAGTACCAAAGAGATGACCGCACTCACCGCAAACACGTCACTTGCCTCGTTTCTCGATCCTATTCCCGATAGAAAAATGTCGAAGTCGCTCGGTGTCAATAATGGCTCCGTGCAGGACGATAGCTCAAGAATCTTTGCCGGTTCCCGGCTATGGCGTCGTTCTTCCTGTGCGATAGCGCCCTCCTGGCGTTGACCGATTCGGGAATTAATTTCTCCCGTAGCGCTGGTAATTTCGCTTGGTGACCCATTTTTATCGACCCGTTATCATTCTAGATCTTCTATGATAACGACAGAGGGCCACACTGGGTCAGGAACCGTTAGTGCGGTCTTCGTTTAGCACGAGAGTCCTTCCAGCGCTATCCTCTTCTTTTACGGGAGAACTGCCAATAGGAGCTGTCACCATCCTTCGGCGGTAGGCTCTCTCCTCTCTTTCTTTCTTGTAGCGATGTCGGTTGTGGTCTTCCTTGTCTCCTTCGCTGTTCCTCTTTGTGCGGATCTTCGCGCGAGTTCCTTGGCAAGGGGCTCGGAGGAGGGGGGACAGCAAGGGAGTAAGGCGACAGTTTCGATAGAATCGTAAAATTACAATGCTGATAAAAAAAAAAGGTATTACGTATGATTACAATTTCTAAATTTCCGCTGTTCCTCGTGTTCTCGGGGAGATTCCTGAGCGTAACTAACCCTCATTTCTCGACCCGTATTATGTAAATAATTCCTTGTTGAAGTGGAAAAGCCGTAAGCGGCAACAAAGATGCAAGGCGAAATAGAAAAAGAAAGAAAAGAGAAAAAAAATAATCAGTGAAGTAACGGGAGCAAATCTCCACGTTACAACATATACAAAATTGTCTTGAAAATGAATTTAGCTCTTCTGGTAACTTACGAGCTTTTCGTGTATCAGATCTAGATTCAAATACTGTAAAAATAAATTTTCTTTTGCTTACGTTATTTAAACATTTATCTTGCAAACAGACAAATTATTAATTTGTTCTTATAACACACACACACACACACACACACACACACACACACACACACACACACACACATGTACGCACAGGCAAACGCATATTTTTTAGCCAAACAATTAGTACTGTAATACAAAATTGAAATAAATTGTTATACTTATTTTTATTAAATAACTACAATACTGTGTCACCGGGGAACCTCGGGATCGGCTTCCCGGCACAAACTGACACCCTTTCCCGATAGATCCAAAGCCAGAAGGGCGCCAGGGACTTTTTAACCTTCTAAAAGTCCCAAAGGACTCTCCGAAGCAACCCAAAAACTATAAAACCCAAAACCGACTATCTCTTATCTCCGGGACGTGAAGGTTCCGCCACGACTCCGCCGACTGCCAACCTAACCTGAAAAGGACGGGCTAACCCACAGGAAAATCCCCCCCCCCCCCCCAAATGAATAAAGCCAAAATTGGTAATAATGAATACTTTAATATAAAGGAAAAAAAAGAAACAATAATAACAATAATAATGTCGGGGAAAACCCCTTAACAATTCGGGTCCTGTTCCGCCACGTGGTCCCAAATGGACCGAACCAAAAACTATGTGGCGAAACCAAAATGAAAATCAAAAAGGACCAATCCGAATGAAACAAACAAAAGAAAATAGTCGCTTCCAAATATATCCAAAAATCAAATACAAAAAGAAAGAAAGGGGGAAGCCAAATCCGAAAATGTTCGAAGCCGACCTAGGTTCGTACGCCACCCAGGCACCGAAACCAAGATGGTGGCTCTAACGGCTGTGGGGAAAACGTGGTTTTCACCCAACCGACCGAATCAATCTCTCTAAGAGGTAGCGAAGCTTTTTCTCTTTCTTACTAAATAGAAAGCAAAGAGAAAAGCTCGCTCAAAAAAACCAAATCAGCCCGCGGGCACTCACCAAACGAAAGAATACCAAACTAAGGAAATCCCAAATGATCCAAAGTCCGGACCACCCAAAATGTCCGCCTCGTCTCTATTTTTCGCGGTCTGTTAAAAGCTGTCCACGGGGCACCGTCCAAGGGAGAAGTGCCGATCTTCTTCTTCTTCATCGTCTTCATCCTCGGGGCGTGGCTGCGCTTGCGCTGTCCTGCACTCCTTTGCTTGGCGATAAGGAGGTGCTGCCACTGATTAGGAATCGGTACCTTCCTGGTTACCGATCGTCCTTGCTTCCCGAGATTCCGACAGATGTCCCAACCGATGTTCGTTGACCGACGGCGAGTGATCCCAATGGTGAGTGCCCTATTGGTTGGTTATTCTCCGATCGACAAGACGAACCAATCGTATCCTATGGCTTCCCCTATACGCTGCTTATCGCTATCTTATATCTAATCTTATCCTAAGCTTAGCCTAAGGGATCTAGCCCTTTACATGATTCCGTAGCCAAAATACATACCGATCCAACCGACTTGACGTCTCCTCTGGACGGGTATGTTCCGAAATATCACTTGTAACGTAGCGTGAGAAACGCCACGTTACAACTGTTACAATCAAAAGTTTAAAACATTCAAATTTAACACATTATAATTAGCCACTATTTTTTAGGCGATGTAGATTTCAAATTCGTAATTCAATTTTTTTAATGAATTACGTTTGTAAAATACAAAAATAATTATTACAGTTCAATTATCATACATAAAATCAATTTATAACTTAAATAATACGCTTTTATTAAAAGTAATTTTTAATGTAAACTATTTTTTTTTTAAGGCGGGTGAAAAAATCTTCAAAAGGCACCGAACTATTAGGTCGTTCGGAAAGTAATTTCGTTGTTTTCCGTAAGATTTCACAGAAAAAAACGAAATTACTTTGCGAACAACCCAATACGTCCGGTAGTGCGGGATTTTTACCGCACTAAAAAAACACCCGCCACAGCCAGGAATATTTTCTGAACCGTGTTAATAGTAGGTCACCTAATCTGTAACAACAAGAAATACGTATAATTAGTAAAGATTTGTACAATATTAGATTAGCTATTGAGAAAGTTCAAATTCAAATTTAATTTCCGTTTTCAACATGATAGTTAGGTAGTTCCACTTTGTAGCAGTAGGAAGCGTAATCGCCATTCACCAAATATCTGCAGCTTTGACTCATCTTTCACTATAGTCAAAGGTCTGCAGTATCTTAATAACGATTCTTGTTGAAACTGGAACTAAATAATACAAAGATTTTAGTTAATAATCGTGAATCCAGTTTAATTACGGGTAATTTCTAACGTGAAAAATTCTTAGTGCTTTGTTCATCTTCAGTTTCCAAACTAGGTTTCCGTAAATTAAATGAAAACATAAAGTCATTCAACACCTTAGAATTATACATTCTAAAATGTTAAAAATTTATACGTACCACTTTGCTTTGCCACTTAATTCTGCTATTTTTGCGGCATTTGCTGCTTTAAATTCTTCTTGTTCAATTTTTCTATTTATATTTCTGCATTCTTGACAAATTAATGTTGCGACTAACTTTTTAAGGATTTGTGTGTTCACGCTGCTCACAGCATGTGTGGTACAGTGGTTCCAAGTGGTGGAAAATAAACAATTTAAAAATTCTATAATTTGTTTACAAATATTTTTTTCATGCAATTTTCCCTTGTACATCTCGTTGAAGATCCCTATCGCTGTAATTAATTCTTTTTTTAATGGTTTTGATAACTGTTGTATACCAGATGAGTTATTTTCAAACATAAAAGATTTGCATGTTGAGCACTCATTATTCGCCAATAACTTTGAAATTCCATTTGTTATTCTTTCTGGAATACTGCTGTCTTCTATCGGCGAATTATCAATGTCTACTCCCAATAAATTTATAGCAAATTCAAGATTTTTATCAGAGTCTGCTAACTGAATTCGAGGAAAATCTAATTCTTCCAATTCAGAACTCTGGGTTGGTGTTGTCTGATTAACTTGCTCAAGTACTTCTGTTGGTAACAAATCATCAATTTGAATAATTGCAGGAAGATCTTCATTCTCACTGTAAGCTCCTTGCACTTTGAATTTACCAAAGTTGTTAATAATGTTGTTTTAAATGCACTGATGAAGTGCATTGCAGTGAGTTTATGGTTGCACCCTTGCAAATTTTTAATTAATCCAAATAAATTTTCGAGCGCATCTTGCGTAATTGACCGCATATTTACTTCTTTTAATCCTCCTTCTTCCAAGAGGAAACGACATAATTATATTGCGGCCGACACATTATTTTTTAAAGCTCCTGGTGTTGGTGTTTCCACTTTTTTTTCTTGTTTGCCATCTTGGAGTCTAAAATATTGAAGATTTTCCAATGGCTTTTGTATTTTAAACCAGTAATTCCAATGGTACGATGATTTTGTTACCCGGGCTCGAGATGTAAGGATTTTTTTATCTATTCCATTAATTTTACTTCCATTTAGCGAGTCAAACAGCCTGTCTAATTCGTCTATGACAAGACCACTATTGTAAGCAGTTGGATATTTGGCTGGATCGGATGTGCCCATCACTTTTAATTTGTCTGCAGTTGTTTTGCTCAAAACTTGTCCAGCCAAATCTACGTTCATTTTTTAGGTATTTGTCAAATAGATATGTTGTTCTTTTAAATGACATTCAGAGTCTGTATAATACATCTTAACTACATCCTTCCAATATGCCTTCATGCCTTGAAAATGGATTACATTACCAGAATATTCGCTTTGATGTTCCGATGGGTTCTTTTTGGACCATTTGTCCAATGCGCCAACAAAATTATTTCTCGCTGTCTTCACGAGATGTGCAATGTCAAAAAAAATAGAAATGCGTAAAGGATATCCTGGAAGTGAAAAAGAAGCTCGCTCATAATTGTCAGGTGTTTCCTCAGACAGCAGTTTTAATGCTCTTCTGTTTGTCGAACCTTGATCACACACTGTTGCAACAACTTTAAACCCGGATTCAATCACTAATTGTATTATCTTTTTTATTATTGTTTTTAATACGTGTGCATTCATAGGCCCTTTTGTGAAGTGAAATGAAAGTGATTGTCTACCTTCGCAGTTTATTAATTGTAATAAGAACACTGTGGCATGGTCAGCTAAGTCTGGTTTTACAATTCCATTGCCATCATCATGGAATCAATTAACAGAATCACTGCCTTCCATAAAAGTAACTCTCTGTTTAATTGATGTTTCATCCATAACAATGCTGCAATATTTATCTTCAGGATTAAGGCGACTTGCAGCTCTTGCTAATGCCTTGAAAATAACGTCATTAATTCCTGGTTTTAAGTCAATATTACCGAATGCCCGCTTTAGAGTACTCTCACTTGGCAGTTTCATGTACTGTTGCATGAATCGGTAACATTTAGGTGAACGTTTATA
The DNA here is from genome assembly GCA_949825005.1 of Gasteruption jaculator. Classification (NCBI taxonomy): domain Eukaryota; kingdom Metazoa; phylum Arthropoda; class Insecta; order Hymenoptera; family Gasteruptiidae; genus Gasteruption; species Gasteruption jaculator. The sequence continues at coordinate 4,933,411 of OX463772.1, read as the reverse complement.
AATTCCGATCGCCAACAAGATTTCTTCATGGGTGTAACGTTCACCTCCTTTTTTCCGGTTGTTATTCCGCTCTTCTAGCTGAAATAATAATTTTAACCCAGGGCTCTTCGATGTGCTCGAAGAACTATCGTTACTTTTCAATTTTGCCAATAATAATTCGCATTCTCGAATTTTTTTCTCTAATTCTACTTCTAATTGCTTTCGTGCTGCTTGCTCTTCTATTACAAGCCTGGCTATAGCGGCCAACTCAGGTGTGATTGGGGTATTCTTTAGCCCTGCTTTTTCCAAAATTTGATTCACTGTCGTATATTTTGTTGCAACTGAAATTTATATAATTAATATTACCACTTTGTAATTTCTCAAACTTCAGAAGGACAGTTATAACTATTTTTAATAAACAAATTTTTAATAAAGAAATTCTGCGATTAGCTCACAGAATTTCATTGTCGATGTTTTTTTAATATAATACCTACAGTTAATTACATTATTGATCGTAATAAAGCAATACTTTACCTATTTAGATTATTATGTTACTTTCATGAATGAAAGCGTTATTATTAAGTTGAAGCTGCTAATAATATCAAGAAATGCATTTTTGATACAATTTTAATACTTTTAACTTATGAATAAAAAAAGCTATTAAATGATAAAAAATAAGATATAGAAATTGTTTCAACACATTTTTTAATGATAAATATATTATTTAGTAAATAAATGAATGATTGCGACGGTAATACGTATTGCTATATTAACGATCTAGGTCGTTGTTACAACTATAAATACGAATCGTTAAAATATTCATACCAAGTAGGAGAACTGTAACAAAATGGTTCGTATTAAAATCAACAATACTTTCATATTAAATTGAAAATCTTTAATACAGTAAAATAGTACTGCTTATCTAACGATACCTTTTAAGTTCGTTTTTATTTAAATTTAGATGTTGTAGCGCGACTGTCCTTCTTCTAAAACTGATTAGGCATTTTTGGCACAGTCGCGGGACAAATGCCTCACTCAGGGAATGATAAAAAAAACAAAGATTAATATCGCAAAAGAAAATTCCTTCACCAATAATTAGGGAGTATGGGAGGGAGTGTTGGGCGCCAGTCCGAATTTCGGACGCGGAATTCCTCTGAGGGGGCCCGGGCTAACACAGGAAGGGCGTGAGACCCACTCAGAGGGAGTCCGTTGTTTGAGCTGAAAATAAAGGAACACTCAAACGACGATTATCCTATCAACTAATTTATTAAACTATTCAATAATAACAAAAGAAAACCGTTTTCAAAATTCCGGGAATGGACGATCTGAATTGAAATCTCAGAAGTCAAAAGAAATACTTGGTAGCAATTTTACTTCACAAAGCAACCGTCAGCAGAGGGTTGAATAATCAGAGATCGAACCCTACGTATTACTGGTGCCCTCATAGGCACTCCTTATATTACGCGAAAACCGGGAACACTCGGACTCACAAAATAATCAAACTCTCATTAATTAACATTCAATTAATTTAAGATTAACAATAGGCGCGATAGGATAGCCGGATTCAGAGGTCAGTCGTTGACCTTCAGGGTAGTCTATCGAACAAAGTCACGAAAGACGAGATCCGTAACGGACACTCGTAAGCCGGAAGAAAGGTAGGACGGGAATACTTTAAGGATACTCAAGAATGAGGAAAAAGGGCGCTTGCCAATAACTCGCAGTACCAAGGAGATGACCGCACTCACCGCAAACACGTCACTTGCCTCGTTTCTCGATTTTATTCCCGAAAGAAAATGTCGAAATCGCTCGGCGTCACTAATGATAGATCCGTGCAGGACAATAGCTCAGGAATCTCTGCCGGTTCCCGGCTATGGCGTCCTTCTTCATGTGCGATAGCGCCCTCCTGGCGTTGTCCGGTTCGGGAATTAATTTTTCCAGTAACGCTGGTAATTTGGCTCCGTGACCCAGTTTTATCGACCCGTTATCATCGTAGATCTTCTAAGATAACGATAGAGGGCCACACTGGGTCAAGAACCGCTAGTGCTGTCTCGGTTTAGCCCAGCAGTCCTCATAGCGCTGTTCCTCCCCGGAGCGGAAGATCTGCCAATAGGAGCTGTCATTGTGCTTCATCGGTAGGATCTCTCCTCTCTTTCCTTGTCGCGGAGATGTTGGTTGGGGTCTTCCTTGTCTTCTTCGCGATTCCGTTTTGTGCGGATCTTCGTGCGAGTTTCTTGGCAAGGGGCCCAGAGGAAAGGGAATAGTGAGGGAGTAAGGCGACAGTTTCAATAAGATTTCGATAATACAATGCTAATAACGAGTACTACGTATGATTACAATTTCTAAATTTCAGCTGTTCCTTGTGTTCTCGGGGAGATTCCTGAGCACAACTACTTTCATTTCTCGACCCGAATTATTTAAACAATCCCTTGCTGAAATTGAAAGCCGTGAGCGGCAACAAAAATGCGAAATTCTGAACAAAAATAATTACTGAAGTAACGGGAGAAAATCTCCACGTTACAATGTACAATAAAAAATGATATTCACAATTTAAAAAATATGTGAACTTGTAAACCGACCTTTTCCATAACACTGTAAAGTTTCCTCACTCAAGTGTAGATGAGTAATTTTCCTAACCTTTGCATAAAATTCAAGAAAATTCATAATAAATCAGAGCAGAGTTCAATATTGATTTCCTGTAGCAAAAACTTGAGTTTATTGTTAAGTATTAGCGTACATAGACACGATAAACTTCAATAACGTCATTGAAATGTACAGATTTCACCGAAATGTACAATTTGTGATTAAAATGTTATGGAAATGGCAATACACATATTTATATATACGCATAAAATAAAATAAAAATATATACAATTACAAAAAAGCAGGTTACTCTTTAGAAGATTCAGTGAGTGGTCACATTCAATGATCCATTCAGAATCTTTACCTCGGTTGCTTTGGTTTAATTTTGCCTTTCCGTTAATTCGTCTACAGGACAAATCAAACCTATTATTCAAATTTTTTATTTGTGAGCCAAATATTGTGGATTTCCCATTGAAAATTTCTGTAACATTAAATGATTTATGTTTCTATATGCATAAAGTAAATAAATAAAAGTAAGCAGTTTGAAAAGAACTAAGAAAAATATTTGTGAGAGCGCTTTAACCCATTAACGCCTGAAAGGCCACTCTGCAGATCACTACTTTTGAGCTAACTATACGGATACAATTCGATTTTTAAAAAAAGCATTCAGGCGTTAATAGGTTAATGTAAAAAAAAATTGTATTATTCCCTGCAGTTATTAAGCGTCAATTTCTAAACAATTCTTTTAATTTTTAAAATAAAATATCAACGACAATCATAGTAATCAGCGTTGTGGAAGCTCAATTCTTTAATAAATTGTTTAAAATTCTCTTGTATTTTTTAGCTTTTGTTAAATTTTTTTTTATATGGTATTGCAATAAGTATATTCAAATAATTTATAGAAATATAAAACCTTTACTTGTTTAAAAAAGAAAATAAAATATGAAAATTTGAATGTGTGATAGATGATTTTTTACCTGCATTTAATAACATTAAATTATTAATTAATCACACATAATCACTGATTTTATAGTTTTCAAAATAACATGGATAAAAATTATTAATCGTGATTAGTTTTTCCAAAAAATTTTGTTGATAAATATTATAATTAATACTGTTTAACACTAGGTTTACTGACCTCGATTGCCTGCATTATGTTTAAATGATTAAATGCGTCAAATTGACGTGTTCCATAAACCTAGTGTTAATAAAAACGTTTGATTTCATAGAATAAAAAAATACGTCTGATAATCAAACAAAAAGGCAATCGTTATAACAAACCTTATAATATTATAATCTCAAACTTATATACAGATACAAGAAAAATATGAAGCAAATTAAAAATTATAAAAAAACTATTCTCACCTGAGGTGAGTGATCTTTTCACCGGATTCACATCACTTCTAGAAGTTTGTGCGGTTGTTTCATGATCCTGCAAAATACAAATTGACGTTTGAGTAATCGATAATTAATTATTTGAAAAAATTAATAAATACTGAATTTGAAAACTATGATTCTTACCAAATCAGCAGGTGTTCTTTTATTAGTGACTGTTGACTGGAGTTCTTCAAAATCCTTTGCTGTAGATAACAGATCATTAAAAGGGATTTCTTCCCGTTGTCGCAAAATTTTAGTCTTCATATTTGTTATGTCGCTTAAAGGTTCCAGAATGGCTATAAAAATATATTACAAAAATTTTAGATCTAAAATTTCTGCTTAAAATATATAGCTTAAAAATATTATTAGCTGAGTTAATATAAACCAATTGTTTTTAAACGAGTTTGAGACATGAATAGTTTCATGCTTTCATTTTCAATTGGATGATGTGTTTCATTAAATTGCGTTGGTATTGCTTCAGGTAACAGATATTTTCTTGCAGGAGTTCGATAATCCTGATCGGTAAAATGGCAACTGCATAAATATTTTATGCTATGCAAGGTCTGAACGTCTAATTGTAAAAGATCTTCTTCTCCTATAACACGAACCCACTTTTTGCAACTACAAAAAATGAATATATATTTCTATAACTTTCTTATTAACAATTTTATGATTGTGTAATATTTAACGAATTATTTTTTCTAATAATAAAAATTCAAATATTTAGTATTATAATACTGTTACGAAATAATTCACAATAACTATAACGAAAACAAAATTTTCACATTTATATTAATTCATACTTACATTTCCACATTCTTTGGAAGACGATGTAGCCTACAGGAATTCACATGTTTTTTGTGCTTACAAGTTTTTAAGCAGCAAATTAACATTTTGTTATTATTAACGTAACACAAAAACAAATGTTTATGACTTGTAGCCCATAAAAAAAGGAAGCGAAGAGAAAAAACAAGAAAAAAGTAGAATTACAGCGAAATCAAGTAAAAAGATGAAACATTAAATTTATAGAACATTCACAACAATACAAGAAACGAAGAAATAAATAATATTTATTATTATTCTATAAAGAAACCGCAAGATAACTAATATTTTTCGTATCTATAATCAAAGATGATCGAAGAGAAAGTGGTTCTATGAATGACCATATTTATTACTATAGCTACCATGAGTGTTTATCACTATAGCTACCATGAGTGTTTATCACTATAGCTACCATAAGTGTTTATCACTATAGCTACCATGAGCGGTTCAAATGACCCGCTGCCCATTTAAAATACACGTACGTGACGTCACTAGGTGACGTCACGGTAGGTTTAGTGTTATGTTTCACTTCCACCATACAGTACGATATTTTAGCGTCAGTGGCGCTTATTTTCACTGCTACCACCTTACCGTCACCAATTCTTGAAAATTTTATTTTCTTACGTTGCCGGTTTGAAGGCTGCAGGCTTTGACAAAATTCGGCATGGTGGCGGGTCTAAGTGAACTTGCCCTGACCAGCTGGCCCTCGAATGACACCAGCAAAACCTTCTTTGCTCGCTCGCATGCTTTTACAAAAGATTCAATTGGTGTATTATATCCATTATAACTCGGAATAATATCGAACATATTGCGGAATGTTAATTTAATTGTAACATTATTCTCGTTTTGGTTTTCCATTTTCGACAATTGAACAATAGAGTCTAAAACTTTTAAGCTGACAATATCTTTTGTGGCTTTTCGCGAATAGGGGCTTTTTCGTAAAGTTTCTTTAGAATTCTTTGGCATATAAGATCAAATATGATAATTTTTAATTGTATAGAATAAGTTTGGAAAACTCACCCTTGTAGGACCAAAATTATAAAAGTGTAGATTGCCGGTAACATCAATATCACAAATTACCAAAGGGGTGTAGTTGGTGAAGAAGGCGCTGTCCAACTCCTTGTAGATCCTTGGTAACCACCGCTGATGTTGATGGTGATGTGGACCAGATATGTTGTTGAGGTAGTTGAAGTTGTTGGTAGCACTTTCTTCTTCCACTTTTTTTTTGTTGACCAAACTCAGTTTATAAAAGGCGAAAAATACAGTTCGTCACTTCTGACACCAATATTTGTGACGTCCAGCACTCTAAGTGGCTGAGCGGCACAAGGGACAGGAACAGGATCGGGGCAAAAAGAGACTCGTACACGATCACTTCCCGAGCTAACTGGAACAAAGCGTGCCCTTTATTGATTCGGAATGGGGACTATCAGAAAACAGCACCAGAAGGGCTACAATGCCTATGTCGAAAGGAGAAGTCGCGTCTTAGCTACTTTGCGGTTCGCAGAGATCTGTCTTCGCGAAGCGCCGCGAAAATGGACAGAAGCTTAGTCTTCCGGCCCAAAAGCACTGACATACTCAAAAAGAGCTTCTCACGGTCGCGGTCCCAACGGTCGGTCTCACGGTAACGTGAAGCTTTCGTGGAACCGCGACGCTGAGTCCGCTCCTTTACAACCGTGGGAAAAGGGAAGGGACGAAAGCTCGCGCCAGGCTGGCGAGCTTTCGTCTACTATGCAGTAGACAAAACGCGCGCGCGACGCGCCTGCAGTGCCTCCGCGACAATGTTCAAAAATTCATAACTTTGTTTCTTATGAATATTACCAAAATTTTTTTGCAGATATCAGTAGCTTAATGTTAAAGCTTTTAAATTAAAAAAAAATATTGTTTTATCTCATCCAGAAGTTGGTTAAATATCAAATTGTTTATTGCAAAATTAATTTTTTATAAATAAATTAAATTTGTTTAATCGCTCGATTACACTATTATATTCCTTTGCTAATGTTGTACTTACCATTAAGTTTTGGTAAAGTTTTATTCAAAACTCGCTGAATAATCGCAATTTATAAAAAAAGTAGCCTAAAAACTAATTTGTTTATAACTTTTGTAAAAATAAAAATTTTTTTAAAAAATTTTAGGAGATTACATTTAACACATATATAAATAATTATCGCCAAAAAAAAAATAGAAAATTCGATATGCTGATTTTTGGTGGCCCACTTCAGAAAACTTGACTCATACAGTGTAATAATATATATTATTAGTGTAATTATATACAGTATATCAAGAGACACGGTAGTGTCTCGAGACAACTTCATGTATGAATTGGGTGAGAGCGCTACCACGTATCTTTTCTCGACCGAACTAGGTGCGGGCACATGAAAAACAGCCGACACACGTTGTGTATATACACAGCTTCAACCTCCATTCATTCAAACGCAAAATGACCACTAAGTTGTATGAGTTTCTCTGTATATTGTGATGGGGTTTTACGAACCCAATCCACAGTAGTCACGTACCGTCCTACCTCGTAAGGGCGTCGAACGCGGGAATCGGGGAATCCGAATCCCGGACGACCGGTAAGGCACCGCCGTATCCCCTGGGCAACCAAACCTAACCTAAAACTGTCACTGCTGCCGCTCCATCTCGTTTCATGAGTCCACCGGAAGATCGATCCGAAATCGACCGTCGAGCAACGGGGGAATCGAGGCCGGAATTCCAACGGCCATCTAGTCACACGGGAACCGGGAGACGATTCGAGTCCCGGCCGTCCCAAGGAAGGAGAAACTCGCCCCGCCCTCGCCAGGACCGGGGAAAATCCACCGGCGCTGTCCCGGCTCCACCGAGGAACCGTCCACGTGAGGACCCAGACCGCCCGGGAGATATCACGACCGGGAACAGGAAGCCCGGGAGACGAGGACTTCGAACCTTCCCGCCGAACCCAGCCGGACGCCGGTAGTTCGGAGGGCAGCACCGGACGGGTCGACGAGGGATCAAGGCAGCCGGCGATCGACTTCCCCCTCTCCAACGCCGGACGACGGAGCTGATTCTCGTTTTCGACGCCTGGAGAGACGGACGGTTTCACAGCGACCCAAAAGCCGCCATATTCTATACGCCGGGAGAGACGCGGAGGGAGCCATAACTCCAATTTTGAGTTACACGGTTGTGCGTGAGCGAGGCTTAAGGGTTCTCGCTTGTTTCTTTTCTTTTACTTCTTGTTATCTTCTTTTTTCTTGTTATTCTCATTATTTCCGTTTTCCCGGCACGCGGCAAGAAAGTTCCGGGGGAGAAAAAGGAAGCGTCCTTTTTCCCCTCTTTTTGTTGTCACCTTTACGTTTGTCCCTTTTTTTTATATTATTCCCCGGTTCCGGACGCCCGGACCGGGAGTGTTGCCCAGGGGAGCTGTCCGGCCTCTCCGGGAGCCCCAAGAGTAGATTTAAGAGAGAGAGAGATTGATTGATTGATTGATTGATTGATTTTATTTGCCGTAGCGAACTTTAGGCAATACAGGACAGCTCAGTTATTAGAAAGTAGCGCATAGTTATTTTGTAGTAGCATTATTAGTTATAAATTGTTAGAATAAGTAAATCAATATACATAAGTAAAGAGGTAAGAGAAAAGAAGATTTTTGAAGGTGGTGAGTGCTCTAGCGCGCCATGTAGGTAGGTGGACACTTTAAAGGAAGTAGCGAACGTACGTAGGTAGTGGGAAGATGCTGCGTGTGTAGGGGCACTAACGTGTGCATGTGTACATGTAAAAGGATGTAAGGCAGTAGTGATGGGGTTTATTGGCGACAGGAAGAGTAGGAGAGTAGAAGTGGAGTGGAGCTCCCTTGATCGAGATCAGGCTTCACTCGTCAACAGCAAAGCCCATCGAGGTCAGACAAGGCGTTGATGATCATGACCTCTCCTTTTTCCTCCCTCCTGGCCCGAATGACGCCATCGCGTACCCAGACAAATTTAAAGCCAAGAGCTTTGGCTCTAGGACGAACCCGCCGCAGCAGGGAGTAAGTGGCAGATGGGAGCATTTCATTGACATCAATAATAATAATAATAAGAATCATTTATTAAAGCGCTCTGGGACGAGTCCCCTAAAGCGCGAAACCATATGTACAGAATATTCTGATTGGAGTATAATTACCGTAGGCTCCAAAGAATAAAAGTAGTTAACAATAACAATAAAAACATGATAGTATATAAATAACAAACAAATATAAACGGAGAAAATAGACTTACAATATAATAGAAAATAAGAAATAGATTATATAAATAATAAAATAAAATGGATAAAATAAAACAGAGTAACGCAAGAAAAAGATTTGCGTGGCAGATTCACGTTTGATCCCTAGAGGAGGTAATGAAAGAGTACAGCGTTCTTTTAAAATCAGCATATGAAGGCTGTTTTCTAAGTGTAACGGGGAGACTGTTCCACAGCTCCCCAGCAGAACAGGTAAAAGAAGCTTTGAAAATTTCAGTACGAAACGGGGGCAGTTTAAGCGTCGTGGAATCAGTTCTAGTATTTTTGCTGATTACTTCATTACGGAAAGTGAACAGTTGAGCAAGGTACAAAGGACGCTGCTTTTGTAAAACTGAATAGATCTGATTACAAGTGAAATATTTCCGTCTTTCATCCACTCTCAGCCACCCTAGTTTGTACAAGTAAGGCGTTACATGTTCGTCTCTACTAAGGTCAAAAATGAATCTGATACAAGAATTGAGAGCTCTCTGCAAAATTTGGTTCTGTTCCTTTGTAATATTATGTAAAATGACGCAACAGTAATCAAGATGGGGAAAGACCAATGTAGTTATAAGGCGTATTCGGAGAGCCTGTGACAGTAGAGGTTTGGCCAGTTTGAGTTGGTGCAATATTCCGTAGATTTTCCTGGAGGTGTTTCTGACATGCGTATCCCAAGACAGATTGTTCGAGATGGGGATACCAAGATGATTTACTTGTGAGGAGAAGGGGACATAAGTCCCATTAACCATGATCCTACAAGTATTTGGTAGACTGATGGTGTTGAGGTATCTCGCTGATCCCGCTATCATGACCTTGGTTTTCTCATTGTTAAGTAGTAACCCAATGCTACTAGCCCAGGTACATATGGCAGCTACATCGTCGTTGATCTTGGTGATGGTTTCCGCGAGATTGTAAGGATCCGATTCCAAGTAGATTTGAAGGTCATCCGCGTAGAAGTTGTATTTGCAATGCTTCAAAGTTTTATTGATTCCTGAAACATATAAAGAAAATGGCGTCAATGCGGAATGGCGCGAAGGCGAGATGAGAAGGCGATTGAGTCGAGACTAGCAGGTTTTGAGGTTAAGTGATGCCAGATGTAGAAGTGCAGAGGGAATGCATGCACAGTGAATGCTCGGCTTGGCAAATGATAATTAGCAAAATAAAGCAGCTAAGCAAAGCCTGAAGCAGAAAAAGAAGGCCCGAAGGCAGATGGCAGCAGTAAAAATTCACAATAAAGACAGAGTCGAAAAGAGTGTGACAGTAGTTACTTACATGCGCACGCAGAGAGAGAGAGAGAGAGAGAGAGAGAGAGCGAGTGAGTGAGTGTGTGCGAGAGAGGAACGGGCGAGCCGGTCGCGTCCCGGCCGCCATTTCGCGTACACCGGGTGAACTCCGGTCGCCGGATTTTCTCCCGGTGCGAATGTTGATGATTGTCGCGTTAGGAATATTATTATTATTTCGATTCCCTTTTTATTGTTGCTCTTTCCGATGTTTGCGATTGATATATTTCGGAATAGTCGATTCTAAATAGTTGTATTTTTGCATTTTCTTGGTCACCGGGAATAAAGATCCGGGTTTATTACGATTCCGGGAGCGTTTATTTCTTTTCCGGTCTCCCGATTTATTTTCTGTAGTTCTTTCAGCACCCAGCACGGCCAGGCCGACCCTGGCTGGCGCCCAACGGAAGATTAGAAGTGCACGTGGGGGAGGTTGCCCGACCCTCCCGAATTCCACGTCACAATATATACACGGCTGGGATGCCTTCACACACTCACCCGAATTTTACAACAGACAGTAGCGGCTAAATGGGGGGTTTGCTAGGCCCTAGGTATATGAGAAAAATTTGCGACAGATAATAATATTTGCAAAAAGGAGACAAATCCCCCTAAAAAACACCTCTGGTGCAAAAAAAGTCGAGACAAGTTCATGTATGAAAAGGGATTTCTCTATAAAAAGCACTTCAGCCAGACAAAGTAGTTAAATCCGATAATAATAGACAAATTGTAGAAATATCCCTTCTTTGACCGTAGGTTTTAAATAAATGTATTGATTTCTTCAGTCTTGTGGTCCTTTAGAAATTATTTATTTCAAAATTATGTTTATGTTACGACAATTAATACGTTGTCATCTTCAGAACATAATTTGATTAAAATTTAAACTATTTAAATAACATCGTCAAGATGCTTTCGACTACAGAGTTTTAATTGTAACAATAGACGAGTTCAAATTTTCCATTATATCCATATGAATTTTGAAAAACTTCGGCCAAATAAAGTTGTGAAATCCGATAACATTAGACAAGCTCGTTTTTTCCATTATGTCAATACGAAGTAATTACAAAATGGAAAAAATTTTTTCTGTTTACGTGATTAGAACCGGTATTGAACTTGTTGGGCCTCGAACAATTCAGATGTTTGAGTATGATGTATAATTATTGATATTATTATTTAATCTGATCTTTATTAATTCATAATGCGGTAAAAATAAATTAAATTGTAACATATTTATTGCTTATCGTTTGGGTTCGGGGCCCGACAAGTTCAATACCGGTTCTAATCACGTAAACAGAACAATTTTTTTCCATTTTGTAATTTTTTCGTATTGACATAATGGAAAAAACGAGCTTGTCTAATGTTATAGGATGTCTGACTGAAGATTTTTAAAATGCTTTTTATAGAGAGATCCCTTTTTATACATGAATTTGTCTCGACTTTTTTGCACCAGAGGTGTTTTTTAGGGGGATTATTAGTATTTTTGGTGATGTACCTGTTTTAAAAATTGAAAAAACATGTTTCAATTACATTTATTTATTTTTTTATATTCATTCTTTTATTAAATTAAAACAGTAAACAAGTCATATCAACTTCTGTTTTCAGTTCACTAAATGTTGAATTACTAAAATGCTCCATGAGATATATATATTTTTTTAAAGTTTTTCAAAAGTATAAAAAAATTGTAAATTATATTTTTTTATTATTTTTATTTTTTAATTGAAATTAAAAATAATTTAACTTAAATTAAATTTAGCTAAACGATAAAAATCAAGTAATTTTAATTGAAGAATTTTTTGTTGTATATATTCTAAAAATAAAAAAATGTATTCAATTTTCTTATTTTCATTTTAATTTTAATTATATTAAATTAAATTAAATTTTGTTTATTTTTATTTTTTAGTACTATCTTCTAATACATTCATTTTATAGGTATACTTGGAATACGTTTTGCATGGGTAAGAAAAGCCACATAAACTTTTTGGTATAGGCTTCCTGATAGAAGGAGTAAAAAACTCGGTTTGGTATAAATTGGAAAAAATTTAATTTTACAGCTTTCATCATGAGGTAAGGTCTCCAATTACATAAAAAGTATCAATTATTAATATAAATAAAATTTGTATTTCAGTATCAATAAACTCGTATATTAATATTGTAACGGTATAATTTATTTTAGAGTATTTCATATATATTATCAGTATTTCAATTAATTATCTTTTATTTATTAATACTGTGACGGACTTTCCGTCGCAAATCCTCGCTCGTCCCTCCGTTCGGCCTGATCGGCTCCTCCCTTCCTGGAGTCCCTTAAGGGGAGTCCAGGGATACGAAATCGAAAGATGGGCGCCAGCCGAGGGGTGGCCCTCGACGATGGAGATCCGATCAGCCCGCGGAGTAGACGAGGGGGCACGGCTAGCGGTCGGGAGCAGAGTCCCAGAAGGGGGTTCTGCCTCCGTGCCCTGGGGAAAAACAAAAAGGGAAAAGAAAAGGGCTAAAACGGAGGCTCACGCGGTAGCTGGTTTTTAATTTAATTTATTAAATTAAAAAGAACAACAAAAACAAGAAAAAAAAAACGTCGCCTCGGTAGGCGGTAACAAGAGAGAGAAGAAAAAAAAAGAAACCGAAAAGAAAATCTCTCACAAAACCAAAGCGTCGCCTCGGTAGGCGGAAAACAAAAGAATGTGGCCTCAAAATGGCCCGCAGCCGAAAGGGCCTGGGACTCACAACAAAAAGAGAAGAGAAAAGAAAGAGAAAGAAAAGAATCGCGGTAAGGAAGCACGGAACTGGTAGGCGATAAGGGAAAGCTATCTCTCAAGTTCGGGGAGCTAGGTAGGAAGAAACAACAACCAAGACGGGAGAAAGAAGGTGAGGGAGCATACAAGATGTGTCCGTGACGCCCGGACAATGGAGTCGATGACCAACCTCGTCGGATGCTTCCTCCTCGAACTCCGGTCTCCTTCCCGGCTCCTCCGCGTCTCCAAAGCCTCGACTCCAAGAAACAAAACTCCCACAAGATATTCGGTAGTGTCACGATAGGGTCTGTTTTGGATGGTGGTCCAAAGATCTCTGGCTTCTTCGCCGGCGGCGGTCCTCGATTCCCCCCACCCAGGGCCCTTTCGCAATTCCTAGCGTGGATAGTGCTGCCGCCCTGGGTGGTGGATCTTGATCGATGGCTTCTGGCTGGCGGAGTTGCGTCTTGTGATTGGTTGAGGATGGCGTTCTTGTCCAGTCTTCTGGTCTCAGCGGTATCGGAGTCCTTCTTCCTCCGGAGCGTCACGGTGATAGGTAGACGGTAGGAATGCGTGAGGTAAGGGAAATGGGGATTGGGTATTGTGCTTCCTCCGTCCTACGCTGTAACAATCTAAAATATCTTTAATATCTTGTCCCAGCCCTTCCGGGGAGATCTCTGGACACTATATCCGTTCAGAACAGCGCGTATTGATAACGCGGCCAAATGGCCACGTTACAATACAATTCAACAACTTGTTGGACAATAAAAAATAAAATAAATCGAAGATAATTTAAATCTTTTTCGGTTTTTTAATTTTGAAAGGGGTATCAGTAATGAAGCCTGTAAAAAGGAAAAATTTTAATGCGTTAACCAAACGGCATCAGCGGTCTAGGTTACGGGAAAGTATCAGAGGGATGTATGATCGCAATAGGAAAATTGTTAGTCTCAATTCCGATGTTGTCAACAAAAAATCGGATATTCTTCATAAAAGCCTAAATCCTATTGAACGAAACGTTTCAGATCTAGAAATTAGCGATGTTGAGATGGAATTTGAAGCAATTAGTTCTGAAATTAGTGTTTATCATGAGAACATTTTTAATGATAATGGCAGTACCAGTTCTACTCCTGATTCTTTTCTTATAATTAAGTAATAGTAGTGAAAACCATGCGGAAAATTCAAATTTGAAAACTACCACAACTTTTCCGGAAAAACTCGCTGATTGCTTTAAAACGGTAATTTTAAGTAAAGTTCAGGGAAATTCTATTCTTGCCGTATTACGGTCACACTCCTGCTTTCAAAGCTTGCCTCGAGATACTCGTTCGTTATTAAAAACCCCAAGAAAAGGTACACAATTTATTTCGGTTCAACCTGGAGAATATCTACTGTGATGGGGGTTTTGCGAACCCCATCCACAAAAAAACGTAAAACGTCCTACCTGGTCAAGGCGTCGAACGCGGGAACCGAGGAACTCGAATCCCGGTGAACCGGTAAGGCACCGCCGTATCCCCTGGGCAACCGTACATAACCTCATTTCTGTCAGTTCGTTGCTCGCTCTCTTTCTTCCATGCTACGCCGAGGTATCGATCGGGAATCGACCGCAAGAGCAACGGGGGAAGTCGCTAGATCCTGGAACACCAGTGGCAATCTTGCTGCGCGGGAACCGGGAGCCAATTCAAGTCCCGGCCGCCACGAGGAAGGAGAGACTCTCCCCGCAACCACAAGGACGGGGGAAAAACCACCGGTGCCACCCCGGTTCCAGCGGGGAACCTTCCAGACCGGGACCCGGACCGTCCGGAGGAGAAGATGCCCGGGAAGCCGTAATCCGGGAGACCCCGGTTTTGAACCACCCCGCGTCAACTAGTACGGAGCCTAGTACTACGGAGGGCAGCACCGTACGGGCCGGCAGAGTATCGGGCGCTTCGTCGACCCATGATCGACTTTCCCCTCTCCGAGAAGCCGGATGGAAGAGGCATTCTCGTGTTCCATGTCGACCAGGCAGCATCTGTTGACAGCCATTTTGAGACGCGCCGGGTGAATGCCGAAATTTTCCCGGATCGATCCCGATATTAATCAGCGACTATTAATAGCATTAATATTATTATTATTAGCTTTATTTCCGCTTCATTTTTATGTAAAAGAATATTTGCACCTGTTATCCGGTTTAGTAATAGTGTTTCCGGTTGTTCTTTTTTTTATATTTCTTTTTGGATGATATTATACGTTATTTGGTCTGACCGGAAATAAAGATCCGAATTTTATTACATTCCGGGGGTTTTTATTTGCTTTTCCGGTCCCCAAATTTTTCCTTCATAGACTTCCAGCACCCAGCACGGCCAGGCGGATCCTGGCTGGCGCCCAACGGGATTTTTAGACGTGCACGTGCTGGAGGTCACCTGACCCTCCCAAATACCACGTCACACTACATATTGGGTTATCTTCTTCTCTTCAAAAAGCTTTAAATAACGAAGAATCTTTACCACATTTGCTGATGGATCGGGTGTAATTCAGTATTGGCCGATTCAGATGCGTATAGTAAATATTCCAAATTTTCATCCAATGATCGTTGGCGTATATCGCGGGAAAAAAAACCTGCATGTGCCTCAGATTTTTTCCAATCTTCAGTAGAAGAAGTCAAAGACATTTTTTTCAAAGAGGGGGTGTTAATCAAGGGAAGAGTAGTCCCAATAGTTTTCAGGAGTTTTATTAGTGATGCCCCTAAAAGAGCAATGGTTCTGAACCATTTTCCACACTTTTCGAGTAATCCTTTCTCAAAGTGTAATGTGGAAGGATATCGTTTTGAAAATAAAATAATGGTATATCCTGAAATGAGAAACATTCCTCGAAATGATGAAGATTATGCAGCACGGCTGTATGAAGATCATCAAAAACCAGTGGAAAGCCCTTTATTAGACTTAAATATTCGTATGGTCTCCGAAGTTCCCATTGAATATACGCATTTAGTATGTTTAGGGATAACAAAAAAATTATTAGAAGCATGGCTAGATGGAAAATTTTCATATACTACTAAATTATCTAGTGCCAAATTAGAATTATTATCATCTAGGTTAGAAAATTTGTGAAACTGGTGTCCTCGCGAATTTTCCAGAACGCGCCGATCAATTTGTAAATATAAACATTTCAAAGCGACGGAATTTAGGCATTTCTTATTGTACGTAGCACCAGTAGTCTTGCGTGATATATTTCCTGAAGAAATCGATTTGTATTTTCTACTTTTTCACGTTTCAATTCGAATATTGGTTCAAAGTTTTCCTTCAAAACAAAACCTTGCTTTTGCGGAAGAAGCTTTAGGATTATTTGTTTCTCAGGCACCGAATATATATGGTGTAACATTTGTTAGCTATAACACTCATTGCCTCCTACAACTTGTTGAAGACGTTCGTCAATTTGAGTCCCTAGATTCTTTCTCCGCGTTTCCGTCCGAAAACAATGTAGCTATTTTCCGAAAGTATATAACAAATCAGCATCGACCTCTACAGCAATTAATGTTACGTCTTAGCGAAGGTGTTTTTCCCAATACCGGTAAAAATCAAAAACAAAAAGGAATTCGTGGTTCAAAAAAACATTGCAGTAATATTCTTCATTCTGACATTACTTCCCCATGCATTCAATACTCTCAATTATATACCGCTGAATTTGTCTTTACTTTAGATGAGATAAAATAATACGTGTATGTTAAACCCTAAAATAAACTTTTTTCAAAAGTAAAACTTAGGCAAGTATAAGCTTTCATCCATTTCTCTTTCTCCCAAAAAAAATTAGTTTATATAATTACTCCTAAAAAAATTACTTTATATAATTATCTTTCTTCCAATAATTCGTTTCTCTTTAAAGGTTTCATCCATTTATCTTTCTCCCGAAAATTCGTTTTTTTTTTAAATTAAACAAATCATACAAAAAAAGGTAATGAAATCATTTCTTACGGGTAGTCAAGTAAACAATTTTTTCAAGTCTCTATTTTTCAAATTTCATTTCTTTCTTTAAAAATTCCTATAATACCCAAACATATCTCTTAAAAAGTTGTGAAATATTCCCTAAAACGTAAATTTTTTTACAAAAATCAAGTAAGCATAAGTCTATTCCAGTGAAATAAATAAGTTTTAATTATAATTTTTTCCAAAAATGCGTTTCTTTAAAAATTACTTTATCTTTAATACTTTTTAACACTAGAATTACCACACCAGTCATTTTGATTAGTTTGACAATTTTACTTTATTATTCCTACTTCATGTTATATTTTTTCTTCGCAATAATGTAATGATTTTTGGAGAGATAGCTAAAGGACTAATATAATGAACTTTAATTTGGTTTTATTCATTTAAAATAAAAGTCATTTTTTTAAAAGTAGGGATAGCTACGTCTCAACTGTCGGTAGTTCTAGTGTTAAACAAATCAACCAAAGTAAAGTATTGAAATCAATTCTTATGAAATGTCAAATAAACTGTTTTTCTAATTTTCTATCTTTTTCATTTCTTTCAAGATCTCTAATACCGAAATATATCTCTTAAAAGTTGTGAAATCTCCTCTAAAAAGTGAACTTCTTACAAAAATCAGGTACGCTGATATATTCCATGATATCTAATGAAATAAATAAGTTTTAATTATATAACTAATTTCTCTTACCCTCACAGCACGATGGACAAAAAGCAATAAAGTGACGGCATAAATACGGCTTCTGCTTTAAATCAGTCGTTTTTTAGCCTTCTTATGCTGTTAGGGTAAATTCTCACAAACATCAAACTCTAAAAAATTCTTTTTTTTACAAATCACTGTATAAATACTAACCACAAAAATAAAAACAACTTTATTACTCAACCCTACAAATATAAAATTTGTTTAGTCATACAATGTAATCGTACATACTTGGCGGGCCCGTCGTTTCGTATGTTTTAGGTTTGAGAATTAAGAAAAGTAATATATATATACTATATATATATTTATATACATGTATATTCTTTTAGTTATATGTATATATATCTTTTTGCGTACTCTCTTTGAGGTTTCAAAGATATGTCCTATGTGAATTCCGCTGTTTCTATGTAAACAGTCGAATTATCTAATTACAATATTAAAAAGTGTAATCCAAGATCTAATTTTCTTAGCTCTAAGTCTATAATGTATGGAGCTTAACAAATCTTTCTTCTTTTATGCTAAAGTATACATTTGTAGGTATCTGTAAGCATATATTTTAAAACTTACTAGCGTTATTAATACTACTATATTAAACAGCTTCATCTGATATCGACGAGCCCGCCAAGTATGTACGATTACATTGTATGACTAAAAAAATTGTATATTTGTAGGGTTGAGTAAAAAAGTTGTTTTTATTTTTGTGGTTGGTATTTATACAGTGATTTGTAAAGAAAAGAATTTTTTAGAGTTTGATGTTTGTGAGAATTTACCCTAACAGCACAAGAAGGCTAAAAAACGACTGATTTAAAGCAGAAGCCGTATTTATGCCGTCACTTTATTGCTTTTTGTCCATCGTGCTACACTCCCGGACAAAAAGATAGCACATGGGTAATATTTCCATATTTTGAATGGTATGTTCATAGTTTCCTAAATGTTATAAATTGAATGTAAACAGCATGTCTTGGGAGCGTCGTAAACAAGATCGAAGTTGGAAGTATTTATTTTTAGATCAGTTTCTCGGAATATGCTATAAAAGTAGTTGGGCGAAAAGATAGCACACTTAGAATTTTCAAAACAATTACTAGTGTTTGTCAAACTTTCTGTGAAGCTAGACGTGTCAGTCAGTTTAATAAACTTAAATCTCAAGTAGTTTAAAAGATTAAAGCATTTGTCAGTCATGGGACGAGGAAAGAGATTGAGTAAAGAAGAGATTAAGACAATTCTTGTTTTAAAGGACCAAAACTTTTCGATCTCTAAAATTGCTTCAGCTATCAAAAGAAGTCGGAAAGTAATTTACAATTTGATAAAAAATGTGAAAAATTACGGACGGAAAAAAAGTACTGGCCGGCCATCAGCATTGACGATACGTGAGAAAAGAGCAATTCTTCGTATGGCATCGAATTCTTGCCTAACAGCGAGACAAATTGCACATGAAACAGGTGTCAAAACCAACGTTAGAAATGTACGTCGCGTCATTCAAACGTGTGAACATCTTATACGAAAAAAAATTCAGAGAAAACCGCCGCTAACAATACGCCACAAAATGAATCGTTTAAACTTCGCAAAGGAACATGTTCAATGGAAGAAAAGATGGCAATATGTAATTTTTTCTGATGAAAAAAGATTTAATTTAGACGGTCCAGATGGCTTTAATTACTATTTCCATGACATTAGAAAAGAGCAATTATCAAAAGTTCGTCGACAAATGGGCGGAGGCAGCACAATGGTATGGGCCGGAATTGGGTACAACGGACGAACAAATATACAATTTATTGACTATCGAATGAATGCTGCAATGTATAAAAAACTAATTGAAGAGCAACTTAAGAATCATGCAGTTCGCATCGGAGGACCAAATTATGTGTTCCAACAGGACAACGCATCCGTTCATACAGCAAGAGTTGTGAAGGAATTTTTTGCGTCCGAAAATATATCTGTCCTCCCTTGGCCTGCAAGGTCTCCTGACATTAATATTATAGAAAATTGTTGGGGAGAACTCTCCCGAGCTGTTTACGCCGGTAATCGACAATTCAATTCGATTCAAGATTTAAAGGACTGCATTAGAAGAGAATGGGACAGACTTCCACAAAAAAAAAAATAAAAAATTTATACAAATCTTTACCGAGACGAATGGTGGAATTAATACAAAATAAAGGAAGCTCAACACATTATTAAAATGATAAACAATGTAATTGTTTTGTAAGAATTTCATTTGTTTTAAGATTTAGTTCAAGTGTGCTATCTTTTCGCCGGCCTGAAATATGATAATTTTGTGAAGAAACTGGAAGGACTCTCATTATTTTCATTTGTCACTTTCGTATTACGCTGCTTAAGTGAAATGTATACATATATTATTAAATGTTTATAGAACTTTGGGCTTAAATATAAACATTCATAAAATTTACTCTTGTGCTATCTTTTTGACCGGGAGTGTATGAGGGTAAGAGAAATTAGTTATATAATTAAAACTTATTTATTTCATTAGATATCATGGAATATATCAGCGTACCTGATTTTTGTAAGAAGTTCACTTTTTAGAGGAGATTTCACAACTTTTAAGAGATATATTTCGGTATTAGAGATCTTGAAAGAAATGAAAAAGATAGAAAATTAGAAAAACAGTTTATTTGACATTTCATAAGAATTGATTTCAATACTTTACTTTGGTTGATTTGTTTAACACTAGAACTACCGACAGTTGAGACGTAGCTATCCCTACTTTTAAAAAAATGACTTTTATTTTAAATGAATAAAACCAAATTAAAGTTCATTATATTAGTCCATTAGCTATCTCTCCAAAAATCATTCCATTATTGCGAAGAAAAAATATAACATGAAGTAGGAATAATAAAGTAAAATTGTCAAACTAATCAAAATGACTGGTGTGGTAATTCTAGTGTTAAAAAGTATTAAAGATAAAGTAATTTTTAAAGAAACGAATTTTTGGAAAAAATTATAATTAAAACTTATTTATTTCACTGGAATAGACTTATGCTTACTTGACTTTTGTAAAAAAATTTACGTTGTAGGGAATATTTCACAACTTTTTAAGAGATATGTTTGGGAATTATAGGAATTTTTAAAGAAAGAAATGAAATTTGAAAAATGGAGACTTGAAAAAATTGTTTACTTGACTACCCGTAAGAAATGATTTCATTACCTTTTTTTGTATGATTTGTTTAATTTAAAAAAAAAAGCGAATTTTTGGGAGAAAGATAAATGGATGAAACTTTTAAAGAGAAACGAATTATTGGAAGAAAGATAATTATATAAAGTAATTTTTTTAGGAGTAATTATATAAACTAATTTTTTTTGGGAGAAAGAGAAATGGATGAAAGCTTATACTTGCCTAAGTTTTACTTTTGAAAAAAGTTTATTTTAGGGAGATTTCACAGGTTTTTAAGAGATATAATTTATAAGCCATTTCTTAAATTCATAAAAACTGTTAAAACATTTTTTAAGTTAAGTTATATTCGTTCTAAGAATAACAAATAAGCATTTTTAGCGTCTTTCGGCCACTGTTTCTTACAAATATTTAAGTCGTCTACCTTGATCCAATCTTTATCCTGACGTAGCATGTTAGTGTAATGTCCTGAAACGATGGTTTTACCATGATGAAATATGCCACTGTTACGTATACGTAACTGTCGTTGAGATCTCGAACGGAATTTGTCTCGAATAGATAAGGGTGGTATGACTTCTCGAAAATTTTTCGAGAAGACATAACAAAAGAAACCAAGGAGGCGAACAATGGAAAGATATCTTTTTTTTTTCTCTTCTCCTTTGTAATAAGAATGAGTTCCAAGTGACCACCACGTGCTATGAGTCGAGGAAATCTCTCTCGGGAAACCCGAGACTTCTTAAATCATAAACTTCCTAAACTCATAAAATCGAGATTGTCACTGGGCAAATTATCAACTCTGTTTTCAAAATGCCCCACCAAAAGAAATTCCAAAGAGCCCTTTCCATCACTAAATGTAAAACCCCTACTCTAAAACTTGGGTCCAATAGAAAACTCAAATGATTAGTTTGCCCAATGGGGAACGATGGGCGATTTTTGTGGAGAAGTCCAAGTAAAATTATTATAAGTATTAGCGGGAGCGTAAGTTCGGCATCAGTCGATCTCTCGGTCTTACCAAGTGTCGCAAACCTCTGAAAAACTTACGCACAGCGAATTCTTTCATATTCAATACCTTCGCGTTCTTTTAAATAAGAAAAAAACCGAAACCGCACTCGGGCCGCACTATCCTGTACCAGTGAAAAGACAATTTAAATAAACACTGTTCAAATACAAATCGGAGTGTAGTGTAGTTCGATTCTGTTCACCAACTCCACCCTGAGCTACATCTTCAGGACGCGACGTCGACCATCCACTTGCCGAATCACGTCCCAGGGGTTCCAGTACTACTCCAAGGTCAACCACCAGGCTCGCCGAATTTAAAAGTAAGTGAAGGATTTCCATTATCAAATTAATAACTCTCTTATATAAATTTTTGATGTTATTACTATCCATATTTTTAGTTTCAATTCTTATTTCAAACTCTAAATCTATTCGACCTCTGTTTTGTCTAACTCATATCCTGATTCTATTTCAAGTCTTGTTTCAAATTCAAACTTTATTTCCATCTTTTTATTCCTTTTTCACATCGAATTCTGTTTCAACTCTGAACATTTTCTGCATCCAGCTCTGCACTAACTCGGTCTTATTTCCATTTCAGCTCCATTCTTATCTCGAATCTATGTTTCAATTCTATCTGTATTTCAATTCCATCTCTAACCTATTTCCTTAAAAGTGGACGGATAGGTGTATCCAGTTCGTCCCTTTTATTTCTATTCCTAATTCTATTTCCTTAAAAGTGGACGGATAGGTGTATCCAGTTCGTCCCTTTTATTTCTATTTCCAACTTTACTTCTATTTCTAATTCTATTTTTCAAAGGTGAACGGATAGGTGTATCCGGTTCGTTCCCTTTTCTCTTACTAAATCCTTTTCTATTTCCTTAAAAGTGGGCGGATAGGTGTATCCAGTTCGTCCCTTTTATTTCTATTTCCAACTTTACTTCTATTTCTAATTCTATTTTTCAAAGGTGAACGGATAGGTGTATCCGGTTCGTTCCCTTTTCACTTACTAAATCCTTTTCTATTTCCTTAAAAGTGGACGGATAGGTGTATCCAGTTCGTCCCTTTTATTTCTATTTCCAACTTTACTTCTATTTCTAATTCTATTTTTCAAAGGTGAACGGATAGGTGTATCCGGTTCGTTCCCTTTTCTCTTACTAAATCTATTCCTATTTCCTTAAAAGCGGACGGATAGGTGTATCCAGTTCGTCCCTTTTATTTCTATTTCTAATCCTATTTTTCCGAAGGTGAACGGATAGGTGTATCCGGTTCGTTCCCTTACTCTTACCAAATCTACTCCTATTTCCTTAAAAGTGGACGGATAGGTGTATCCAGTTCGTCCCTTTTATTCCTACTTCTAATTATCTCCCCACTGTCCCCTTCCCGTGAATAGATGAGTGTATTTGGTGGCATGATATTTCTCTTCGCTCTGATCGGACGTCTCCTATAACAATTCGACCTCATCGGGTCTTTCTTCTAACACTCTTTTAAACTTCGTTGGGGATCTTCTCTCTCGTTCTGGTACTCTCAATCCCCTCTCTTGGGGTTCTTTCTCTAAATAGTGCTAGTCCACCCGAATACATTTAGGACTTGTCCCGCTTTAGTGCCTCCAAAGAGGAAGCGCCCCGCCAAACTGCGGTACTCCGCCAAGAGGGGAGCAGCCTGGTTGGCGAGGATCAACGAAGGGGGTCCCGAGTTCAGGGTGCACGGCCCTAATTCACCGTCATCGTCGGGCATCTCGACTCGCCGCGCTCCAGGGAATCCACCACCCCAGGTTCAAGTGGGGTCCCCTTCTGCCGAGTCGGATGACGAGTCGGTCCTGGAGGTCGGGATGATAGGGAGGGTTCCTTCTCCCATCCGTATTCGAATTCCTAACCCCCGTCCCTCGGCACCTACACCCCTGGCTCCTACTTCCTCTCCAGCCCCCCGTCGCCCCAGTCCCGTCCTGGTCCAAATCCCGATTATCCCTCTCCCAAATCCTGACCAGCCGATCCCATCTACCTCCAACTCCCCTCAGTTCCTTCTACATCCGATTCCATCCACCTCCAACTCCCCTCAGCTCCTTCCCCGTCCGATCCCTGAATCCCCCGCAAGTCCCGACGAACCAACCCCATCGACCTCCACCTCCAATCCTCTCCCTCCCCCTTCCTACCGGGACTTGTACCCCGAGGACCGGTACTATAAGATCATTCCTGGACCTCCTCCCACCCCGGGGAACATCAGGTTCGAGGGGGATGAGGATCTGGACGTCTCTTATTACGAGGTCCGGATTAAAAAGGGGACCTTATTAAGGAGGTCCCTCTTTAACATCCTCCGGTGTTCGGGACTCGACCGCATCCGATTCCGGCTTAGGGACGGGTCACTGACCCCTTACTATTCGGTGTCGTACTTTAAGGACCATCTAGGATCGAGGGCAGAATACTGCATCCTCGATCATTTTGAACTATGAACACTATAGGATAATAGTACAGGGTCCAGTTTCATATGTGATGTTAAAATTTATAGATTATTGAATAATTTAGAAATGTATATTTTTGTATTTGTACAATTAAGATAATTCTTTCAAACAAAAACCCCGAAAGTATCGTTTCCAATTGTTACTGTATATATATATATATATATTAATAAAAGTTGACAATTAGGTTATTCCGAACGTGTATTTGTGAAGAATTGAAGGTAACACGTTATTAAGAATATACATATATTTCCAAAAATCTTAATCAGTCGTCTTATTCCAACAATTTCCTATCCCTGAATCGGTATTATGGATATCGATTCTAAAATGGAAAGTGAGTCTTAAGTTGCTCTCGAACGACCATTCGATACCCCAACTTTAGACGTAACACCACTAACAACTCTATACCGTTGTCTATTAATTGTGATTATTGTCTTTGATATTTCGTTTATTTTATAATTACTAACTTTAGATATATTATTATAAGTGGATATTCGCCTTAAAGTGTAGTGAAGGAATGTAAGGGTGGTGTTTCGCAAAATCCTGAAATATGTCAACTTAATTATTTTATGTTATTTGCAAAAATGTTTTGTCTTATTTTTGTAGGCTCAATTGATCTGTTACAGTGAACTTATTAGTGAAAAATGACGTTTTTCCAAAATGAAAAATAGGGGTTGCAACCCCTATAGTCTGAAAAACATCCATTAACTAGCGTTTTTCATAAGAAACATTTTCCATTTTGTCCCATTGCAAAATATTCATTAGGAGCTGAGATATATCTGGATAAAGTTATTTGGGGTTGGAAATTTGTCACCCTATAATTCTTTTATGCTCGAAAATGTCCTTACACTCTCCTAATTGATACAGAATAATATTCAGCTCGCATGGAGAGTACATGGGAGAAATACGCTTTTCATTGTTATAAGTGGTGTGACGGACTTTCCGTCGCAAATCCTCGCTCGTCCCTCCGTTCGGCCTGATCGGCTCCTCCCTTCCTGGAGTCCCTTAAGGGGAGTCCAGGGATGCGAAATCGAGAGATGGGCGCCAGCCGAGGGGGTGGCCCTCGACGATGGAGATCCGATCAGCCCGCGGCGTAGACGAGGGGGCACGGCTAGCGGTCGGGAGCAGAGTCCCAGAAGGGGGTTCTGCCTCCGTGCCCTGGGGAAAAACAAAAAGGGAAAGAAAAGGGCTAAAACGGAGGCTCACGCGGTAACTGGTTTTTAATTTAATTTATTAAATTAAAAAGAACAACAAAAACAAGAAAAAAAAAACGTCGCCTCGGTAGGCGGTAACAAGAGAGAGAAGAAAAAAAAAGAAACCGAAAAGAAAATCTCTCACAAAACCAAAGCGTCGCCTCGGTAGGCGGAAAACAAAAGAATGTGGCCTCAAAATGGCCCGCAGCCGAAAGGGCCTGGGACTCACAACAAAAAGAGAAGAGAAAAGAAAGAGAAAGAAAAGAATCGCGGTAAGGAAGCACGGAACTGGTAGGCGATAAGGGAAAGCTATCTCTCAAGTTCGGGGAGCTAGGTAGGAAGAAACAACAACCAAGACGGGAGAAAGAAGGTGAGGGAGCATACAAGATGTGTCCGTGACGCCCGGACAATGGAGTCGATGACCAACCTCGTCGGATGCTTCCTCCTCGAACTCCGGTCTCCTTCCCGGCTCCTCCGCGTCTCCAAAGCCTCGACTCCCAAAAACAAAACTCTCACAAGATACCCGGTCGTGTCCCGATAGGGTCTGTTTCGGATGGTGGTCCAAAGATCTCTGGCTTCTTCGCCGGCGGCGGTCCTCGATTCCCCCCACCCAGGGCCCTTTCGCAATTCCTAGCGTGGATAGTGCTGCCGCCCTGGGTGGTGGATCTTGATCGATGGCTTCTGGCTGGCGGAGTTGCGTCTTGTGATTGGTTGATGATGGCGTTCTTGTCCAGTCTTCTGGTCTCAGCGGTATCGGAGTCCTTCTTCCTCCGGAGCGTCACGGTGATAGGTAGACGGTAGGAATGCGTGAGGTAAGGGAAATGGGGATTGGGTATTGTGCTTCCTCCGTCCTACTCTGTAACAATCTAAAATATCTTTAATATTTTGTCCCAGCCCTTCCGGGGAGATCTCTGGACACTACCGTGTATGTTCAAATACGCGACTTGATAACGCGGCCAAATGGCCACGTTACAAACTCCCCCCCACTTAAAGGGAGCGTATCCGCGACCCTTCAGTCCGTCACCAACCCCAAATTGCCAGGCAGCGTCACGGAAACATGAATTATTAGGAGTAGGTGTCCTGAAGGAGGTTAAATGAACAAGACAGTGTCCATTCGACATAGGGAACGGAGGTCTCCTCCGTATTCTATTTATCATGAAAAGTAATCGAAAATAACAAAAAGAAGTTATCACTAATGAATTGTACGGTAGGGTGTTTGCATTCGTTAACGGTAGGGGGTGTTAGGGGATACATTTCCATTAGGGGGCTCTCCTAGACCTTAAGCGTCTGGGAGATGGAGGCGGT
Organism: Gasteruption jaculator; assembly: GCA_949825005.1. Classification (NCBI taxonomy): domain Eukaryota; kingdom Metazoa; phylum Arthropoda; class Insecta; order Hymenoptera; family Gasteruptiidae; genus Gasteruption; species Gasteruption jaculator. The sequence goes on along the minus strand of OX463772.1, from coordinate 4,906,700 downwards.
ATGGGTTCTTGTTCGGTGGTTTTACGGGGGCGACCCCGAGGTCGTTTCGGGTCCGGTAGGGGTTCATCCGGTATGGGAGGGGGTAAATTTACTTTCCTTTTGGGGCGACCTCTGGGTCGTTTGGCAGTTGGAGGTTCGGTAGGGGGTGTTTTATCGGGACTTTTGCCCAATAATGAGGTTTCACGGCAAGGGGAATCAGTGGTAGGTCTGGAAGTTTCCGCATCCGGCAAGTAAAATGGTTTCAAATCAGACACATGGATTCGATTGATCTTATGACCATCCGGATCCTCTAAATTAACTACGGTAGGTGATAAAATTTCTACCACCGTATACGGTCCAAGGTACCTCGGAGCCAACTTCGCAGCGAAGTATTCGGCTCCGGAAGATAAATAATGCATTTTACGCATTACTTTCATGCCGATAGTTATCGAAAATTCTTTATGGTGCCGATTATAATATTCGGCCTGTTTTGCCGAAGCTTTATCCAGATGACTTCTCACAAGGTCACGAAGTGCCGATAATCTCTTCAATCGGTCCTTCCAGACCTCCGGATCAGAGGGAGTCAATCGGGTTGGGGGATCCAATTGATCCAGCAATCTGTTAGCGAGAGGGGGATGTCTACCAAAGTTCATAAATGCTGGCGAAACTCCAGTGGAGGAATGCGTGGCGGTATTATATGCGAAAGTGAACTCGTGCAGGTGGACATCCCAGTCTCGATGATCGCCTTTCAAAAAGGCCATGATCATTGTTTTTATAACCCGATTAACTCTCTCTACCGGGTTTGCTTGGGGGTGATAGGGCGGTACGGTAGTGTGCTTTATACGGTAGGCTTTACAAATATTATCTACAAACTTATTACAGAATTCGGTACCATTGTCGGTAAGAAGGTAGGAAGGCTGCCCCCACCTGTGAATAACGAGCTTTTCAAAAGCCTTACTGATTGTTTCTCCCGTTGCTTTTCGCAAGGGGATGCACTCGATATATTTAGTAAAGTAGTCTTGGAAGACCACTATGTATCGGTATTGTCCTTTACTGGGTGGCAAAGGACCCATCACATCGGTGGCGACGACCTTCCAAGGACTCTCCAAGAACCTCTCACCCATCAGGCCGTATGGTTTATGCTGCGGTACCTTTACTTGCTGGCAAGTCAGGCAAGATTGTACATACTTGGCAGTGTCTCTATAAATTCCGGGCCAGTAGAAATCCCTTGCCAGTCTCTGGTAGGTTTTTTCTACTCCCATATGGCCAGCCTGAGGGGTGTTGTGGCTCTCGAAGAGTGCCCGTTCCCTTAGGGGTTTCGGTAAAACCAATTTCCATTGGTCCAGGTCGGGAAAGATAGGGTCGAGAAGGGGGTCCGGACGGTTATAAAATAATTGACCTTCCGTGACTTTCCAGTCCGGGAATTTAAATGATGTCCTTTGGACGTCTTGGAGCCTCTTCTCGTACCAGGGATCGGTAGTATCTTGGACTATGGCGGCAAGATCGATACATCCCTCGAACATGCGGGATAACGCGTCGGGAACATAATTTAAACGGCCCTTCCGGTGCACGATTTCAACGGGCATAGCTTGCAATTGCAAGGCCCAACGAGCTAGTCTTCCGGTAGGGTCCTTTAAATTATGGAGCCAGCGAAGGCTGCTGTGGTCAGTGATCACGGTAAAAGGATAACCTTCGAGGTAGGGGCGTAGCTTTTTAACAGCCCAGATCACTGCCAAGCATTCCTTCTCGGTAGTGGTGTACTTGCGCTCAGCGGACGTCAAGACTCGGCTAATAAAAACGATGGGATGTTCCCCATCCTCGTGATTCTGAGTCAAGACGGCCCCGATCGCAAAGTCACTCGCGTCAGTCTGTACGGTAAACGCTAGGGAGAAATCCGGACGAGCTAGGACGGGGGTTTCGGTAAGAGCCTTCTTGAGTGCCTTAAAACTTTCTTCCTGAGGCTCTCCCCACTCCCATTCCACATCTTTATGCAGCAGTTTAACTAACGGAAGTTTGAGAGTGGAGAGATCCTGCAGGAATCTGGCGTACCACCCGACCATTCCCAAAAACCGTCGCAATTGTTTCAGGTTCGTGGGAGGTGGGTACTCAAGGATGGGCTGGATCCGTTCCGGGTCGGCCTTTAACCCCTCACGGTTGAGGAGATACCCCAGATACCGAACCTCTTGGCACCCGAATCGGCTCTTCTCGCGATTTATTTCTAAATTCGCCAGCTGGAGCCTCTTTAACACTAAGTCGAGCCAGTACATATGCTCTTCGAAGGTAGCGGTAGCGATGATAATATCATCAAGATATGCAAAGACAAAAGGTTCGAGATCTGGGGTAATCAGCTTGTCCATTAGTAACTGGAACGTAGCTGGCGCGTTCGTTAAACCGTAAGGCATGCGTGTAAATTGAAAAAGTCCCCGACCCGGGACGGCGAAAGCGGTAATCTCGCGGCTTTCTCGGGACAACGGTATTTGGAAATAAGCCTGGCTTAGATCCAAGGTAGTAATATACTTCGCGGTACGGAGTTTATCGAGGATTGCATCGATATTCGGTAAGGGATAGGTATTTTTCTTTGTGACCTTATTGACCTCCCTGTAGTCGATGCAAAAGCGGTAGGTCCCATTCGGCTTGGGAATGAGGACGGGGCAACTCGACCACGGACTCTGGGAAGGCTCAATAATTCCCTCGCGGAGCATCTTGTCCACCTCTTCTTGAGCGGCTTGAAGGACTCGTGGAGAGCTCCTTCGTACCCTCTGTCTAATCGGGGCGTGTCCCCCTACATCGATATAATGCTCCGCCAGGGTGGTTACTCCTAACGCTTCCCGAGGAGGAGGGACATTTTGGTCCAAGTAAGCTTGGAGTCGTGCCTCCTCTTCGGGGGTCAATTCGCTAATCCCGGCACACGGAGATACGGTAGGCGGTAGGGTAGTGGGACGGAACTGATGGACGACTCCCACTGGAGTGGTCCAGGTGGAGGTTCCAAAGTCCAAAATGACTCCGAAAGCTTGGAAGAAATCCATCCCTAGGATACAGTCGTAACCTAGGGTGGGTACCACTCTAAATTCTATGTCTTTACTCACCCCATCTACGGGGATATTCAGCGAAATCAGTCCCGTCACACTGACCCGGGAGTTATCAGCCACCGCTAGGGTGGAGCTAAAAGGCTGGATCCGGTCCTTTACGGACTCAACGGCCCCCGACCCCAAGTAGGAGCGAGTGGCCCCCGAATCCAGGAGGGCCGGAACCACCTTACTGCCGATAGCGATAGTCAGGAAAAATCGGGAATCCGCGTCTGCGGCAACAAGGGGGTCGGAAACGGTAGGGGTGATTTCGGGAGTGGGCGGTAAAATGGTAGGATCCCTCTCGGGGGGTTGGGTCCTAGAGACGGTACTTTGCGGGGTCCTTTCTGCCACGGAGGGGGAAGCGCGGGCCCTTAATGCTGTCCTCCTCGACCGTTTCCCTTCCGCCGGTTGCATCGAGAACAGCTAGTTACGAAGACCCCGGGCTCCCCGCATCCGTAACAGAACTGTCCCCTCGGAAGGGGGCAGGCGGAATAACGGTGCCCCGACTTGAGGCAATTCCAGCACTTCTGGTCCGGATCTGCCGAACCCGGAGCGCTGGACTCCCCTCCCCTTGCACGCGCCAGGGCTATTTCCCCGGGCGAGAGCAGGGGCGAACCGGTAGAGGGCCTAGTGCCCGGTGGGGCCTTCTTGGCCTTCGCGGTAACGGTAGCGAAAGATCGGGTACGGGAGTTCGGAACGTCCTTGGCAGGACAGGAGGTATCCACCTCCGAGGACGAGGAATGGTCCCCCCCACTTGGAGATGGGTTACGTTCCGACGGTAGGGTCTTTGGGCTCTTTCTTGGGGGTGCGGTACGGGATCGAGCACCCTCGGCCCGCTCGCCCCGCAGAGGAGCTGCGGCATCTTGACCCGACCCCTTCTTTTTAGAAGAAGGGGTATACGCCATGTTTGGCAATACCCAGCTCTCTGCCGGGGGCTGGCGGAAGGCCCGTTTCCTCTCCAACAGAGCTTCCACGACCTTCGCCCTGTCGATGAGCTCTTCGTAGGAAGAGATCTCATCCCGACGAATGTCGCGATAATAAGCGGGATTCATGTTATAGCAGATAGTATCTAACTGCTCGGTAAGGGACATACGAGGGGTCAACCTATTGAAGGCCCATCGCATGACGGTAACGAATTCCGCGATAGTTTCCCCATCACCCTGCGTTCGTCGGTTAATATCTTGACGTAAACGTCGCTGAAAATCGGCTTTACTAAATTGCCGACGAAACGCAGTGGTGAAATCCTCCCAGGAGGACCACCCATGGCTCTCACCCGTATACCAGATCCGGGCCCTCTTTTGGAGGACACCCGGAACGGATCGGACAACATCCATCGGCGTCAGCCCATTGGCGCGGCCGCATTGCTCTAAAAGAGCCAGGAATTCTTCAGGGTCCTCCTCGGGTTTCCCGGAGAAGGAAACCTGCCACTTCTTTAAGGCCCCGAATGCCTTCGCGGAGCCTACCAGGGTGGTAGTCCCTAAGGGACTATCGGGCCACTCGCTGGTGTCGGGGTTCGCTGCCCGACTCCTCGTTCCCCATCGTCCCCCCCAAGTGGAGGTTCCTTCCCCGGGACACCCGCTGGGGTGTCCGGTAGGAGGGGCGGTACGGGACCGGTTCGGCTCCGGTGGGTGGAAGGTATCCTCCCATACTGGTTCCGGGGGATAGTAATTCCTCCGTGAACCAGACGGGAGGCCATGGGGCTCGGCAACAACGGTAGCTGGGTAGCGTACCCGGTGGCGCGTTGGGTTAGGGTTTGGGAAGGGGGTAGACCCGGGAAACACATAGGTCGGCGCAGGGCTCTGCGTCAACCGTATGAAGTCCCCAGTGGAGGAGGTAAGGGGCGATAAGGTCGTGTGGGGGTACAGGGTAGCGGTAGAGAGTGGGGGTGGCGGCTCCAAGTACCCCACTCGCGATAAATCCCGACTACCTAAAAGGCCGTCGGTATATTCCAAGGGATCCCCCCAGGGGCCTCTGGTTTGTCCAGAGGGGAGGTATACCCCCGAAGTCGTCGCCAAAGGACGAGGCACAACCCCCAGGGGGTTGGTGGGGACCAACGGTGCCCTAATGGATGGGCCCGAAGTTGCGAATCCGGTAGCAGTGGTGGTAACCACTGTCGAGGTGGTAATCGTACCCGTTGACACCACTGTCACCGTGTTCGCTAATGGTGCTTCGATATTCGCGGTAGAGGTCGTCGGGGAGGGTACGGTAACGGAATGGGACGATGGGGGATCGGGAACAATATCCCGACCTCCCAAGGTGGAGGAGAGGGGGTCGGCAGAATGCTCATCCCAGGCGGCCCGTAGTGTTACCGGCAAGCCTAATCCCCTCTCGTCGGCCTCTTTGTCCCATGGGACGACTCCGTCTCCAAGCCGGCTCCGCAGCTGGAAACGGACGACCCTGTCCTGGACTACCTCCGAGGACCCTTCAGTATTCAACCTGTCCGCGTCCAGCACACGGACCAACTCGACCGGAGTCCTCTCGGCGGCAAAACGACGAGCCGCTCTCTCCCAGCCCATGGCCTCCTCACCATATTCCTCGGTGATGTAATTTCCCCCGGTGGCCATGGTGAGGAAGGAACGTTCCTTCGTGGTAAAATGGGAAAATAAAGAAATCGGCTCGCGGAAAAGAGAGAAAAAAAATTCGTAACAGTCGGTAATTGGTTCAAAATTCCCTGACCGACTATGAAAAAGAAGAAGAAAAGGAAAAAAAAACAAAAACGAGAAAAGAAAACAACAAGAAAGAGAAGAAGAAAAGGAAAAAAAAAATCTTTTCTCTTTCTTTTTTTTCAAAAAAAAAATAAAAAAAAAATTCTTTCCGTTCCCGCTGTGAGAAAAAAAAAAATTTCCAAAAGGAATTAATTTATTAATTTTCCTCTAAGGAAGTACTCGGTACTGTCGATGGGAATTTTGAATCCAACAAGGGGTTCCCGCGGTAGTTACTCTTAATATTAGGCCTAGCACTCGACCACCGTGCGTGACGTCACTGCTGACGTATCGACCGCGATCGCGGGAGCTACTAGGCCTTCGCTCTATGCTAGAACGCGGAAACAACGGTATACCGGTAGGAGAATACCGGTAAAGGGAAATGAAATAAAATGTAACAAAAGGGAAGTTTTTCTTCCCCTTTTTGGTCGCGATAGGGGTGGAACAAATCGGGAAAACCTGAAATGGGGAAATAACACAGAAATAAGATGGTATTTCGGGTGAATGCCGGAGATCACTGGCAGGTAGTACTACTCTTTAATAGAGCGTACTACGATGTACTACTCGACACCACAATTCAAAATGGCGGGCTCAATGCCGTTACTAAATTGCCATGTGCTCTCCGGGGTTCACATGCACGGACTTTCCGACGAAAATCCGTTACCCCGAAATCCAAAATGAACAACAAAAAAAAACAATGTTGATGAAAATTCTCAATAGATAAAGATATTGTTCTAGCTACTCGGTATGGGGGTGTGGGAGTCGAAAATACAGGACTTTAATGGCGTAATCCCGGTAAATGATTTTTCGGTAAAATCTACGGGAGTGGGCCCCACGTTGGGCGCCAAAATTTGTGACGGACTTTCCGTCGCAAATCCTCGCTCGTCCCTCCGTTCGGCCTGATCGGCTCCTCCCTTCCTGGAGTCCCTTAAGGGGAGTCCAGGGATGCGAAATCGAGAGATGGGCGCCAGCCGAGGGGGTGGCCCTCGACGATGGAGATCCGATCAGCCCGCGGCGTAGACGAGGGGGCACGGCTAGCGGTCGGGAGCAGAGTCCCAGAAGGGGGTTCTGCCTCCGTGCCCTGGGGAAAAACAAAAAGGGAAAGAAAAGGGCTAAAACGGAGGCTCACGCGGTAACTGGTTTTTAATTTAATTTATTAAATTAAAAAGAACAACAAAAACAAGAAAAAAAAAAACGTCGCCTCGGTAGGCGGTAACAAGAGAGAGAAGAAAAAAAAAGAAACCGAAAAGAAAATCTCTCACAAAACCAAAGCGTCGCCTCGGTAGGCGGAAAACAAAAGAATGTGGCCTCAAAATGGCCCGCAGCCGAAAGGGCCTGGGACTCACAACAAAAAGAGAAGAGAAAAGAAAGAGAAAGAAAAGAATCGCGGTAAGGAAGCACGGAACTGGTAGGCGATAAGGGAAAGCTATCTCTCAAGTTCGGGGAGCTAGGTAGGAAGAAACAACAACCAAGACGGGAGAAAGAAGGTGAGGGAGCATACAAGATGTGTCCGTGACGCCCGGACAATGGAGTCGATGACCAACCTCGTCGGATGCTTCCTCCTCGAACTCCGGTCTCCTTCCCGGCTCCTCCGCGTCTCCAAAGCCTCGACTCCCAAAAACAAAACTCTCACAAGATACCCGGTCGTGTCCCGATAGGGTCTGTTTCGGATGGTGGTCCAAAGATCTCTGGCTTCTTCGCCGGCGGCGGTCCTCGATTCCCCCCACCCAGGGCCCTTTCGCAATTCCTAGCGTGGATAGTGCTGCCGCCCTGGGTGGTGGATCTTGATCGATGGCTTCTGGCTGGCGGAGTTGCGTCTTGTGATTGGTTGATGATGGCGTTCTTGTCCAGTCTTCTGGTCTCAGCGGTATCGGAGTCCTTCTTCCTCCGGAGCGTCACGGTGATAGGTAGACGGTAGGAATGCGTGAGGTAAGGGAAATGGGGATTGGGTATTGTGCTTCCTCCGTCCTACTCTGTAACAATCTAAAATATCTTTAATATTTTGTCCCAGCCCTTCCGGGGAGATCTCTGGACACTACCGTGTATGTTCAAATACGCGACTTGATAACGCGGCCAAATGGCCACGTTACAGTGGATATTCGCCTTAAAGAGTAGTGAATAAAAGTAGGAGTGATTTTTCGCAAAATCCTGAAATATGTCAACTTAGTTATTTTATTTTATTAACAAAAATATTTTTTCTAATTTTTTAAGGCTAAAATTGATTTTTTACAGTCGATATATCAATGAAAAATAAGGTTTTTCCAAAATAAAAAATAGGGGTTACAACCCCTATAGTCTGAAAAACATCCATTAACTAGCGTTTTTCGCAAGGAACATTTTCCATTTTGTCCCACCGCAAAATATTCATTAGGAGCCGAGATATATAAAAAAAAACGTTTTTTGGGGTTAACTTCGAGGGTGGTGTTCACCCCTTAAAAATGTTTATTAGCAGATAAAAAAAACACGTGTCTCTTATTTTGTTGTGCTCTACACATATATAAAAATTGTTAACATCGGTGTGTTCGAGTTGTTTCCTTGTTAGTTCAAGTCGGTTTGAAAAGCGTGAAAGCGCTAACTTCACGGGTGGTAAGACCGGAAGTTAGCCTGAAGAAATGATGAAAATAGAAACATCGGAATTGAGCAGTCTGATTCTTTAGTAATTAATATCTTTATTATTAGACGATATTTTTTAATGAAATTTTTGTAGCTTATGTAGTATAAACATAGCTTCTTATTCATTGTATTTGCATTGATTATAGATTACAGAACAATGCTATAGCTGAATCTTATTTTCAGAATAGCAAATATCAATGTATATGTAGCACGGTCATCGCTCCGTCAGGCTTATACTTGCCTTCGGAGCGCTACCGCGCTCCTTGATGACGATTTTTTCTGTCAAATTGTTAATATTTTTTATGCCAGAGATTTTTATTACTTTATTATTCGGCGATATAACATTATTGAAAATTTCTACACTTGTGGAATAACATCAGGTGACGTTGGAATTTATAAATGTTCTAGTCTCTCTGCTAACATTGATATTGTACCATATAGTAACGTAAAATCAAAGTGTATGGAATGCCCCTTCCAAAAACAGAGTGTAATAGTTACAAAATTAATATATGGATTATAATTATTTTACTTCATAATACATAAGAACGTAATGTTGCAGATATAAGTTGTTTTTAAATTGCTTCAGAAAAATGAAAGTATAAGATTGTTCAGTTAGCATGTAAAAATGGCCTCATTTTCACCTCTAAATTTATAGCTCTTTGTACAATATAACAGATGTGACGTATTCTATATCTTTAATTTGTTAATTAATTTATTAAACATGTTTAAATTAAACAATTTATAAATTTTAACTACTTTTTGGTGCTTTATAAAATTTGTACTTTTTATGTGGGACAAAATTATTCACAGAAGTATTTTCGTAAGGAAAATGTGTTGCATACATTCGGCAAATCGTTTGAAACCACTGTTTGTTTTTCTAATACTGAATATTGTCATTGTTTTGTTTTCTCGTAGAAATTTTATTCAACTTCTTTTGGCATGGTTTTACTTGCAAAAGGTTTTGAAAAATGTTAAGGTAGATGTCCCTATTTGTGACCATGATACTATTTATGACCATTCGCAAACTTTTATTAAATTGATTATTAAATAATAATTAGACAGTCCTACATGGTCACAAATAAAGACATTTACTTTATTTTTCTGACTCCTTTTGAACGATTGCAGTAATACCTTTTTGTTTCAATGTAATATTAGTCACGGCAAGAAAGTTTCCTTAAACAGTCGAGGGCTTCAAGTCTATAGACCACGTCGTTATGACACTACAACATCCGAAGATGATATTTTCGAAAAAAAAGGGAAACGTAAAGAAGCAATTTCATCAGGTATTAACAAAATAATGGAACAGGTGACGGCTGGTAGTGATTCTGAATACCGATCGTATAATCCACCCGTTGTTAATAGTTCCTGCAATAACGAGGTCGACAATAATCCCATTATTTTTTCCTCCCAGCCGCTAGAAAATGATGAATCGCGAGTCTCTCCGATATTTTTTTCGCAGCCCCAGAATTTTGATGGAGAATTGTATTCCCAAGTAACAGCTAAACCACGAATTATTTCCAATATTCCGGTAACCTCGCAGCAAAATAACAATGAAGTTGTAAATGAACCGTCTTTCGAAAGCAAAATGTCACAAAACGACAATTTTTCGGCAGAGAGTAGCAATCAAAAATACACTCCTATCTCTATAGAGTCGTGAAAGTGTTCAGAAACAAAATCCAAATTTCATTCAGCTTGTCCTAATTCTACTGTTACTTTTTCAAATTCACAACCTGTAACAACGCCATATATTTCGAAACCCAGTACTCTGATCACCTTTTCCATTATCGCAGACAGAAATTCACCATCAATTGATACCGCTTCCAGGATATCCAATGATTCACACTTTGTTCCAAAAAAAACTAAATTCACCATTTCCGAAAGTAACAATAGAGAATTTAATACGTTACATAATACGCAAAATATTGCCAACCTATTCCAGCATCATTTCCGACAATTTAATATTCGTTCAACAAAGTCAAATGCTTGAACGGTTTAAAACTGAAGTAACACAACAAATTGGGTTAATGAAAGAGGAAATATTTACAGAATTATATAATATTAATAATCATTTTAAAAAAAAAAATTAAGAAAATTGAAAACAGTTTAAAAGCAGTTGTTATGTCCGGATAATATCCAGACATCACGATATTGCAACGGTAGATTTCTCTTCTAACTCAAGGGAAATATGGTACGCATGTGGAATGAATGGATAATAAGAACTCTTGAAAAGTCGTAAAATTCAAACTCAAACAAAGATATCGGACCCAAACTTTCGCTTTTCTTGAAGAAAAAAACAAACCCTTATAGAAATATAAGGGCACACTTAAATTCGAAACCTTTTTTTTTTTGCTGCTTATTTGAAAATGTCCAGACACACAAATTTTACGACTTTTCCCGGAAAATATACAAATTAAAATCCCTTCCAAAGGGACTCAAAAACTCCCACCAAACTAAATTTTGTAAACACCCACAAGAATCTGTAACGAATAGAAAATTAAGAAAACCCTCCACTCTCCAAAAATTAGCCAATAAGGATTATGAAGAAAATCTTTGACATAGCATCCAAAAGCTTTAAAAAGCTTGGAACTTGGAGAAACGACCTATTCTAGTTCCGGTATCCATCCCGACCACTAAAAAAAAGTCAACATTTTATTTCGTGACAACCTTTTCTTTCGAATAGACATATACAACTCAGTGTTAAATTTCAAGTTCGACTCCAAATACATTTTCAAACCGACTATTTAGTAAAAGTGATTTATTATATATACGTTTCGGCCACATTCATTTTCCATTACCACGAGAAGCCAAGGAAATTCCGGAATCTGGAACAAAACACGGATCACCACTTCATAAGGATCACGACCCAACCACAACAGTGGGATCATCACTTCTTCCTCCAATTATTCAACAACGCGGATAAATAAAAGTAAGAATCTTTCCTATCATCAAATTTTCTACTCTTTTCCAATTTTAAGTAAATTCCTATATCCAAATCTTGGTACTCTCAATATCGAGAGTCCTCGATTTTATTTCTATTTCCTTCTAAATCCATTAGGAGATACTCTCCTAGTCGAGAGTCCCCTTTCAAAATTTCTATATCCAAATCTTGGTACTCTCAGTATCGAGAGTCCTCGATTTTATTTCTATTTCCTTCTAAATCCATTAGGAGGTACTCTCCTAGTCGAGAGTCCCCTTTCAAAATTTCTATATCCAAATCTTGGTACTCTCAATATCGAGAGTCCTCGATTTTATTTCTATTTCCTTCTAAATCCATTAGGAGGTACTCTCCTAGTCGAGAGTCCCCTTTCAAAATTTCTATATCCAAATCTTGGTACTCTCAGTATCGAGAGTCCTCGATTTTATTTCTATTTCCTTCTAAATCCATTAGGAGATACTCTCCTAGTCGAGAGTCCCCTTTCAAAATTTCTATATCCAAATCTTGGTACTCTCAGTATCGAGAGTCCTCGATTTTATTTCTATTTCCTTCTAAATCCATTAGGAGGTACTCTCCTAGTCGAGAGTCCCCTTTCAAAATTTCTATATCCAAATCTTGGTACTCTCAATATCGAGAGTCCTCGATTTTATTTCTATTTCCTTCTAAATCCATTAGGAGGTACTCTCCTAGTCGAGAGTCCCCTTTCAAAATTTCTATATCCAAATCTTGGTACTCTCAGTATCGAGAGTCCTCGATTTTATTTCTATTTCCTTCTAAATCCATTAGGAGGTACTCTCCTAGTCGAGAGTCCCCTTTCAAAATTTCTATATCCAAATCTTGGTACTCTCAATATCGAGAGTCCTCGATTTTATTTCTATTTCCTTCTAAATCCATTAGGAGGTACTCTCCTAGTCGAGAGTCCCCTTTCAAAATTTCTATATCCAAATCTTGGTACTCTCAATACCGAGAGTCCTCGATTTTATTTCTATTTCCTTCCAAATCCATTAGGAGGTACTCTCCTTGTCGAGAGTCCCCTTTCGAATATTCTATATCCAAATCTTGGCACTCTCAACATCGAGAGTCCTCGATTTCTTCTATTTCCATATCCATTGAGCATTTCTCATGTGAGGTTTCTCCTAGCAATTTCTCACCTCGATATTCAAACTCTGTCATTTCCTTGTTTTAAAACAAAATTTTCAATTATTTAACAGTGCCTAAAATAAAATCCCAAAAGGAGTTGGTCCACCAGCGAAACAGACGTTGGGCCCAAAGGGAAAGGCGGAGAAGGGCAAAGGGGATTTTTCCCCAACCTCCCCCAAATCCGGTCGTCATCAACCACAACATCAACAACAACACCGTCAACAACGAAATCGCTCGCCCCCTAACAGTCGCGAATTGTTTTAAAGAGGGAAGGAACAAGACTACCCTGTTGGTTTCCCCTCAACTAAATACGGCTTCCCCACCCGTCCCTCAGGCAATTATCGTGGATGATGACATCCAAATTCTCGTCCCTCCTGCTCCTCCCCTTCATCCAATCAAAATCCCTACACAACATCCCCCTCTAGTTCTCAGACCCTCTCGTCCACCTACCCCCGAGATTCGTTTGGATGATGAAGATTGGGATGAAGACCCCACTATCCCTGAGTTCTTCGAAATAAACCTCCCTGATTCCCCTACCATCCCTCCTAGTGTCCATTTTCTTTTACGGGGCCCTGGAATTAATAAAGTTCGATTTTCCCATCCAAGTTTCCCCAATAAAACAAAATATTTTAAATTTACAGATTTTAAAATAAATTGTACTTCTTTAGAAAATATATTTAATGCTTAAAATCTCAATGTTCGTTTATTGTATCAATTCAAAACCCCGTCCTTTTTCCCTGGTCATTAAGAGTTTCCTTTCCCAAAGGAACACGAGTCTATCGTGTACCCTTTAAAAATGAATTCTATTCGTCCTTGAAGATTAATTGTCCAAATCGACAATTAATACTTCGACGACGTAACAAATTGGGGGCTCGTCCGGGATTACTCTCTTGACCAGAGAAAGGTTCTTTTATTTCAAATTCTAAAAAGATTTTACAGGTTGTTGTTGTTGTTGGTAAGCGTTGATGGTTGTAATCTCTGGTTCTCCTTCAATTTCTAAATTATGTATTTAATAACTTTTCTTTCAGGAATATTTATGTAAAACCATTTTAATACGATTTTTCTATTTCCATAAAATATATGTTTTCCAAAACTATCATCCTTTCGAGTTTTATTAGGATTTTTATGGGTAATGTTTACTAGATCAAAAGGGAAAAGTCTAGATAGACAAAATAAAAGTTCTGAATCAGAATCAGACACTGAAAGGAAAGATTTCAAAAGTCCCAATCCTCCCAAGAAACGGGTAGGTCGTAAACCTAAATCAGCCAAATCTGAACAAGAGTTAGATCAATTAATTAAGTTATCGGAATCAAAGAATTTTGACCCTTTCCAAAGTAGGACTAGATTAAGTTTTGAAGACTTTAGTGATAGCCTACCCTCAACTTCAAAATCCAAAGGTATACTAAAAGAAAAAAAACAGGTTATTCCAAAAATCATGATGGATAATCAAGTAGCTGGAGCCGCGCCTCCTATGTACCCTTCTAGCCAGTTAGTTAGTGTAAAGGACGCAGCCGATTGCGTTCCAAAATTCAATGGGAAAAATATTCCATTTATGCAATTTGCCGAGGGATGCGAGGAAGCCCTCAAAATGTTATCCCGAAGAGAAGTAGAGCCACAGTTAGTAAAATACATTCGTCGAAAAATTATAGAAGACGCCAGAACTAGTATTCAGGGCCACGAATTCAACACCGTACGCGAATTAGTGAAGTTTTTAAAGGGACTGTATGCGCCAGGAAAATGCGTAGGACAGTTACAAGCAGATTTAATGCTTTCATTCCAAAAAGAAAACGAATTAGTTATAGATTTCGCGAATCGGATCAGGATGATAGCCAAAGAAATGAAAGATTTACACCTTACAGAAAATAATATAGACGAAGATGCCGATTTTGTAAACGCACTAAACGCATCAATGTTAAAAGTTTTCCGCCGCGGAATTAAGACAGAAATTCGTCAGGAATTAGGTAATCAAAATAACCTAGATGATGCCATTAAAAAGGCAATTCTGATAGAAAAAGAGTTAGAACAGATTTCAGAAGTTAGAAAATTAGGGAAATTATCATTAAAACCGAAAGATAAGGTTAGAGAAACGAAGATTAACACCATTCAGAGGCAACAGAATCCTACAGATTTTCCTTCCACATCTAGAAATGACGGTCAAACTATAACTATTTGTCAAATTTGTAAAAAACGCGGACACGAAGCTGATAAATGTTATCGAGTCATTAACCCCATTTGCCAATTATGTAAAAAAAGAGGTCACGAGGCCGATAGGTGTTATTCAAGAAATAACGGTGATAATAATAGATTTTCAAATCCATATCCGCGCTCAAATCCAAATCAAAATTCGCGTTTTAATCAAAGTCCGCAGTCAAATCAAAATCCGCCTCCGGATTTAAATTCACGTCAAAATTCATATCAGAACTCGAATCAAAACATTTCCGTCGTAAAATGTCGTTACTGTAAAAATGAAGGTCATACAATAGACCAATGTCGAAAGCGTGAATATAATAACTCTCAAAGACAATCGGGAAACGGGCCGGTTCCCTCTGTGGCGAGCGCACAGCAGGGATCCAACCCAAATTCACGCTCGGTGATGACAATAAATTCGGGACTGGACGACCAAGACGAGAGTTCGGACAGCGACATATCCGAGTAGCGCAAATTCATTTGTCCCATAAATCGGAATCCCCTACCGTTAATATTGAATGTAAAGGGTTACAAAATCGCGTTTTAATGATGTTAGATACCGGGGCAGGCCCAAATGTAATTAAGGAAGGTTTAATTTCGAAAAATTTACCGGTTAATAAAGATAAAATTATTCATTTAAAGGGAATAACCAATAATATTGTGCCAACGCGAGGTGAAATTTTATTAAATATAAAAGGTTACTCGACCCCATTCAATCTGGTACCAAATGACTTTCCAATTGGTCCAGCAGGAATTATTGGAACTGAGTTTTTCGAGAAAACCAGTGCCAATATAAATTACCTGAAAGGACAATTGGAAATAGGTGATGAAGTTATCCCATTCGAAACTCAGGAATGCATGCATATTGCACCAAGAAGTAGGACAATAGTTTTTGCTAGAATTTTCAATACAGAAGTTCAACAAGGCTATTTACCGCAATTAAATATAGGAGAAGGGATCTTTGCAGGTAATTGCCTAGTTAACAATTTTGGAGGAAAAGTATATTTCCAAATTGTCAATTCAAGGGATGTAGGAATTAGTGTCAAAATTCCAACCTTGGAACTTTTGGAAATTGAAGATATTAAGTCTCCAAACGAAGTCCCATTCGATAGAACAAGCGAACACATTTATCATATTTCAGAAAATAACGATGATATAATCTCAAAGGTTAAAGAATTATTACGATTAGAGCATTTGAGTCCAAAGGAACTTAGAGAAGTGGAACAGTTAATAGAACTTAGTTACGATAGATTCCATTTACCAGAAAATAAATTAGAAGCCACAACCGTTTTAGAGCATGAAATTCATACTACAGATGATAGACCTATTAATACGAGACAGTATCGTTTTCCTCAAGTTCACAAAGAGGAAATAAATCGTCAAGTTAACCCATTAGCGCCCAAATGGACACTCGACGGACGCTTTTTTGAGCGACAGATTTCATTTGTTTATAGGTGTTGAAAAAATTTCGGAAGAACATTTTCTTGTGTAAAATTTTGTCAGCTTTTTGATCCCGTCATTAGTCTTTCGATCGAATGAACGCCCGATTTGTTATAAACAATTAATTGAAAAAAATCATGAAATTTCAAGTCAAATTTTTTTTTCTTTCGACTGTGAAATATGGAAATCGTTCACAACGAACCTTGAAAAGTGAATTTCTAGCGTCCATGATTTCTGAGCTAAAAGATGATGTGATTTTGAATGTTTTAATTATTTTCTAAAGATCCAAAATGGCGGCCTGAAGGAAAAATTCTATCTTAAAACTTGACGATTTCTTTTTTCGAAAACTATAGATCAAATCGAAAAATTCCTAAGAACAAAAAAGTTTTAAAATCACTCAAAGAATATACTCAAATTTTTTCAGAATTTTTTAAGCAATTGTTTTTCTGAAAAATCAAAATTTTGAAAAATTTCATCAAAAAATTCTGAAAAAATTTGAGGGTGTTCTTTGGGTGATTTCAAGACTTTTTTATTCTTGAAAATTTTTTTATTTTATCTACAGTTTTCAAGAAAAAAAGTAATGAAGTTATTCTTCAGAAATGTTTTTGCACGTTTCTTTGCCAGCAAAAGTATTTTTTTAAAATGTATTTTATGTTTTTTTTTGTTTTTTTTAAATTTTTTTTGTTGATTTTTATTCAATTTTTTTTTATTTCAATTAATTTTTTTCTTTGAATATCATTATTCAGTCATTTAATGTGAATTACAGATTTATTTATGAAATATAGGAAAACAGTTGGAACAGGAGTACACGTTGCACGTTACACACATTTTTCGAGAGAAAGAGATTTCCTTGAAACTTGCAGCAAAGTATCTGTCCAAAGTTAAAATTCATAAAAGCGTTGTTGTAGTTAAAAAAAATTGAATAAAAATCAACAAAAAAAATTTAAAAAAAACAAAAAAAACATAAAATACATTTAAAAAAAATACTTTTGCTGGCAAAGAAACGTGCAAAAACATTTCTGAAGAATAACTTCATTACTTTTTTTCTTGAAAACTGTAGATAAAATAAAAAAATTTTCCAGAATAAAAAAGTCTTGAAATCACCCAAAGAACACCCTCAAATTTTTTCAGAATTTTTTGATGAAATTTTTCAAAATTTTGATTTTTCAGAAAAAAAATTGCTTAAAAAATTCTGAAAAAATTTGAGTATATTCTTTGAGTGATTTTAAAACTTTTTTGTTCTTAGGAATTTTTCGATTTGATCTATAGTTTTCGAGAAAAAATATCGTCAATTTTGAAGATAGAATTTTTCCTTCAGGCCGCCATTTTGGATCTTTAGAAAATAATTAAAACATTCAAAATCACATCATCTTTTAGCTCAGAAATCATGGACGCTAGAAATTCACTTTTCAAGGTTCGTTGTGAACGATTTCCATATTTCACAGTCGAAAGAAAAAAAAATTTGACTTGAAATTTCATGATTTTTTTCAATTAATTGTTTATAACAAATCGGGCGTTCATTCGATCGAAAGACTAATGACGGGATCAAAAAGCTGACAAAATTTTACACAAGAAAATGTTCTTCCGAAATTTTTTCAACACCTATAAACAAATGAAATCTGTCGCTCAAAAAAGCGTCCGTCGAGTGTCCATTTGGGCGCTAATGGGTTAAGGAACTACTAGATAATGGAATAATTTCTAACTCAAATTCTCCTTATAATACTCCCGTTTGGATCGTACCGAAGAAGGCAGATTCACAGGGTAAAAAGAGATGGAGAATGGTGCTCGACTTTAGGGCCCTTAATGATAAAACTATTGGAGACGCGTATCCTTTGCCCAACATCACCGAAATTTTAGATCAATTAGGCGGTGCAAAATACTTCTCTGTATTCGATTTAGCTTCAGGGTTCCATCAAATTAAAATGAGTAAAAGGGACAAACACAAAACAGCTTTTACAACCCCATACGGTCATTATGAGTTTGAACGTATGCCCTTCGGGTTGAAAAATGCTCCCGCTACCTTTCAAAGGTTGATGAACATCGTATTGTCAGGTCTACAAGGGACAGAATTATTTGTATATTTAGATGATATAGTAATTTATGCCAAAGACTTAAAAGAACATAGAATCAAATATTTAAAACTAATTGAAAAATTACGTCAAGCAAATTTGCAGTTGCAACCTGATAAATGTGAATTCTTGACCACTAAAGTAACATATTTAGGGCATGTAATCGGTGATGATGGTTTACGACCCGATCCTAAGAAAGTTGATGCGGTAATGAATTTCCCCAGACCTAAAAACATCAAGAATATTAGACAATTTCTAGGTTTAGCTGGATATTATCGGAGATTCATACCTGATTTTGCAAAAATTAGTAAACCTTTGACTCGACTACTCAAAAATGAAGTAGCATTTTCTTGGGGTGAGGTAGAAGAAGAAGCATTTGATACATTAAAAGAGGCACTTTGTAACCCCCCATTGCTCCAATTTCCAGATTTCGAAAAACCTTTTGTATTAACCACTGATGCTTCTGGTTACGCAATTGGTGGAATCCTTTCACAAGGAAAACCAAATAAAGATCTCCCAATAGCATATGTTTCGAAGGTTCTAACTGAAGCAGAACAGAAATACGATACATATGAAAAGGAAGCTTTGGCGATCGTGTATTGTGTAGAACATTTTAGGCCATACCTGTACGGTCGTAAATTTCTACTCGTTACCGATCACAAACCCTTACTCTGGCTAAAGAGCGCTACAACAAACGCACGAGTTTTACGGTGGCGCCTCCGTTTAGCCGAATTTGATTATGAAATTCAATATAAGGCCGGAAAAACTAATGTCAATGCCGACGCCCTTTCGAGAAACCCCGTAGTTGAAGAAAAAGAAAATGAATTAGAATTATTAATAGAAGAAAATGAATCAGATTCGCCATTAAATGATTCGCAACCAGTAAGTAATGTAGAATCTTCCCCTTCCTTAAGTTTTACTCAAGAAGAATTAGTTGACATTGCCAGAACTTTGATTCTCGAAGAATGTAACGTAGTAACTAGAAGCAAGACTAAATCAAAACCCTCTAATATTCCATCAAAAGATAACGTAGAATCAGGTAGAAAGAATAAAGATGTTGTAATTCCGATTCAAAAGAAGAAACGAGGTAGACCTCCGAAAAAGAAACCCAAAATTCCCGAACGTTTAGATTCAGATCGCGATGATAGTTCTGATTCTGAAGACGAAATCTTTAAACGAACTAGGAAAAAGACCGTGACGTTTTCAAATCAAATTAATGATAGTGAAGATTCCGAACCGGAACAAGTGGAAATCATACCAGATACTAGTAAAATTAAAACCAATATCCTTGAATGTAGAGACCCACTAAAAATTAGGAAAGACAATATCATTTGTTTTGTTAAAAATAATAATGAACCTGCTGATAAGGGAGCAATTGAACTTAGCCGTTTAAATTCCCTCCCTAGGATTTTGAATGTTAAAGAAGGAGATATTAAATCTACCAAAAATGGTAATAGATTTATTATAATAATCTCCATAGGAGACGGTTTTGACGGACCTACCCTTGTTCTTGAAAATTTGAAAAAGTCTTTTCAACTGTTAAGACATTTCACGGAAGAAGAAAATTTAAAATCCATTAGTATTTCGCAGAACGAAAGGATAGGTAATGTTCCCTGGGAAAATATACTTCTTACCATGCAGGAAATTTTTGAAGGCCAGGTAGTAAAAATTATAGTTTGCACAGGTCAGGTAAAGATCCCTCCCAAGGATCAAAGGGGTAGCATAATTGAGGAATTACACAGTACACCTGTAGGAGGTCATAGAGGTGTTTCTAAAACCTTTAACAGGATTAGACAATCGTATTATTGGGAAAATATGAAAATAGATATACAAAGGTTCATTAATAAATGTTTACAATGTCAATTAAAAAAAATGGTTAGAGTCAAAACTAAACAACCAATGATAATTACAGATACCCCCGATTCATCTTTCGAAAAAATAGCTATGGATATTGTTGGCCCATTACCAAAAACTAAGAAAGACAACGAATACATATTAACGATTCAATGCCAATTAACCAAATATAGTTTGGCTATTCCATTAATTAATGCGACAGCTGCTAATATAGCTGAAGCCTTTGTAAAAAGATTTATTTGTATTTTTGGATCACCTAAAGCTGTTTTGACTGATCAAGGCCGTAACTTCTTGAGTGATTTATTAAGAACTTTAGCAAAAATCTTTAAGATTAAACAATTTCAAACAACTGCTTTCCACCCACAGTCAAATGGCTCGCTGGAAAGATCCCATCTCCCATTAATTGAATATGTAAAACAATTTATCAGAAAGGATGTAGATTGGGACGATCTTTTAGATTTGGCAATGTTTAATTACAATACCTCTGTTCATGAAGGAACCAAACATACTCCTTACGAGTTAGTATTTGGAAAAATCGCCCGATTACCATCTTCAGAACCAATGCTTGAAGGTGAAAAGTTAAAAACTTATGATGGATATTTAAAATCTCTAGTTACGCAATTACACGCTCTTCATGAACTAGCAAATCAAAATTTAGTTAAAGCCAAGAAACGGTCAAAATTACACTATGACAAAAAGATCCATCCTCAGGTATTCAAACTAGACGATGAGGTATATTTGTTGAAGGGTAATAAAGATGGCAAACTCGGAGACCCGTATACAGGGCCTCATAAAATCATTGAAGTATTTAGTAACGGAAACGAGTAGTATAGCAATGCCGTTTCTAACTCAGGAGCTCTGAGGGGGGGTGAAGGGCATTGCGGGGTGAAGGGGTGGGCGTGGTCTGTGGGCAGGGGGGGAAGTAGGTGGGGGGTGGGGGAAGTGGGTGGGGGGAAGTGGTGAAGGGGAATGGGCGTGGCCAGTGGGCGGGGAGGTAAGTGGTGGGGGGTAAGTGGTTGGTGGGTAAATGGTGGGGGGGTGGGAGGTAAGTGGTTAGGGGGGGGAAGTGGGCGAAGTGGTGGGCGGGGTTTGCTGACGATTGGTTGACGGTAATTTGTTGGAAGGTTTTGATTGGCTGGTTGGACGGCGGTGGTGGGGGGTTAGCAGGTCGAAACTTGTCAGGAGGGCTTCGCGGCTTTTTTTTTTTTTACCGCCGCGGACGACCTTGATTGGTGACAACAATTAAGGTGAGAAAGAAGCTGGATACGTCATAATGTATGTATCTTGTAGCAACTCACCGCGCGCGCGAGAGAGAGAGTGAGTGAGAGAGGAGGTAGGAAAGTACAAGGTCTTCGCTATACCCCATGTCGTGTTCAGCGATAAGGTTTTTAAGTGACATGTGGTATTATGACCAAAACTCACCGCGCGTGAGAGAGGTAGATGTCATTTTTAAGTGACATGCGGTACTATGTATAATCAAAACTCATCGCGCGTAAGAGAGGTAGATATCATTTTTAAGGCTTACAATGATGCATGATGTGGTTGGACAACTTGTAGGATTTTTTTTTTTCGTATATGAGTAGAAGAAGGTTGATACATATTGAGATAAGGAGGTAGATATTACTTTTTAATACATGCAGAAACTTGTTAAAGAGGAAGGTTGATGATGACGCATGATGTGGTTGGAGAAACATGTAATGAGAGAGAAACATAAAATATTATTTTTTCAAAAGTTTCATTTCTTTATTGCATTGTTTTTTTTTCAGTAGACAAAGAATTACATTTTTTTTCCTCGAGTTATTATTCATAATTATCATCTTCTTCTTCGTCTAGATCGTAATTATTATCAGTCACACTGGACAATCGGGACAATAGATTTTTCAATTGTTGTAAAATACTTTCATTCGCACATTCAATGCCAAATAGAGTGAGATCGAATTTTCCCGATCTAACCAAGTTGTTTGTAAATTCGTTATATTCGTAGAAGTTTGTCCGGTCGAAAAAGTAGAGCATTCCATTAGTATATCTGAATGCGCTTATTATTCTCCCGGGTAAACCATGAAAATCCGTGGAGACTATACCATATTTTTTTGGTTGATGAAAACATTCATCATATTCCGTGTAGTAATTATCGTTGTAGAAGATTAGTGTTCGCCCCGTGTAGGTATTAACGACTCCACGGATTTTAGTCGCACTGGCTGAAAGTTTGTACGCAGTTATGGGTTTTGGCCAACCTTGGATTAGCTCTAAACTTGGAAATTTCATTCTGTAAGTTTGATTTTTAACAAACAATACAACATCATCATTCATGGGTGTTTGATATACAGCTGTTATTCTTGAAAAATTATCCGGTAAAAACGGCAGCCAATTTCTAATGAGTTGTGGTTTTTCATAGTTTTTCGCACCAACGTTCATGGGCCACACCCACTTCCTATAGAATATGTACATTCGCTTATTCACAATCAATAGCCCATCGACGTATTTCAATTTACACAAATCTATCCGTGATCCTTCGACATCAGGTGCAAATTTCCGAGGAGCTCTAGTGGTGGGGGCGATGGTGGTAGTGGAGAAGTGAATGGTGCGTCTGTTTGTCGTTGTTTCAATTTCCGATGATCTCTTCGTTCCATAGAGATTTTGAATTCCAAGAATATCATCCAAGTTCAAGTCGATGGTTTCATTGGCATCCGGATGCTTGTACAGTGCGTACATTATGGCATTTTTATCGGTGCTGTGTGCTAGACCAATAGCGTGTCCTATTTCATGCACCAAAACGGAGAAAAAACTAATTTGATTTTTATCAGGAGGAATACCATATCCCATGAACCAATTTTCATCTTCATCCATGTGAATTTCCGTTGTATTTCCCTGAGCATGTGGATTGAAAGCATGAGCCAATACATGACCTTTACCATCAAAATCACTCTTACATTTACCACCATGACCCATTTTTTCAAATCGATGAGCAAGTTTTTTGAAGGAAATAACGATGTTGGCATCACTACCGCGACGTTCGGTAAACGTGAGTGGAGAATGTCGTGCCCAAAGGGCAAAGGCTTTTTTCGCGATTTCGAGGGATTCGGGTTTGGGTAAAATGAAACGCCACGTCAAATGATTGGTATCCCACTTTTTTATCGAAAATTCGTAATTCAGTAAATCGTCTTCATTGCCACAACGAGGTATTTGCATTTTCTCAAATGTCTGTTGATTTAGTATTCCGTCCACGGGTAGTTTACTGTATTCTTGAAACAGCGACACGGCATTTTGTAAATTCACATCCGTTATTTTGTAAGAATAAGCACTTCCGTTATCACTCTTATTATCAATTAAATAACCATACCGTCGTAGATAATTAACAGCTTCGGTTAGATTAATTTGTGTTGCTGATGTAATAGCAACAATTGCAAACAAAAACGTTAACGATAATTGAAGCACGCGAGCGTCCATTGCAAAGACGTTACTGTCGTTCCAAGGGAGAGATTGATACTATGAGTAATTTCTAAACCGTTCCAAGGGAGATTGATGCTATGAGTAATTTCTAAGAATATATTACTATTTAACGTCATCTACTACTACTACTACTCTATCATAGAATATAATTTTATTAGATTGTAATTTAGAAATTTCATTTCTCAGAGCATCAAGTTCATATCTAAGTTTTACATTCTCCTGCTCAAGAAATGCTGCTCGTATACAAATTTCATCTTCCTTATCACATCGTCGTCGTTGTTGTTGTTGTTGTTGTTGTTGTTGCCACATTACTGAAGCAGTATTATTGTCTCTATCGATATTTGTTGTTATTTCCTTCAATATCCTTTCACGAAAATCACGATAATTTTCGGTAGAATGAGCAGCTACTGCTGCTGGAACGAGATCGGCAATTAATGTTGATGGATTTTTTGGATATAGAGTAAATGGTCGTTGTTGTCGCCGTCGTCGTCGTCGTCGTCGTTGTAAATCATCATCATCATAATCATGAGGAGACGATAGTCGTTGAATCACTTTTTCCTCTAAATTTATAATTAGCTGATTCATGATGATACTATTCTACCAACGTATGAAGATTGACTGAGGAGTGGAATGGGGAAAAAGGTTGTTTGTAAGAAAAATGATGATACAATAAATATACATTATTAAAATTTTTTATTTCAACTTTTCCATTTTAATACATAGATGCACGTGTGTGTATGATTAATGAAATTTTTCATTACAATTTTCGAACTACATTGGTGAGTGCACTATACTCTACGATACGATCGTGAAGGATAAGACAAAATGCTTGAGTGTCTTGAGGCACATTGTCTTTACATTCAAATTCAATTCTCATGTCAACTGTGGCACTTTTTATCGATTCGTTTTGACGTGAGCAATCGATGACGACGATTGGTGCACGCGTTATGTACTCCGATGGTGTCAATAACGGTGAATGTCCGTCTTCTTTATCGTAATACGATGAACGGAATTTCCAGTACATATCGTACAGGATGGCGTAATAATTTTTGTCAAAATCAACATTTAAATTTTCATATGGATAAATTTCCGAATTTAGATATAACCGTACATTTGTTAAATTACAATGATCAAATTCCGTCATGTGTCGTTTCAAATCATTTTTTCTGTTGGTCTGCAAACCGAAGATGACGTATCGCGGTTTCTCCAGTTGCGCGGTAGATTTCACGGCCCAGGTATGCTTCGTTGTCGTCTGTAGAAGGGGATATTCATAGAGATCCCAGGAGCGAAAAGCCATGCTGATTTCACGACCGCTCTCGAGAATTCGCAAAAGAGAGAGTTTGGTGACCTCCTCGAGATAAACGTGTGGCATGCGCCATTGGACTTTTGTCAAGACAATTTTTGCTTGAACATTTGGTGCTAGGGCATTCGCCGTTCCAGTGAACAGAGAGTTAAAGTCTGTACGTGACCTTATCAAAATTAATTCATGATGAGCATTCATTACAATATGTTGATAGTCTTCGCAAAAACCCAAAAGCATGTGCAGTGGTATGCAATAATTGAAATGAGTGGGTCCATTTACAGCTACAGGTACATATAAATCTCCATAAAGCCATCCTGTTGATCCCATAGACCTTCCACCAGTTCGAGTTAAGCTTACAATGTTTTTCATGGTAGTGGTAATACCGACGTTTCTACAGCGATCTATTTCCACACCATTCAGCTCATAACGTATCTCATCAAAGAGGAAAGCCATACAATTATTGTCCAAGTGTATTGGATGATCTTCCGGTGCATTCGTCGTTTCCAGTCGACCTTCGATGTAGAGCAAACTCTGATGCGGTAGGGTGTACAAATCCTGCTGTTGTATCGGTATTCTTATCTCATCGTTGTGATTGAGTGCTGTACTGGAGTAGGGATTGTAAGCGTGAAGTTCCAATTTGGTGATGCGATTGTCGAAAATCGGTTTTCTCGAAATGTTCAGTACGTCTACGATGGACATTTTTCTTTCTTCTTCTTCTTCTTATTGTTTGCGATATGCAATTACGAATCCCAAAGATTTGAGAAATTTTGCGTTTTCCACGGTGAGTCTATTTTTTCTGCTGCTGCTGCTGCTGCTGCTGCTGCTGCTGCTGCTGCTGCAAATCTTTACACCGCCTTTTGAAGCGCTATCACCGCTCGAATGATTACGCGCGTCTCGGTTCTCACTATTATATATTAGCATTTTTCCCTCTTACATGAAGTCTAATTGTTACTTCTTCTCCACGCAAGTCTACGAGATGACCGTTCTGATCGACAATGCGTAATGTCAAATTGTCTATGACACGTGCAACAACTGGCAGATAAATGATTTGTGGCGGTGTTTCCGATATTTTATATCCTGGTGGGACTCTCGGTGAAAATTCGTGAATCGTATGTGTAAGATGTTCATTGCTGTACGAGCCAGTAGTTATATTACACTCTATGCGAATCATGTTGACTTTAATGATTTTCACAGGTGTATCGGATTCGTAAAGTTCTTTCGCCTTGAGTACGCGATTGGTGGAAAACCCCAAAAGCTGTCCAATATTATTTGGTTTTGTGAAATCCACTTCATATTCACATTGTATCTCACTCTGCAATGTGTTGTTATTTGCGCGTAAAGTAAGGGGATATTCATTATCTGTTGTAGCCATTTCTCGGTTGAGATACTCTGCTATGGAAGCCAATTCATATGAACCCTCAGGTATAACCACAATCTTGTCTTTGTCATAGTAAAATTTGTTATTAGTCGAATCAACGTTGGGAATGGTGTTAAATGTTTGCAAATCCACCAAACCAAGTTCAAATTCGCTACCAATTGCCTCCAAGTTTATCGGAGGAAAGTAATTTGCTGATAAAATGGAACTGTCACCAGTTAGCGTGAGCGTTAATGACGTCATATTTATGTATTCTTCCGAAGAAAGTCAACACACAACTGACCACAATTGGTGCTATTGTATTCTTGATAACGATCATGATTGTAATTGATGCTTTTTGTAGTACCACCAAAGTAGCGAATCAATTCCACAGGTGGCTTGAGATTTCCAAAGCTATCGAAATACTTTACGTTCTCCTTGTTCTTCACCACATAAGCAACCCAGTGAGTCCCGGGACCTTGCTGATCATCCAAATTCACGATACCACACTCATTTTTTCGAATTCTCAAAGGTAAATTATTACGCATAAATACTCCTCGAAAATACGGTATGTTTTGACACAGTTGTTCCAATTGATAGTTGGTGGTTGTTTCATTTACGTTTTTTTTTTTCGTCGTTGTGCTGTCCTCTTGAATCCTCTTCCGCTCTTCCTATAGGGTGCTAGGTAGAGACCTTTTCCCTCGATAGCACGATTATGACGTTCTATTTCCATCAGCATTTTGCGTTTTGCTGCTGCGTCATTGACAGATTTTGCTACAGTGGCGGCCCCACCTGCCAAGGAGCCAAGGGCTGCAAGGACTGGTGCAATCAAAGGTAAAAATCCACCTCGTTTAGCTAGCGGTAGTGAACGGTATTTGACTACTCGTTTCTTCCCAATCTTCTTCTTCTTCTTTCTCATCATCATGCTCTTTTGCCTCTTCTTCATTCCCATTCCCAATTTCGTTTTCGCCTTCATAGCAGTCCAAGTGACAGCAGCAGCTGCTCTCTCGGATAAAGATGAGTCTCTAGCAGTTATACGTTGCTTAGCTCGTTGAGCTAATATTCGATCAGCTTCGCGTCTTTTGTTCAAATCTCGATGTTGCGAGTAGGCTATATCGTGTTCGCGACAGGCTGCGTCCAATGGATTAATGCCTCGATCACCACGTGCTAGTCGCTTTTGTAGATGTGTTCCAGGTCCACAATACTGATAACCAGGTATATGTAATTCAAAAGGTAAAGCATTTATTACACTATTGACGATACTTCCACCGCTTCGTTTTCCTTGTCCTCCTCCTCCTCCTCCTCCTCCTTTGTTCCCATAAAGCATAAATAACAGTCTTTTATCATGGGTGATGGACCGTCAAATTGTGTAGAATTCTTCGATCGATTATAATGTTTCATGCAACGGCGATAACGTTGAACTTCCGGATCAGCCTTAATGTGTTCCGGTAATTTATCCCAAATATAGTGTATTGCATGTGCACAATGCTTTAAAAGAACAATCTTCGGAATAAATTCCAATTCATCGGCTGTGAGATTATATATATTTTTTAATGATACCTCTGTAAAATCCATAGTAGCACTGATACTTTTCAATCACACCGAGTTGTATAAATAGCTGAATTTCCCATCTTTTCAAATCACACCACCGCGTCAATTATGCGATTCGTGAAGCAATCATCGAGTATACGCATCACAGATAAGATGTTTAACCACATCCCCCTTCACACTCGTAGACATGGTCATATGTTACCAAATACAATTCGTGGGATAATTTGTGGACCGTCAAATTGTGGAAAAACCAATGTACTATTGAGTTTGCTTGAAAGTCCGAATGGAGTGCGTTTCAATAACGTTTACGTCTACTCAAAATCATTACAACAGCCAAAATATCGTTATCTCGAGCATCTTCTCGAACCAATGAAAGACATAGGCTATTTTATATTCTCCAATAATGTAGACGTAATTCCACCATCTGACGCTGCTCCCGATTCGGTATTCGTGTTTGATGACGTTGCTTGTGATAAACAGGACGCTATAAGAGAATACTTTTCTATGGGTAGACACTCTAATGTAGATTGTTTCTACCTTTGTCAGACTTATGCAAAAATTCCAAAACATTTGATTCGCGATAATGCAAATTTGCTGATTCTCTTCAAGCAGGATGGAACAAATCTCAAACACATTTACAACGATCATGTTAATACCGACATGACGTATGAAAAATTTAGTGATTTATGTGCAATCTGTTGGCAATACAAATATGGATTTGTTGTTATAGATAAAGACAGTGCATTGAATAAGGGTCGTTACAGACGTGGATTTAATGACTTTGTTCATCTCTGAAAGTGTCAGTCGTTTATGAAACACCCAGCGAGATGGAGAGGGAGAAAGTTATCAAGGAAATCGCGAAAACGCGTAAAACTATTCGAGCAAAACATCAAGCGCTAAAAGTTGGAAAAATGGAGAGTGACGATATGCTTGAGAAGAATCTGAAACCGATCATCGACCCACTCAAACGTTTGGTTGAAAACACTTCAATTGAATCTCCTGCAACAGCAAAATTTTCGATGAAGGCATCACCATCACCATCACCACCACCACCACCATCTTCACCAAAAACGGATATTCCACCAATTTCACCAGTATTGCAAAAGCAACAGCCTTCAGAACGAAAAAGGGTGTCTAAAAAGAGAAAACAAAGTGATTTGACGTTGACTGATGCATCGACTCCAAGATTACAAATACGAAGAAAACTTTCTTATACACCAGCAGCAGCAGCAGTCAGACCTTCCTCCTCATCTTCTGTGACTCGCAACAATAATGATAATGATGATGATGATGATGATGATTTTGAAGAAGTTGATGATAATGAAGAAGAAAATGTACTGGAAACGTCCATTAGGGGTATGATGAACAACCCCGAAGAACGTGAACAAATAATGAGTCACTTTACTAGAAATATGGGTCCATTGTCAAAATTATACTTGGAACGTCTTTTTACTGATAGGAGTAACACCATTGACACCGTGTACGGTGTTCATTTTGATAAAGACAAACTGGTTATGGGAAATGCTGCCTTTGATGTGGATAACAATGATTATTTGTTGATTAACGGTACGAGATATCGTGGTACTCAAGGACTCTTTGAACTAATCTTTATGAAAAAACCCAATATCACCCTCTACACAAATACAGATTTGCAAACGTACAAAAACATTTTAATATCAACGAATGCTCATAAACGTCTAAATTTATCAACTGAACGAGTTTTGGGTAATAGGGGATACAAATATAAGCATATACTTGCACCATTATTCAATATTAGAGTCGGAGGTGCTATGACAAGAGTAAAAAAAATTAGTGGAGGTAATAAAAAAAGGAGAATACCATTCGATATGAAAGTTACGAATAACGCTATAGATTACGTTCATTGGGATGATGCAAACGAGTTGGTAGACAGATTACGACTCTTGTTTGCCTCACAAGCAGCTGGACACACGGGACACGATAACGAAATCGTTTCGATTATCGAGGAACTTAGAGAGGCTGGATTAATTATAAATTAATGCGAAAATTGAAATAACCCATCAGTTGTAAAATGTCCATTAACAAATTCGGAGTATCACTGCAAAGAGGTATTGGTTCATCAGCAGTAGAGAGAGTTTCGATTGGTGAGCGAATGATTCTTAAAAATTACGTTTACAAGAATGCGTTATACTTGGATGTAAAGAACAATGCGTACAATGCCGGTGGTAGAAAAATTCAAAGGCTTGCAACACCCACAGAGGCTGACGATGTCGTTCATAAACGTTACGTGGATGATAAGGTTAAAGATGAAATGGATAAACGAGAAAATTTAATAGCCATAGACGTGAATAAACAATTGAATCAAATAACAAATGATCTAAATGAGAACATGAGGTCTAATATTAAAAACGTCGAAAGCATCCTAAATGAAATTTTAAAAATGAAAGTTGAAAAGATTGAAGATGCACTTGATAAATCAATGCTTAAAAATATTAAAATTTCTCGTGATAAACTCATGAGGGAAATTGAGGAGAAGATACGGAATATACAGGAAAATGATATAAATAGACTGCTTACGGCGAACAACGCGCATTTCGAACAAAAGTGTATAGAGCTTAAGACTAATTTTGATAACATACAAAAATCCAATGTGGATAACTTCAACACATTCAAGAGTACCATCAATCTCGTTCTACTACAGCATTATGCGAGTCTGAAGAATAATATTGAGAATGTTAGTAAATCCAACGTAGAGCAAATCACCGCTATTAAAAGTGATATCGATGATCTTTGGAAAACAGTTAATGATACAAGAAAAAAACCAATTTAGAGACATTTGCAAGAAAAAAGGTTATGAGAAATAAGAAGAAATATATTGTAAATCCGGAATCGTCTGCCGATAGTGATACAGAGAGAAAATGTAAAAATTGTATGGACTGCTTTGTCATAGTTTTAGTATTATGCTGCGGTAATACTGGACAATGAAAAGTGAAAATGAGTAAAGAAAAGAAATTGTTAGTGGATGAATTGCATGCTCCTGCTCGACAAAACTTTCCCCGTAGACGCGTTATCGTAAAGGGATATGACGACTTATGGCAAGCCGATCTCGTTGATATGCAAACGTACTCAAGACTCAATGCCGGCTACAAGTATATTCTTACGATAATCGATGTATTATCGAAACATGGATGGGCATTACCTGTTAAATCTAAAGCAGGTAAAAACGTAAGTGATGCATTCCTCAAGGTTATACGTCAAAGTGGACGACAACCTAAGAATTTGCAAACTGACAACGGCAAAGAATTCTACAATGCGGATTTTCAAGAGAGAGTCGTGAAAAAGTTAGAAATCAATCATTATTCAACCTACAGTATAATGAAAGCCTCAATTGTTGAGCGTTGGAATAGAACATTGAAAAACAACATGTGGAAACTCTTTACTCTCAATGGAAATTACAAATGGATCAAAATACTGCCAGATCTCGTGAAAAGATATAATGAGCGTCGACATCGAACCACTGGAAAACGCCCAATTGACGTCACTCGAAAAAATGCAAATGATCTACTTGCAACGGTATACAGCAATGTGAAAATTATTGGACCAGCGCGCTTCAAAGTTGGTGATCACGTACGTGTGAGCAAATACAAGAGTATATTCGCCAAAGGTTATACTCCGAATTGGTCCAGCGAAGTCTTCGAAATAGTTGAGGTGCAAAGGACCAACCCAATTACCTATCTCTTGCGAGACTCCATGGGTCAACCCATTCACGGTGGATTCTACGAGAAGGAACTTCACGCAGTTGCAGATCCCAATGTCTACCTGGTGGAACGAATTTTGCGGAAAAAGGGAAATAAGGTGTTTGTTAAATGGTTGGGTCTCGATAAAACACACAATTCGTGGATTGATAAAACAAATGTATTGTAATTACTACATGTATGTGTATGAATAAAAATTACATTCTCTCAATCATTTATTTTTTTTCCATTATTTTATAATGTCCCCATGGTAATGTGGTAACTAAATCGGCCAACACAAATCTCTTATCATCATATGGATTTAGTGCAACTTTACGTTCACATATCGTAAACATTTTGTGTAATTTCGAACGAATACTTCGCTGCTTACGCTTGTGAATCGTTTTTTCACGTAGACAATTCAAATAGTCGTCAAAATTTATTTCACGCGCTATCGTATTACGCCTGACTCCCTTGATTTTCTTACAATCATCCTTACCCCTCACACGATACGCATACATCTTTGCTCGTAAACCGACAAATTCACTCATTATCATACCATTGTTTTCATCTTTCATCAACCCGGGAATTTTTTTATTGACACGAGGCATTTCATATACATTATTTTCACTATAATCACTTGTATCGAACCTATCAATATCACGCTTCATAATTTCATACACATCATCACACACAAGTTCATAGATTAGACTGTCCGTGTCAGTGTATAGTACTTTGCACTGATCTCCATAGCGCTCCCGCATATAAGCATGATGAAAATCGTAAAGGAGGATTTTTGAGATATCGAGAATCGACATACCTACGTATATCGGTTTGTTGAAGTAAATGTTCAGCTTGTTCAGTTCAATGGCCACCAAATCTTCGCTGAAAATTGTGCGATTGTGAAAATTGGGTTTTGCAATAAGTACTTCTGCTCCATATCTTCCGTCCCATCGTGTAACGAGTTTAATATCTCGATGATTACGCACATTCTCCATGGTTTTACCAAAAACAGCATTATTCATGAGTTTGAAGAGATTCTTCTCAAAGTCATTCGTAGCTGCAGTTCTCAAACGTGTATTTAAGTTGATGTATTCGCGGAGCCAGGGTGATTGTTTGAATTGCAATACACGATGAATTTTACGCAATACGAGTCCATGTTTCAGAGCTTGCTGTAATGCACGATAGTGAATGACATAATGAGTCTTATCGCAAACGGTTGCCAACAATTTAGAATTTCGAGTTTTTTTCTTCCGCTGCTGCTGCTGCTGCTGCTCCTCTCCTGTTGTGCTAAATGTTGATGGATCTTGCTGTTCCGTACAAAATGGTAAATCTGCATGTATGTCGTGCAATTCCACAGGATATTCCAAATCGACTTCGAGGATATAACCTATGGTAGAATCTACACTCAAATTGTAAATATCTAATTCAGAATCATCGATCCACTGAAATTCTCCATAGGGTAATGGTTCAGACATTGCCCATCCATACAAATTGTTAATATCGTAATACATGAGGTATCGCGATTTTTCCATTGGATTGTATGACTCATCACCCATATACTTGTTGTTGGCTTTCGCGTATCTGTGTGAGCATTGACTCAATCCACCCCGAATACCTCGTTCCACGAACATGAGCATGTCAATGTCGGTAAATAATTCCAAGGAGATCTTTGTGTATTTGAGCATTGCGTCCCACGTATAGCCGGGAAGAGTAAAATAATGTGCAGGATCCAGTCCATAGTTATTCATGCACTGTACACGAAAATTTTCAAAAACATCTGCTAGTAATAAAACGTCAGTTTTGAGGTATAAATCACTGTATTGACCCAACGTTTGTATTTTAAAATGATTCCAGACATTTACGGCATGTTGGTAATCCTCTTTGGTGATGTCACATGCATTTAATTTGCTGTAAAAATCCCGATGTGAGGGTAAAGATGATTCTTCCAATTTCTTTGTATCGGTGATGTAGTCGTATGGAAACACACCTTTACGCATTAACAAGTTCAAACTTTCGTTATCGAGATCACCACCACCACCACCGTCGCCGCCGCCGAAACATGATTTAAGTATCTTCATGTTAGCAGCAACAGCAGTTGTCTTTTTTTCGACGAGAAGCAACGCCAATTTTTCCAAACTCGATTGCATGAAGCGCAACGAATCGATAAATCTCAGTTGCACAAACACTCTCTTTCCATTCCTCACTCCCACTTTTACGTACTTTACAAATGAAATGTATTTCTCACTCGTTTGTGGTAAAATTTTAATATTTATTCCATTATCATCATTATCATTATCATCATCATTATCACTTTTGAAGGCATTGGCAACATCGCGAATTATGAAATGAGCATCGTAATTGCTCAAATTGTGAAATATCACCGGAAGTACAAACGAGTCTTTGTAGTTTAAATTGCAGCCATTATGTGCCGGTCCACGGTATTCACCAGTCAAATGGCAATGATCTCTTACCCTCTCATCCGTCTCTGCAAACTCTCGTTCGCAAATGTGGCAATGTGTTGCATTTTGAAATTCAATTGATTCATCGCGAGTCATGGGCCACATTTTAACTTCCACACGATTGGAAAATTTATCCAATACGATTTCATGCAATTGTTGAACGAACCACTGAATACATTCCACTCCTCCCCTGTAAGCAACGTATTTACACTGATTCGAATCAAAATCACAATGTATATAATAACCAACACTATACGGTATATGTTCTTGATAAGGGAATGTTTCACAGCACTCTTCTTCTTTGTCTTGAAGAACAGTATCTCTTAGTATACATTCGATATCGGCGTATACCACGTACGGTAAACGAATTTTCCTCTTGAAATTCTCGAAATGTAACATCTTTTTCTCCTCCGTTGGCAGAGTGATTTTACATTTATTGATTCGATTGCAATCAATTACATGTCGTTCAAGACTTTCCTCATTGTAGCAGTAATGTAGACATCTGTAAATGAAGACGAAAAAACGATGACGTTAATTCAAATAGTTCAAAGAGAGATGTGTAATTAAATTGGTAGAATACTGTGAATAATTACCTATCACAAATATATTTTGCATGATGATTTTTATTGATTTGATTAGATACCAATCTTGATAAGTTTTTTATCCATGCAAAATGTGCCTTTCCCGTTTCCTCATTCACAATGAGCAGTAAATTTACATGTTTTTCCCTCTTTTCCTCACACAGTCGCAGGGGTAGACATTCCAAAACTCTTTTTCCTTCAGAAGATTCCGCCAGTGTGTATACATTAATGGATAGGTCGTTTATCCGCTCAAATTTCTTAATTTGTTGTAAATTCATGGGAAATGTTATTCCATCAGTATTGAAAACTAATTCATAATGTGGATAGGAAGAACTTCTATCCCCATTTTTATCAACAGGATAAAGAGCTGCCGTGAGAGCCCAAGCGAAACACGCATCGTCATTTGATTTTACATTCACTACAGCTCGCTTATGCATAATGGATTTCGGTAGTTCAAAAAAGCATGCAGCTTGCATTGGATTACACTTGTTAATATTCACTATCAAATTGATAATTTTTGAAAGTGCCCAACCACTGCCTCTCTCTTGAAATTCCTCCAACGATGTCATTATTGCTTTCACAATTTTACTTTCATACCATTCCTTCAAGTCGGAAGTCGACAGCAACTGATGATTTTTCGTTTCAAAGTGCTTCAAATCAACACTTTTATCTTTATCGATGAAATCAGCGTTGAGCACTATGTTCACTTTAATGCACTTGTGAGTCTCCAACAAATTGGAAATATTTTCAATGACCAATTTCTCAGCATTTCGCAGAAATTGCTTTGGATCGGTATGTCGAATATTGACAACCATACCGGTGGATATTCGACTTTGAAACGCTGATTTTTCCACTACAGTTTCCCACCTTAAATCTAATGTTTTAGGAGTACTGAGTCCTTGACCACTTTTCACCTTGTCCGAAAGCACTCGTTTTTTCAAACACTTGAAATATGCGATTCTATTAATTAACTTTTGTCGCGTACCACATGATAAAATCAAATCACCGCATTCCAATGTTTTAGTGAGAATATCAATAATCTCGGAACATGATTCTATCCATTGTACAATTTCACTCTCAAATTTCAGCAACGTCAGTTGCTTTCGCAAATTTTCATCGGCAGCGCGAATGAGGGAAAATAATGATTTTTCGAATGTTCTCATAATAATAACCTCAACAACGACGTCTGTTGCTCTTTACACGATTAGAATACTCGAGGAGAACTGTAAGGTAAAAGTTTATTTACCACTATTTTATAAGAGGCAGATCGTAGTAAAAAAACTTAATTCTCTTAATTATAATGAATAAAATTGATTTTATTCTTTTTTCCATACAATGTCATATATGTTTTAAAAGCAAGTAATACAAGTGGAAAGGTAAGCTATTACATATGTTTAATAGTGATGAATGCATTACCCTTTTTGTAGTAAAAACGCATATAAGATATGATGTCAGATAACATCTCAAAGCCAAACGACCTTGTCCTTGAATGATACAAAATCTTATGGTTTGAGGTTTGGTGTTGGTCTACGACTCACTTGCCTTTACATGCATTATTGAAAACGGGAAGAACTCTTGCGGTTTCAACATCCTTCTGCCTGTGCTTGACGTTGTTCTTATTAAATCGTTTTTTTTTCATAAAGATTAGATTAAAGAGTCCTTGAGTACTACGATATCTCATTCAGTTAATTATCAAATAATTATTGTTTGTGGTTTTAGGTTTTGGTGTTGGTCTACGACTCACTTACGTTTACAAGCATTTTTTCAAAACAGGAAGAACTCTTGCGGTTTTAACATCCTTCTGTTTGTTATAATACCCATCGAGTACCGCAGAAATGTAAGTATAAATTTTTTATATTAAATTTATAAAAGTAATTTTTCTAATTCTATTTTGTTTTTATTTTTCAGATTCATTATAAACGTCTCCGACATCGCTTTGACACTGACGAACTGTGGAATTGGAAAACAGAATATGGGATAGATATTCCTCTTTAAATGTAAGTATAGGTATGATGACTTTTTATGATAGTAATTTTTTATTATTTAATTCTAATTCTATTGTATTTTTTAGTTTCATCATCATCAATATTGGACTGGCTGGCTGAACGAGAATTCATTATAATTAAAAAATATTAAAATTTGTAAAATATAATTTTTTTAAAAATAATAGGAATAAGGGAATTATGGGTAAATAAAACACAAATCATTTTTCTATTTTATTTTTCTCATACTTTATTACTAAAAAACCTATACAATAAAAACCGAAGCGTTTTTTTCCCCTTAAATATATTATTTTTTTAATTTTGACTGTTAACGATGATGATCGTGGTGGTGAGGCTAATATTATTGATTAGTAGTTATGATAATTTCGATAATGCTAGTGATGATGACTGATGACATTGACAGTTATATCGTCAATAACTGACGAATATAATGCCTGAGAGTGCGATAGTAATTTCGACTATAAATGGTGAATAAATTCACCGTTTATAATCGACATTACTACCAAACTATCAGACACTATATCCTTCAATTATCAGTGATATGACTTTCATTATCATCAATCATCATCACATGTACCATTAACGAAATTATTATAATTACTAATCAACAATATTAGCCTCAGCATCAACGCTCATCATCACCACCACCATTTTTTTTTATTTTTATTTTTTATTTATTTTTTCCCCCTAAAAATCCTTAATTGTTAATTTCAGATGCTTTATTAAGTAATATGAAATTTTTTCTTATTTTACAATACAAATATTCTTTCTTATTGACTAACTTATTATACTAAACATTTTATTTTTTTTGTAATTTTTTCTTTTTTACAATATATAATACCATTACCATAATTCTTAAAATATTTTTCAATAAACATACTTTTTTACATTTTTTATTTATAAAAATTACAATTTTAAAAATATTTCTTTATTTTTTTTTATTTTTCAATTAAAAATTTTCCGTTAGATACCACGTGTTTTTTCCTTCTCCATATGAATAATTTAATTTATAAAATTTAGAGTCAAAATACCAAAAGGAATCATAAACAAATCTACGAGTTAAAGAAATTTTCATTTTAAGTACATTTACTATGTCATTTAATCTTTGCATAATGATATTTTTACTCATATGAATCCAATGGTAAGGAACACGAATTCTAATTTTTCGATATAAAGGTATATTAGTTGTGCAAATAAATTTAACTTCTCCCATATCATCTTCTATAAATGTAAAATAGGCGCTTAAAACTACCAGATTTTTATCTTTAATGAAATTTTCAAAAACTTCTAAGGGTTTAAAATTTTCACCCGATGATGATGATGGTTGTTCCGATGAGTTCCTCTGTTTTTTCTCTGCTGATGGTGACAATGACGATGATACAGGGTCGGAATCTAAATTCCCATATGAGGGTAAGCCCCCATACATTGTTTCTTCGTCTTCGTCTTCTTCTTCTTCTTCTTCTTCTGCTTCTACTTCTTCTTCTTTTTCAACTGATGTTGTGACTACCTCTTCTTCTTCTGCTTCTTCTTCTTCTTCTGCTTCTTCTTCTTCTGCTTCTTCTGCTTCTGCTTCTTCTGCTTCTGCTTCTGCTTCTGCTTCTGCTTCTTCTTCTTCTTCTTCCACATCCGTCTCTAATTCCTGACTGCGTTGAAGAAGATAATCGAATGATTTTTTCATTATTCCCATCATTTCATGATTAAACTGTCCAGGACAGAATTTGCACAGTTTTAGGAAGAGCATTAGCGAACAAGTGAAACTGTAACAGAAAAATAAAAAAATATTACAATTTTTGAAAAATAAAAAAATTATTACAATTTTTGAAAAATAAAAAATATTACAATTTTTGAAAAAATAAAATAATTATTACAATTTTTAAATTATTATTATAATATTTTATACTCACTGTGTCATGATTTTCAAAACAGTAGCTGTTTCGCTCATTCCCGCCTTCTTATTATCATTATCAT
Organism: Gasteruption jaculator; assembly: GCA_949825005.1. NCBI lineage: Eukaryota > Metazoa > Arthropoda > Insecta > Hymenoptera > Gasteruptiidae > Gasteruption > Gasteruption jaculator. Next base: position 4,868,328 of record OX463772.1, on the reverse strand, counting down.
TATCATCATCATCATCATCATTATCATCATCATCATCGTCATTCATGGTGCGAATTACATTTTCAAATTCGCCCATAACGTGCAACAATGTTAGTGCAGGATCCTTTTCCTCAGCTTGTATTTTTTGAAATGACTCCTTCACCAACTTCATATATTTATTACTATCTATTGGAATAATAATTAATACGTCAACAAATAATTGAATGGCTGTCACGTATCTGAAACATATTAAAAAATAAAAATTTATTATACATTTTTTTAAAAATAATAATATTTTTAAATAAAAAATTGAATAAAATTTAACTTACAATGCTAAAATCTCTGGCACTACTTGTCCAATGGTTTTCGATGATTTCTTCAACGCAGAAATTCTTTTTTTGATTTCCTCCATTTTTCCGTTTTTTTTCTTTGTAGAACAACGTTTTTTATTTTTAATTGTCTTTAAAATTCAGCACTTCACTGTTTTTAAATTTTATTTTAAATAATGCAACCGTGTTGATTATTTGAATACTACTGTGTTATGCTCAAAACTTCTCGAGTTATATACGCGTTACTCCCAACGAGGACGACGACGGTGATGAAACCACAACATCCTTTTTTCCCCTCCAACACTTCCCATATATTATCTCTCAACTGGTATTAATTAAGCTTTATTTTTCTCCTCGGCATGGTCTGTACTAATGAATTCAATAGAATTATATTTTCCACCCAAATATTTTAATAATAAAACTTTATTTTGAATCATTGTTTCTAATTCTGCTAATTGATTATCATCAATAGCTTCACCCATTCTTTTAGGGAGAAAAACTGAAAATTCGTTGCGAATCTCAGCGACAATACATACTCCATATCGCGTATTAACTCGTTTAATTTTAGTTATCACATATGTTTGCGATATCTCTAAATCACATAATTTTACTAGTGGTAATAAGTTTCGGGCAGCTCCAACTTTATTTATAGATTTTAATAATTCCATTATTTTTTTACTTATGTACTATTACACTTTGACTCTTGCTCAATAACTAACTGCAGTCACTATTTGCTGCAACCTTTTTATTCAAAACTTAAGCGGAACTATATGACGCAAAATATATATAAAATTTACAATTAAAATAATAATATCTTATTTGACATTTGCAACAAAATATGTCTGTAAAAAACATTTAAAAATCCTTGAATAAAACTTCAATATGCCTATAAGATTTTTTTGAAAAAAAACACCTTTCTCCAAAAGCATCATTGCATTATGACATGTCTGTAGATTTTTTATATTTTTTTTACGAAACGGAAAACCACATCCTCTTTAACAAGTTTCTGCATGTATTAAAAAAGTAATATCTACCTCCTTATCTCAATATGTATCAACCTTCTTCTACTCATATACGAAAAAAAAAAATCCTACAAGTTGTCCAACCACATCATGCATCATTGTAAGCCTTAAAAATCATATCTACCCCTCTCCCTCTTGCGCGCGGTGAGTTTTGATTATACATAGTACCACATGTCACTTAAAAATGACATCTACCTCTCTCACGCGCGGTGAGTTATATAAAAAATTTACAATTAAAATAATAATACCTTATCTGACATTTGCAACAAAATATGTCTGTAAAAAACATTTAAAAATCCTTGAATAAAACTTCAATATGCCTATAAGATTTTTTTGAAAAAAAAAACACCTTTCTCCAAAAGCATCATTGCATTATGACATGTCTGTAGATTTTTTATATTTTTTTTACGAAACGGAAAACCACATCCTCTTTAACAAGTTTCTGCATGTATTAAAAAAGTAATATCTACCTCCTTATCTCAATATGTATCAACCTTCTTCTACTCATATACGAAAAAAAAAAATCCTACAAGTTGTCCAACCACATCATGCATCATTGTAAGCCTTAAAAATCATATCTACCCCTCTCTCTCTTACGCGCGGTGAGTTTTGATTATACATAGTACCACTTGTCACTTAAAAATGATATCTAACTCTCTTACGCGCGGTGAGTTTTGATTATACATAGTACCACATGTCACTTAAAAATGATATCTACCTCTCTTACGCGCGGTGAGTTTTGATTATACATAGTACCGCATGTCACTTAAAAATGACATCTACCTCTCTCACGCGCGGTGAGTTTTGGTCATAATACCACATGTCACTTAAAAACCTTATCGCTGAACACGACATGGGGTATAGCGAAGACCTTGTACTTTCCTACCTCCTCTCTCACTCACTCTCTCTCTCGCGCGCGCGGTGAGTTGCTACAAGATACATACATTATGACGTATCCAGCTTCTTTCTCACCTTAATTGTTGTCACCAATCAAGGTCGTCCGCGGCGGTAAAAAAAAAAAAAGCCGCGAAGCCCTCCTGACAAGTTTCGACCTGCTAACCCCCCACCACCGCCGTCCAACCAGCCAATCAAAACCTTCCAACAAATTACCGTCAACCAATCGTCTGCAAACCCCGCCCACCACTTCGCCCACTTCCCCCCCCCTAACCACTTACCTCCCACCCCCCCACCATTTACCCACCAACCACTTACCCCCCACCACTTACCTCCCCGCCCACTGGCCACGCCCATTCCCCTTCACCACTTCCCCCCACCCACTTCCCCCACCCCCCACCTACTTCCCCCCCTGCCCACAGACCACGCCCACCCCTTCACCCCGCAATGCCCTTCACCCCCCCTCAGAGCTCCTGAGTTAGAAACGGCATTGCTATACTACTGAAACGTAAGGATTAAAGTAGGAAAAGGAACAAGAATTGTCCATTCAAATAGGATTAAGTTAAAAAAGGAACCCAATGAACATTAATTAAAATGGATAAATTGCGTTTCTTTTCAGCAAAATGAATCTATTACGACTCCTGATGCTAGTCGTAATAATATGGACAACGCTCAAAATAAACCCCGTTAGAAGCATCATTGGATATGATTGTGGTTCAAAAGTAACCAACATTTCTACACTCTCATTATTAGATATAGAAGAATGTAATATAGAAAGGAAATCTATCAATGTAACCAAAACCTATGTACAAGTGTTCCAAATTAATCAATTTGACCATGTTGAAGTCATCCAGTGTAAAATAGAAATAGATCGCGTAATTAAAAGATGTGGCATGTTCTCACACTCGATAGACGTCAAGAACGGAAAATATTCGTATCTTGAGGAAATCTCACGAGACAATTGTATTAAAATGCATTTGTATGGAAGATATATCCTAGGAAATACAGACATTTCGGGATTAGAGGTAAATCAAAGCACCTCAAGACCTGTAGTTTTAGCTGGTTCACTGAATTCTGATGGGGTGTGTGAAGGAACCTCATACACCGATCCCTATGGAAGTTGGTCAAATGTTTATGTCGCAGCAACTGTATCAATCACACTTAGAAGTTATTATACACCGGTAGATATGGATTCCAACAGATTACACCTGAAAACTGGAATAAAATGCCCATTTAATGAAGGAACCTGCGTCGATATTGAAGGAGGTGACACATTCTGGGATCCAATTCCTCTTGATAACTGTAAATTTAACAGATACGGAGTTCTATACGAGGGATTTGTGAATAAGATCACCAGCGAACATGAAGGAGACAAAATTCTATATTCACTCGAAGAAGGAGACATTACTTTCACATTGGCCAAGAAGTCTACAATCTCGGTATGTGGCCATTCCATTCATCAGACCGAACATCCAAAATTATTAATTTTTGAAACCAGTATGAACAATGTATTCATCCGCAAAGGAAAGGTTGATGCAGCGAATCTGGATATATTCACCTACATGAATTCAAAGTTTGTATATGTAGAGAGGCATCTCCGAACCCAAATGACACAACTATATCATGATGTCATTACACAACAATGTGAAGCTGAACGACAGATGCTAAAAACTGCACTAAATACCATCGGGCTCACTCCAGATTTATTCGTCTACCAACTTATGAAAGGACCCGGATATATGGCTGTAACCGGAGGAGAAGTTGTGTACATTATTAAATGCATCCCAGTTGAAGTTCGAATTTTAAATACCGATCAATGTTATCACCAACTTCCAGTCATGAAAGGAAACGAAACCATGTACCTAACACCAAAAACACACATTCTTTTAAAGATAGGAACTCCAGCCACTTGCAATCCCATTCTACCTCCCATGTACCTGTTCGAAGAGGGATGGTACAAAATGATGCCTCGTCCTACTGAAAGTTTGGCACCTGGAATAATTCAACCAGCGACTAAACCTCGATGGCAATACAAGAATCCAGGATCTCTGGCCACCAGTGGAATCTATTCCGAAAAGGATCTGGTTGCTCTTCGAGACCACATTATGTTTCCTGCGGAAGGACCAGCGGTGTTGAGAACTGTTGCACGCGGTATTATGGGTCATTCAGCCCCGATTCAAGGTGGTTCTATAATGAATTTAATTGATGAGAAAGCTTTATCAAAAATGACTGAGAAAGCATGGCGCAAATTTATGGAATTTGGAACATTTAGCGCTGGTATAATCAGCATTATGTTAATTATTAAGATAATTAAAGGTTTAGTAGATACCGTAATTCACGGATACGCGTTACATACTGTATATGGATGGTCAGTAAAATTATTAGGCGCCATATGGGATTCGGTCACACAATTACTGTTACATTTAAGCAAAGGACCGAATCAAAACTCCAATAACGAAGAAATACCTTGTCAACAGGTATCTACCGAAAACGTGCCTGTAAATGAAAAACATTTAGAGGAACCCCATATTTCTAAAATCTACCCGAACATAGGCAATTCTGAATTACCCCCTTCTGCACCCAGCTTCTCAATTAAACCATAATGAGTATAAATTTCTTCATGTTTTCTAGATGCCTGTTATTCACAAACTGGGAATGCCGGTTACCGTAAATGAATTTGATCGGCCAGTTGATGGAATTAGTCCATATGACAGTCAACGGGCATACAGGAAGCTTTTCGAATTGAGATGTTTTCAAACTCCAGGTCAACGAAAAATATTTTACCATAGAGCCACTCAAAGTAGAATTTGTAGAACTTGCTATTATGGAGTGTTTCAATTAAGACACAGAGAATTCATAGAAATGAATGTACATGTTTTGGCAAAGAAACGAAACATGGCTCCACTTTGCTCACGTTGCTTTAAATGGATTTTAACAATTAAAAAGGTGGTAAATTGTGTAGATTGTATAGAAGAATACCTGGAAAATGAAGGCAACTCATTCGAAAAGGAAATTCAAGTTGTTCAACGTTGGGGACTATAAGCCTATCATAAACCCATAATATACTTTAGGTACTAGAAAACTACCAATACACATTTTAAATATACAACCCGAATAATATAACGAAAATATATATATATATATATATATATCCAATTAAATTTTTACTTATCTATAAGCTAACAAAATTGTTTCACTAATCTGCTGCAGATGGAGAGTAAGTTAAATTTCAAACCCGGACCATTCGAACCAGGGTACGAGCTGTACCCAAAGGAGTATTACCATTGCGAAATCGCAGAAGGATACGTTCACGCAGAATTAAATGAACACCTATGTTCATCCTGCCATTACCACTTAAAGGTGGCTTATAATGAATCAGTTAAAAATTTCCAAAAGTTTAAAAAACATAGTATTACGGCACAAGTAAATAGAATGAGATGCGATAGGTGCCAACGCGACTTAGGGACACTAAAACCCCTAATTTGCGAATACTGTGAGGGAATTTACTACACTAAAGGAGATTAAATTAGAGTCAATAAACGTTCTGTTGTAAAATATTCAATTGTCCCTGACGAGGAAATTTATCCGGAAGAGGAAAACTGGGACGAAGAACCACCTTCCTCTTACAAACCATTTACTTGGACTCCTTTTCCCAAAAAGATAAAAACAAAAATCCCAAAACGAAAATTGGGTCCTCAATTCAATCAACCACCCTTACTTCCCAAAGAAGCTCCAGTTTCTGCAGCCTACATGGAAAAATTTTTGATGAAAAATAAAATGAATTAAAAAGATAAGAAAATTTCCTCATAAACAAACCTCATGTATTTTAGAATTAAGAATGTATTAAAATTATGTTTTACTCTATAACCAGTTCATTTTGTACCACGTATTATTGCATGCGAAATTTTGCCTGGCGGAAATAGTAAGTTAAGGAACAGTTATCTGTAATAAACCCCTAAGGGTAAGAGTGTAATAAAAACCATTGTAAAAGGATTATCTTTCCTTTCCAAAATTTTTTTTGTTGTCATATGATTCGTACCTCCTCATTTGCCAACAAAAAGGGGTGAGGTGTTATGTCCGGAAAATATCCAGACATCACGATATTGCAACGGTAGATTTCTCTTCTAACTCAAGGGAAATATGGTACGCATGTGGAATGAATGGATAATAAGAACTCTTGAAAAGTCGTAAAATTCAAACTCAAACAAAGATATCGGACCCAAACTTTCGCTTTTCTTGAAGAAAAAAACAAACCCTTATAGAAATATAAGGGCACACTTAAATTCGAAACCTTTTTTTTTTGCTGCTTATTTGAAAATGTCCAGACACACAAATTTTACGACTTTTCCCGGAAAATATACAAATTAAAATCCCTTCCAAAGGGACTCAAAAACTCCCACCAAACTAAATTTTGTAAACACCCACAAGAATCTGTAACGAATAGAAAATTAAGAAAACCCTCCACTCTCCAAAAATTAGCCAATAAGGATTATGAAGAAAATCTTTGACATAGCATCCAAAAGCTTTAAAAAGCTTGGAACTTGGAGAAACGACCTATTCTAGTTCCGGTATCCATCCCGACCACTAAAAAAAAGTCAACATTTTATTTCGTGACAACCTTTTCTTTCGAATAGACATATACAACTCAGTGTTAAATTTCAAGTTCGACTCCAAATACATTTTCAAACCGACTATTTAGTAAAAGTGATTTATTATATATACGTTTCGGCCACATTCATTTTCCATTACCACGAGAAGCCAAGGAAATTCCGGAATCTGGAACAAAACACGGATCACCACTTCATAAGGATCACGACCCAACCACAACAGTGGGATCATCACTTCTTCCTCCAATTATTCAACAACGCGGATAAATAAAAGTAAGAATCTTTCCTATCATCAAATTTTCTACTCTTTTCCAATTTTAAGTAAATTCCTATATCCAAATCTTGGTACTCTCAATATCGAGAGTCCTCGATTTTATTTCTATTTCCTTCTAAATCCATTAGGAGGTACTCTCCTAGTCGAGAGTCCCCTTTCAAAATTTCTATATCCAAATCTTGGTACTCTCAGTATCGAGAGTCCTCGATTTTATTTCTATTTCCTTCTAAATCCATTAGGAGGTACTCTCCTAGTCGAGAGTCCCCTTTCAAAATTTCTATATCCAAATCTTGGTACTCTCAATATCGAGAGTCCTCGATTTTATTTCTATTTCCTTCTAAATCCATTAGGAGGTACTCTCCTAGTCGAGAGTCCCCTTTCAAAATTTCTATATCCAAATCTTGGTACTCTCAGTATCGAGAGTCCTCGATTTTATTTCTATTTCCTTCTAAATCCATTAGGAGGTACTCTCCTAGTCGAGAGTCCCCTTTCAAAATTTCTATATCCAAATCTTGGTACTCTCAATACCGAGAGTCCTCGATTTTATTTCTATTTCCTTCCAAATCCATTAGGAGGTACTCTCCTTGTCGAGAGTCCCCTTTCGAATATTCTATATCCAAATCTTGGCACTCTCAACATCGAGAGTCCTCGATTTCTTCTATTTCCATATCCATTGAGCATTTCTCATGTGAGGTTTCTCCTAGCAATTTCTCACCTCGATATTCAAACTCTGTCATTTCCTTGTTTTAAAACAAAATTTTCAATTATTTAACAGTGCCTAAAATAAAATCCCAAAAGGAGTTGGTCCACCAGCGAAACAGACGTTGGGCCCAAAGGGAAAGGCGGAGAAGGGCAAAGGGGATTTTTCCCCAACCTCCCCCAAATCCGGTCGTCATCAACCACAACATCAACAACAACACCGTCAACAACGAAATCGCTCGCCCCCTAACGGTCGCGAATTGTTTTAAAGAGGGAAGGAACAAGACTACCCTGTTGGTTTCCCCTCAACTAAATACGGCTTCCCCACCCGTCCCTCAGGCAATTATCGTGGATGATGACATCCAAATTCTCGTCCCTCCTGCTCCTCCCCTTCATCCAATCGAAATCCCTACACAACATCCCCCTCTAGTTCTCAGACCCTCTCGTCCACCTACCCCCGAGATTCGTTTGGATGATGAAGATTGGGATGAAGACCCCACTATCCCTGAGTTCTTCGAAATAAACCTCCCTGATTCCCCTACCATCCCTCCTAGTGTCCATTTTCTTTTACGGGGCCCTGGAATTAATAAAGTTCGATTTTCCCATCCAAGTTTCCCCAATAAAACAAAATATTTTAAATTTACAGATTTTAAAATAAATTGTACTTCTTTAGAAAATATATTTAATGCTTAAAATCTCAATGTTCGTTTATTGTATCAATTCAAAACCCCGTCCTTTTTCCCTGGTCATTAAGAGTTTCCTTTCCCAAAGGAACACGAGTCTATCGTGTACCCTTTAAAAAGGAATTCTATTCGTCCTTGAAGATTAATTGTCCAAATCGACAATTAATACTTCGACGACGTAACACAGTCGTAAAACAAAGTGATGATCGATTCGATATACTGGAAAGACCTCAAGGTTTTCCTCTTTTGACTTTACAAGATTTTGATGTTTTCGAAAAGAGTGTCGAACAGTAACGCGTCTTGCAAGGGTATCTCCCGGCAGTTGCTTCGTCTTCTTGCAAGGAAACCCTAAACCAATTTCTTAAAGAAACCATGTCGGATGAGCTCTTCCGACAATTTACATGGACCAATAGAGCTCGTAACCTTCCAGGTTAACGGCCCTTATACAACACAAAATTGGGCAAAATTTTTTAAAAATCTTTAGGAATATCTAATAAAGTTACGGTTCCTTGCCAACTAGAGTACGGTAGACTCATGCAAGACGCGTTGCGTATAGCAGAACAGCGAGGACGAGACGCACAAAGGCGAGCTACCGGTGGTCAGGGCAAATGTGCGAATTACAATGAGGAGATGGAACGACTGTACTGGAACGACGAAGAAGAAAACGACCACCAGTCCGGCGATTACTAATCTCTTTTTGTTTTCAGGAAAAGATTTTAGGGAATGCTTTGTAATAAAGAATTTTTTTAATTCTCTTCTACGTATGCTTTTCCCACACTTCTAATATTTATAGTTAATTTTGTGTATCTCTTGTTCTAATGTTCCGTTCTACTTATTAATAAGGCCTTTGCATGTTTTGTCAAAATGGATATTTTATTAAAAATTAAGTTTTTATATTGATTTTTTAAAATTTTGTTGAAATCCAATCATTTTATTTAAAAAACATTCTTTATTTTAATTTTTAAGAGATGTTCTTTGTAAATAAGTTCGTTGTTGAATCTTTTAATATTTCTTGTTTTGTTAAATGCAGAAATTTCATTTATAGTTAATTTTGTAATTTTAATTTTAATGAAAGTGGATTAGGCCTACAGGGGATACCACTTAAAAAAACGCACCGTTCTATCTACCTCAAGGGTGGTGAGGAAATGATTGATTGATTGATTGATTGATATTTTATTTGCCGTAGCGAACTTTAGGCAATACAGGATAGCTTAATTGTTAGAAGGTAGCACATAATTATTATATAGTAGTATTATTAGTCATACATAATTAGAATAAGTTAAAGTAATATACGGAAATAAAGAGATAAGAAAAGAAAATTCTTGAAGGTGATAAGTGCTCTAGCGCGCTATATAGGTAGGCGGACAATTTAAGTAAGTAGCGTAGCGTACGTAGGTAGGGGAATGATGAAGTGTGTGTAGGAGCATTAGCGTGTGCATGTGCACATATGAAAAGATGCGAGGTTGTGGTGATAGGGTTTTGCTAACAGGGAGAGTAGGAGAGTAGGAGTGTAGGAGTGTAGGAGTGGAGTGGAGCTCCCCTGATCGAGGTTAGGCTTCAATCATCAACAAGGCTCATCGAGGTCAGACAAGGCATTGATGATCATGACCTCTCCCTTATCCTCCCTCGTGGCGCGAATGATGCCATCACGCACCCAGACATATTTAAAGCCAAGAGCTTTAGCTCTAGGACGAACCTGCCGCAGTCAGTGATGTTAGCTGTGCCGCAAAAACTCGCGCATGCGCGAGAAAATAGCCTCAACGTCGTGCCTAGACGCTGTGAAAGGGGGTACTTCATGGACCCTACTTTGTTACAAAGTTTTGTTTCTAAAAATCAAAGATTATAATTTTTTTAATTCAATGAAAATGGCTTATTTTAACATGTTTAACATGCAAATAAATATTTTATATAAACTTGTAAAAAATTAAAATATCTTTATTCAAATTTTAGGGGTTACCAAAAAACAAAATTTAATTATTTTTAATGGGAATATAAATTTTCTGTATTGTGAAGCTCGAAATGTTCTGAATCTACTTCAAAATTTGTACAGTTAATATTATTATTCATTTGGAAGCTTGACCGGACGACACAAAGAGCGAAAACAGTATCATTACGTAGCCGCTTTCGCTTTTTATTTTTTAAATCTGTCACGATTGAAAATATTCGTTCCGCTTCTACATTAGAGTGCAGAAAAGAAAGAGCAATCTCTACTAATAAGTCTAAATTTGGAAACACATAATTATCATTATAATCTTTACTTTCTAATATTTGTATCCACATCTCATCAATTTCTAAAGACGCTAACTCTTTTTTTTGCAAGTCATCAAAATGCATTGGTAAAATTTCCCGTTCTAAACTTAATTGATTAAAATTAATATTTGAAATATGCGTGGCAATATACGATAAATCTTTAATTTCATTTCGACCTTCCTGATACAGTGCACTTCTCGCTTCTAAAAAACTCAACTCATCGAAAAAACTATCATTATAAGGCAATCGTTTCATCATTTTCCGCATTGCTGTTTTATAAAAACTTAAACCATTTATTATAATTTCATTAAATCTACTGATTCTGAACATTGTTCTATCAAAAAACGTTCACATTCTGGTCCTACATATATACTGGGCAGATCTTTAATAATTTTTTCATCTTTTAAATTTAAAGGCGTCAGGATTAATAAAATCTTGACCAATTTCGCGTATTAAACGTTGGCTGCAATTAAAAATTGTATGAATTAAAACCTTTCGCGATTGAAAAAGAGCATTAGACTTATTAAAAAAATCCAACGAATATTTTACAAATAGCAAATAAGCTTTACGGGAATCATCATTCAAATAAGTTAATATATCATCTGCGGATTTTAAATTATCTTTAAAAACAGCTAATGTAAAGAAATTATTTAGTACTTCCCAAATTATCAAGAAGTCTGATAACACACTTCTGTAATACAAGCCATCTTGTTTTTGATAATTTGAGAATTTTATTTTTTTCTACTTCAAAATAATCCTGGAATTCCTGTAAAATTGCACATCTCTTTGCGCTTCCCGAAATACAAGTTGCAACCTGTCTAAAAATACTTTTGCAAGAATAAGGTGATTGATTACAGGGTTTACTAGCTATGATTGCGGATGAATGGCAAGTACAATTTAATAAAACAGCATGCGGTACCTGAGATTTTAAACGCAAAAAGAAGGAATTATTACATCCAGTCATTACCGATGCATTATCACTTGCCATTCCTACAATATTATGCAAAGAAATTTCCTTTTTTTGTAAAATAGATTTAAATGTTTCATATATCGAGTTCGCGGAACAATTTGGAGCATCTAACTTTACTAATTCTAATAATTGCGTTTTAACTGTCTTACTCGCCGGACATAAATATTGTACTAAAATGAAAAGAAGTTTTGTATCCGAAATATCTGTAGATTCACCAATTAAACATCTTTTAACAAGGAAACAAAATGGTTTGCAGTTTGAAACGGAATATTATGCTCAGCAAAAAATCCTGCTAAATTAATTTCTGCCCGTTTTACTTTTTCTGCAGGTGTCAATTCATCTACTTTTTCAGGTTATGAGAATTGATTACGTTATTGATTTACGTTATTGTTATTATTATTATTATAACACATTATATTTTTTAAATATTTGACCGTCTGTGAATGTTTTATCAAATCAGTATTGCAACACCTGATGGTTTTGCTAGGGTTTTGCTAAATCCCGCCAAAGTCTTCTAGCGCCAAATACATATACGCCCTTGCTTTTCCACGCATGCGCGTGAAATTGCGGCACAGCTAACATCACTGGCCGCAGTAGGGAGTAAGTAGCAGATGGGAGCAAATGATAGACCGATGAAGGAACCAGGACAGCTAAAAATTAGAAAATCACACCTTTTAGATGTAAGTATAAATCTGAGTAGAATTATAAAATTGCAAAGGCTTTAAAATAAGTGGAACATGTTCATCAAACTCTATTTCTTGCACATCGAACCTCACGTTAGTTAAATTTGATTTGTAACACTAGTCTTTAAGGAGGTTGTACCGGTACATAGCTAATCAATTGAGCACCCAAATATACTTCTCTTTGATTCCCGTAGGTGCGAGCGTGGATTTGGCAACTTAACAAAGCACACGGTCTACTACGATTACGATCCCCGTGCGCCTGCGTTAGTATATGGCGCGTCTGTTTCGTTTCGTTTGCTACGTCTGTTGCTTTTTCTACGAACCAGTTGTCATAATATGAGTGAAAAACGAAGAGGATCTTTTTTAGAAAGGCAAGAGAGTGACCGAGAAAGTGTACAAGAAAAGAGTTCAGCAGTCTCAGATTGGAAAAAATATTAGAAAAAAATTCGATCAGAAACATTGGTCAGATGAACTGGATACCGTGCAAAGTGAGCGCAGATGCAACGTTGCCAGACTTTCGTTGTCCTGCTCTCGGTCATACGTTTTGGATGAGAATTGATGATTCTCTAGTCTTGCAAGCTTCGAACGTACATTACGATAGTTGATAAATGATTAGCACAATATCCTTTATCGCTCATTACATTTTCATGAAGATCTGAATGTTAATTATTTAAATATCGTTGAAAAAGTGATTTTTCCCAAAAGAACACATGTTAAATGAAATTACAATTTTCTCGGCTTCTAGGCTTTGAACTATCTCAAAATTTTAACTGAAGCTTTATTACATAAAAACAGACCAGTGGTTGAAATTTTATCAAAATCTCAATGTTAATTCTAAAAACGGTAAAACCTCCTTAACCCTTTGAGTGCTGCTTACTCTTGCACGAAACTATCAACGAATGCGGCGATTTTCAGATGTCAGTCATTAAAGGTACATCTATACGCCTTTAGTATATATTGATAAATTCGTAAGGGCGTATTTATGCACCTTTAGCACTCAAAGGGTTAAACTTATAAATTGAAAAGAGACATCTCGTCTGGTTTTAAAATGAATAGACTGTAAACTTGTGCGATTATAACTACTCTCATTATTGTTGACATAATAAAAGTAATTCTTTTGAAACATTTGCTATATTTTGCTATAAACAAAGTAAATTTTTAAACTAAACGAATTTTACAACGTTTCGCTGAATTTCTATTGATTCAATTTAATTGTTATATTTGAACCAATCAATTCTGAATCCGAATAGAAAAATTTGATTTCATTTGCTTTCAGTACAAAGAAGCGTAATTTAAAAAAAACATGATCGCAACAACTCAGCTGTGGAGAATCTAACTGATGCAGGACATAAAGAAGAAATGAATTGCCGAGCACCTATAATATCTTTATTAAGGACATCAGATGGCAATGGAAGTTTTTAACATCCAACAAAAGCTTGGTAATACTTCAGAATTTTTAACCAGTTGCCAAAGTGGGTGTTATTTTACTTATTTCTTCATTCCTTAATAATCTTGATGTGCTTGACCGCAGTCGAAGCTTGCAGGTTTATTACAATAAAAAAGTCGTAAGGCAAATTTATTTGTAAAATTGCACCATTCTTTTATATTATATAAGTTATGAATATTGCTATTATTTTTATAATATAAAAGAACGACGCAAATTTACAAATAAATTTGGCTTGTGGCTTCTTTGTTGTAATAAACCTGGAAGCATCAACTGCGGTCAAGCACATCAAGATCATTAAGGAATGAAGAAATAAGTAAAATAATACCCATTTTGGCAAATTTATTTGTAAATTTGCACCATTCTTTCATATCACGTAAGTTATGGATATTACTATTATACAGTAATTATAATTACTGTATAATTACTATAATTATAATTGTTTCTGCATTACTTGAATTTGACATAATATATTTAAAAATTTGCACAATTTTTTTACATTATGAAAGTTATCAATATTACTATTATACAGTAATTATAATTACTGTATAACAGTAATATTCACAACTTTCCTCATATAAAAGAACTGTGCAAATTTTTAAATATGTTATGTCAAATTCAATTAATGCAGGAACAATTTTCTGTTTTATAATTAATGCAGGAAAGACAAAATTATAAATAAAAATAATTATTTTATTGTTTCAGACGAAAAGATCGAATGTTCCCTTATAACAGGGTACGTGATCTTTGCACCTAATTATTATGTGAAATGAGCGAGAGAAAGGATTTTAGGGCTAAATAATGAAACCTTCATCAATACCTTGAGAATACAATTTTATTGTCCCTAGTGTAGATGAGGTGAGTGTCTGTGTGTGAGTGTGTGTGTGTCTGTCCCGCGACTCGTCCTGGTGTTGGTGTCTTCCTTCCGGTCCTTCTCCCCACGTGGATAAATCCGAATGTCCTTGTTCGTCCTTCCTTAGACTTCCTCCTCGTCCCAATTCCGTCCAAGTCTCGTCCAATTCCGTGTAGCTTTCGGTCGGTCCTCTTCCGAGATTCGCTCGTCCGTCCTTTGCTGGTCACGTTGGTGGTGTTCTCCGCAATCCGCTCCTCTCAGGTGAGGGTTGTATCGGATCCGGGGTTGTGGTCCGGGCTCCAGAAACTCCCCAGTACTCGCCGCACTTGCTCCCTTATTCTTTTTCACTCTTCGGCTTCCCTCACACGTTCTAGCTCGTCAGATGTGACGGGTGACCCAATTAAGAATGTCCCGCTCTCCTTCTGCTCTCTTTCTCCGGCTCTCCAGTGGGGCCCCTTCCGGGGGTTTTCCCTCTCCGCGTCGTGTGGTCTCGGGAGTGTTGTGGTGGAGCGTGCGTGTGTGTGTGTGTGAGTGTGTACTCTCTATGAGGTGTCATAGAGAGGACGTGTAACGTGGTGAGCACCACGTTACACCCTCTGTGGTCTGACATAAAAGAGTCGACAATAAAGGGTTCCTGGAAACAATTATGCCCATAAATGTAAAATGATTTTACAAATTTTGAAGAAACACCGGAAACTATCACCAAAGAAATAGTTGGTCTCCTGAATGAATTTAACTTGGACGTCACAGCGACAATGTTAATGAACTAGTTGAATCTCACTCGGCACCGCTGTCAAATGTGTATCTAACTGAGCAACAATTGGTTAACGATAAAATACACGACAAAAGTGAGGAAGAAGGAGCCGATAAAAACGTAAAGACTTTGACAATTAAAAATATGAATGAAGTCTTTATGCATTTAGACAAATTTTTAACTATTATGGAAGAATGCGATCCCAATGGAGAACGTATATCTCGAGTACGTAGGGCAATTCAAAAAGACACTGCGTGTTATAGAAATCTTTATAACGAAATGAAAAAAAAGGAGCTACTCAACTAATTCTTCAGAAGTTTATAAAGAAAACACCCGAAAGCTAAATAAATAAATAAATAAATACGTTAAAACACCGTTTTTGGTGCATACTTTTTTACATCCCTCTACTTTCGAACATTCAACATTCACACACACTTTCTATAATGACTACATTCTGTATAACATAAAAACAGTGAATAAAATCTAAAAAAAAACATGAATTAAACATAAATCTATTTATAGTTCTCTTCTAATTTCTTTCATGCATTCCCTTTTCTATTATCCCGCACGCTAAATATAAAACTTTAAAAACAATTTTTAAATAGAATTTTATTTTCTTTCAATAATTAAATATTTTATTTTACATAACCTAAAAATCTTGCACAGTTATTTGCAAGTCTTAACAAAAGATTCTTGCAAGATCTGCAGAAATCACCTTTCGTAAGTGTCTTCTGCAAATATTGCATATATAAGTACAGAAATATTACCGCATGCTAGATCAATACTTCATAAAAATAAATACAAACAAGAATTTATAATATTGTTTTTTATTGAAATATTGTGACGTGGAATTCGTCACGTCACTAAAGGGGGGTCTCGCGACCCCGATCTCCGACGTTCTCGGTCCTAGAAAAACTTATTCATGCAAAGAATACTAGGGGGTTTTGGGCGCCAGGTACTGAGTACCACGATTCCGGGAATCTAAAATGCTCCGGCTGAGCCAGTATATGGAAGAGGGGAGGGTTCGACACGGTCAAGCAAAAAGAAAAAAACGCAAAATAAATAAAAAAAGGAAGCAGCTATATTCAGTTCGAACAGAGACAAAAGAAAAATAACAAATAAAAGAACATTGCCGACCAGGGCACGCTGAGCCCGCTCAAAATCGATTTTGGGCTCCCCGTTGGCATACGGGAAGCGCCGAGCCCACTCGGTCGTCTTTATATGGAAGATGGTGGCCCTTACCGTACACCGGTCGTCTTCGGAAACTCGATCGTCCGGGCTTCGATATCTCCCGGTTCCTCCTTCTGGTCTATCCGGGTAACCTCCGAACCTCTCGGGCACACGGGAGTTTCACGTAACGTCCCTTTTCTGCTAACGTCTCCGAGAAATCGGCAAAATTTATCGCGGAGAGCGATCGAGCGTGCAGCTAGTTTCTGATCCGACGTGGAAGTTGCCGTTTCCGGTTTCTTCTTCGATTTGGCGAGAACCTCTCGAGTCGTTGAGAGCCTCGCCAGATACGAGAGGGGTCGTAACTCTCCCATGGGAACCGGAAGCGGCTGTCGGGGACTCCGCCGAATATTCGGCCTCCTGTCCCGCGTGAATCTTGTGGCAGCGAGTGTTTCCCTCGGGATTTCGGGACTCTCAATCGTGGAGTTGAACTACGAAGTTTTCTCCCCGGAAGTGTCGTGCTCCATGGCTCTCTTCATTCGTCGTCGCTTTTGAGGGGTCAGCGTGCCGTACGTAACATTTCGGGTTTCGGCCGACCGATGTCGCCATCGGTCCGATTATACAATATCGATCTTAACATTCTAAATCATACGCCGTTTCGAATCTGGCGTCGGTTCTAATACATGTTACCGACTGAGTCGGGACGCAATAGATTATCTTACAAGCTATTACCTTACAGACTAGAGGGACTTCCAGGTCGGATCGATAATTGTCAATCTACCGCGGTTTCTAACCTCAGTTATCGATCCGAGTTTCCGCGTGTCACGGGTTACGGGACTTTTTGGGGCAGAGAATCGTTCTCTGTCACAATATATAGAATATTAAATATTCGAAACGAATAGGGTGTAAAAAATAAATTTATAAAAACATAACCTACGAAAAGTTGCAGACGCTGCACAAGATGTCATGCAAGTTCTTTGCAAGATCTGCGGAAGTCATCTTGTGTAAGCGTCTTACTCAAATACTACACATGCGTGAGGAAGCAGACTACTAGTTGTCTTCTGAAAGTGACTAGCAAGACACTTGCAAAAGAATTGCATAATTCTTTTAACAGACAGCTACTAGGGTAGTTTATGAATTGTTTGTTGAGTATGAACGGAGGTATTCGGAGAAGGAGATGGATGTGTTAGTGTATCCATAGATTATGAGGAGTCGGAGAAATGTGAGTTTAAAATGTAATTAATTTTTTCTGTTATAGAAGCCACTTGAAATGACAGGTCCTTAAGCTAGCTGGAGATGATAGATGCCAGTTCTAGTTTAATTGTAAGATATAAAGTGGGCCGCATGGTTCTGGCTAAATTCGTTTATTTCCTATGCAATTTCATTAAATGTTGATAAGTAATAAAAAATAGTATAAATCACTTATTTCATGGAGAAAAGTTTTTATATTAAACTTTTCGTGTAAATATTTCACTCTACTACGTGTAATTCGACGTCAATATTGGGCTTTATTCTTTTTAACTATGGCGCATCAAACCAAAAAATTTGAAAAAATTCATGAACAATGAATATGCATTTCCTATTAAGATATGATTATAGTTCCGGGACTCTTTCAATACGAAATGGGCATTTTTCGAAATTTTTGTACGTTTTTGATTTTTTACGACTTTAATTTTGGGTTAAAAAATCTGTAAAAATTCTGTAATATGTGTCTCTGTAACCAAAATGTCTCTGATTTTTTCAGAATGTTTCTCACGGTAGCATGGGCCAAATTGGGCAAAAACAAGATTTTCGAATTTTGGCCATTACTGGCCCCCAAGTTGAGATACGGTCCTGAAATTTGGCACAAATTAATCTTTTTCGAAAACCTATCGAATAATCTATTGTACATGCAATTTGGTTTAGGGGCACTTTTGACCCCATTATTCGGCTATACCCTTTGAAGGAATTTCACGAGTTTCTAAAAAAATTACAAATCGGTATCTTGGTTGATTTGTAAAAATGTTATAAGTTTTTTAGAATTTGATGTTACGTCCTGACACCAACACTAAGTTTTTCGCATTTCTTACAGTACGAACTTTCCGTACCGAGATGACCCTTTTTTATTACATAGAGTCTAATACATAGAGGCCCATGCCCTCCGCATGGTAGACACTTGAACCAAGGGACTAACCCATTGTATCAGAGTGAGAAAGAGGATATGCATTTTCCAATACTGCATATCCTCAAGCAGCTCGTAAAAGTCATAGGACATATACAAAAAATTAAAGAGAGAAAATTTTCTTTCAAGAAGGACACTAAATTAGACAGAGAAACAAAACACAATGTCCGTTTAAAATAAAGATAGAAATAGTAATAAGAGACCGATAGAATTTAGGATACACTAAACTGACAGAGAAAAAGGACAAATTTTTGAGTATATAAGGGCTGAAATTTTCATGTATCGTCACTTACTCGCCTTCCATCATAGAAGAACGACCTGTTCAGAGAAAAATAAAATTCGAAAACTTAAAACTTCCCGATCAAGTTATTTTAAAGAGTAAGTCCTTGATCATTTTTTAAAAAAATTTTCCCAAGACCTGGAGATTGGTAACTGATCTCCTACGTCTTATCCTCCCAAGATCTCAAAATTGATCGCTGATTTTGAGATCTTTCCTCAAAATCTAGTAGATTGGTTGGGAACTGACCGTTTACTAGATTCTCCCCTCAGACTGATTGGCAACCGATCGTCTGAGTCCCGAATTTAAAAAAAAATATATATATATTTCTTTTTCTTTAAAATTAAATGATTATTTTTTATATACAAAATCTAGTAGACGGATTGGTCACTGATCCCCTGCTAGATCTTCTATTACCCCACTCAGATTGGTTGGTAACTGACCGTCTGAGTTTTGATTCTTTAATTAACTTAAAATCTAGTAGACAGGTTGGTCACTGACCTCCTACTAGATCCCTCCCTGCCTCGGATGATTGGTAACTGATCTACCGAGATTCGAGTCGCTTATCTTTGAAATATATATATATGGGGCATTCCACGCCAAATCGGACGGTTTGTAACATTTTGATTTTTGATTTCCTCAAGTTTTTCATATTTTGTAGTACCTACCGAAAAACCCTTCCTGGTAAATTTTGAGATTTTTTTGATTACCCGTTCAAAAGATATTAAATTTTCAAAAAAATCGCTTTTTTTTAGTTTTTTGCTGATAACTTCTTGAATAATGGTCCAAATTTAAACTTTTTTTTTTCAAAATTTTTGATTTTTCATGTACTCTTTAGAAAAAAATATTTTAAAAATGTTGAAAGTATTTTTGAATGAGATTTTTGAGTTTTCAATTTTAAATCTCATTTTCCAAAGTGATTGCATATTTTGATTTTCGTTAAAATTTTTTATAGCAAACTACTACTCATTCCACAACTTTTCAGGCCGGTCCGATCGTGGGACTTCCAAAGCTATTATTTTTTTTCGATTTTTGAAAAATATTTTCCTTCTATTAATCATTATGAATATCAATTTCCGTTACTGTATATAATTTTTCTAATTATTTTTTAATAATTTTTACAATTTATAATGGTAAAAAGGTGTTCAAATATCAATAGTCGTTAAATCAATATATAATCAATAAAACAAAAATATCTATTTATTTTCGTAATTTTTTGAAAGTTGAACCAGAATAATCTTTAACTCGTACATTTCCGCTATCCATTGGAACAACTGAATGAATTTTATGCGTTCCTGCAATTATCTTAGCTGTTTTGTATCTCAGATTAAATTTTTTCCGTTGCAACTAAATAATTCTGTTCAGGTGAAATATTACGGCAATATTTGGCAAATTTATAACAAATACTTTATAACAAAAAATAACATTGAAAACTCAACCCCAATCAGATTTTTCAAAAAATTACAAAAATAAATAGATATTTTTGTTTTATTGATTACAAATTGATTTAACGACTATTGATTGATTTTAAACACTTTTTTACCATTATAAATTATAAAATTATTAAAAAATATGTCACGTCTCTTTTTCGCGACTTCCGTTCACACGTTGATAGTGTGACGGTTAGAGTCGCGGTTCCAAGAAAGCTCACCTTTCCGTGAGACTTACCGTTGGAACCGCGACTATGGGAAAGCCCTTTTGCAGATCTAAGCACTTTTGGACAGCGGTCCATCTCATATCCGTCGTTGCGACGAAGCAACGACAGGGATTCTTTCTCGCGCTCTCGAACCGCTAACACGCGACCTCTCCCTTCGTGGCTAGGTTTTTGTTAGAGTGCCAGTCTTTAGTCGATTCCGAATAAACGTCACCCAGTGTGACAGTCTCAGCAGTCATTCCAGTCTCATTCATTCATTCATTCATTCATTCATTCATTCATTCGACTTTTCGTCCGGTCCTTTTCCGTTTTTCCCTTCGTTTCCCTCGCTGTGACGAGCTTTTTCCGAAGCACGTCACAGAAAAGTGGTGTCAGAAGTGATTCGAACTTAACCACGAGCCTTTTTAATAATTTTCGAAGTGAAGTGAAGTGAAGTAAAATCAAGTGAAGTTAATAGCATCAAGATCCAACTACAGTCAACACGCCCAAGGATCTACCCAAACGGAGGATTGGCATCAGCCCAAGGATCTCCCAGACAGAGGACGAAGATCCACCTAAAGCCGCGGACTTCCGTCAGACCAACAATCTACCCAACTGAAGGACGAACCGAGGACAACAACTGTACCTCTCCTGCGCTAATAGACATCCGATGCTATTAACAACTTGTTTCTTCGCTTTGCTTCTGGTTCTGCAAGAGTAAGTCCATCCAAATTATTAATAGCAATAAACCGATGCCAAAAGTTGGCAAAGAAAATAGTCGAGAAAATCCATACTTAAGAAAATCAAAAAACCCCACATTTCATTTAGAAATTTTTGATTCAGTTTTAAAAATGGCTAACGAAAGGGAAGACGTACATATTAAGTTGTCGTTTCGAGATATATTTGATATAATTCCGGTTTATAATGGAAGCAACATTCCAATCGAATCTTTTGTTAGGGCCTGTGAACGGGCGAGAAAAGCGATGCCGGCCTCATTGCAGAGTCAGTTGGTAAATTTGCTACCAACAAAACTGACAGGCCAAGCTTACGCTCGTATGGAACCCAAAATTGATAATATATCGACAGTAGACCAATTTTTGAAAACATTAAAGAAATTTTATTCAAAAAACGAAGAACTATCGGATCTCGAAGCAGAAATTAAAAGTATTTTTCAAGGATATGATGAAAGAGTAGCAGACTACGCAGTTAGGGCTACTAGAAGCTTGACAAAAATTAAAAATCGTATAGAATCTCTCTACCCCTTAGAAACTCAAGAAACATACAGGGATAGGCGTATTATAGAAGCGACAGAAGGAGCGCTGACTGCATTTATTCGCGGTTTGTTAGACGAGATCGCGGAATACGTAATTAACAGAAATCCCGAAACATTCGAAGAAGCAATTGAAGATGCTATCGCGGTAGAAAAAGAATTATCGAAACGTAACGCGATTAATAGACGTAGACTATACTATGAACGTGGAAACTTAAATTCAGATAATTTCTCACATCTTAGGCAAAAGAATATCAGATTATTCGAAACAGACCCAAATAAAAATAGGAACTACCAATACAATAATGAATTTGAAAATCCGAATTTAATTAAATGTCAATATTGCTACTGCAATGGACATTCAGCTTCTAATTGTTTTAAATTACTAAGAGAGAAAGAAAAATTTCGCTATCCAAACACTACACCAAGTAATAACGCTCAAAGCAGAAATTCAAATTACGGCCAATATCAAAACAAATTTTCAAATCCTCGACAAAGCGACAGAAACTTCACAAATTTTAAGAGAAACAACCCACAAAATCGGAATTTCAACCCAAATTTCAACTTTTCCAACGAACAAAACCGCAAGTACCAAAATTACCCACGAAATGATAATAGAAATGTTCCAAGAGAAAATAACCGCGCTTTGCAAAATGATAAAAGTTATGAATTCCAAGGTAATAGAAATCGAAACTTCCAAAATAGGAAACCAGATGATAAACCCCCCTTACAAAACAAATCCCCAGACAATGATCAAACACAACTACTGAATTCAATGAAAGATATGCTTGAAAAATTTACCCAGAATTTAAACTTCTAAAGAACTCATCGCGAGAGTGCAACGGTGAGTTCAAAAACAAGAAACCGCTTAATGAAATCAATATGAAGCGATCCCTTGCACTCAGTTTCGAAAACAAAATTCAAAGTAAACTTGCTACAGTTAAATTACACTCAAATCACCTTAAATTTGGTTCAGGAGAATTTATTCTAGATACAGGAGCAGAAGTAAATATTATTAAACAATCCAAAATTCATAACGGTCTTATATGTTCTGCTGACAGAATATACAACATCGTAGGCATTACATCTGGCGTTATAAGAACACTAGGTACATGCCATATAAATGTAAACGACATTCAAACCGAATTCCACATAGTTTCCGATAGTTTTCCAATCCAAGAGGATGGAATACTTGGAAATTCATTTTTCGATGAACATAAAGTTACATTATGTTACGAAAAAGAACATCTAAAAATTTACAATCAGGTCATTCCCTTCGAAAGGAAAGAAACTATAACTGTACCACCTAGAGCCAAAATTCAAGTATATGCTAGAGTCATTAATCCTGACGTCAAAGAAGGCTTCATAGAACAATTAGATTTGGGTAATGGGTTATATTGTGGAAATGCACTAGTAAAAAACAAAAACGGTAAAGCTGCAATACTTCTTATAAATTCCAATGAAACAGAAATTACTTTGGATGTTCCTAAAGTCAATTTAAAAGGTTTCGAAATTCCTAAACACCCTCAGCAAATAAAAATTCAATCAGCCTCTTTAGAGAACGTTTCCGACAGAACCAAATTATTAAAGTCCTTCCTAAAACTCGACTATCTAAATTTAGAAGAAAAACAACACGTTGAAGAATTAATCACAGAGTTTCCTAACTTATTCCACATACCGGGTGATAAATTAGGAGCAACATCAATGCTGCAGCACGAAATCCATACAGTTGATGATAAACCAATAAGTATTAAACAATATAGATTTCCTAGAGAACATAAAGACGAGATTCAGAAGCAGGTACAGGAATTACTTACAAACAATATTATTTCCCCTTCCGTTTCACCGTATAATTCCCCGATCTGGATAGTTCCGAAAAAAGCTGACTCCACGGGTAAAAAACGTTGGAGAATGGTTTTGGACTATAGACGTTTAAACGAGAAAACAGTAGGAGATGCGTACCCACTGCCCAATATTACTGAAATATTGGACCAGTTGGGAAACGCGATGTATTTCTCTGTTTTCGATCTAGTGTCAGGCTTCCACCAAGTGGAAATGCACCCTAGAGACAAATATAAAACCGCATTTTCAACACCCCGCGGACATTATGAATTTAACAGAATGCCTTTTGGCTTGAAAAACGCCCCCGCGACGTTCCAAAGGCTTATGGATTTGGTGTTAGCAGGGTTACAAGGAGAAGAACTCTTTGTTTACATGGATGATATAGTTTTGTACGCGAATTCATTAGACGAACATAAAAAAAGATTCTGCCGCTTAGCAAAACGTCTCATAGAAGCAGGGTTGTCATTACAGGTAGACAAATGCCAATTTCTAGAAAAAGAAGTAAAATACCTGGGTCATATAATTGATAAAGACGGAGTTAAACCGAACCCTGAATTAATTAACGCGATTGCAAAATTCCCAACCCCGAAGAATCCTAAAAACATTAAAGAATTTGTAGGTCTTGTTGGATACTACAGACGATTTATTAAAGATTTTCCGAAAATCTGCGCCCCACTTTACAAACTCTTAAGGAAAAATGAAACTTTTATATGGAGCGATGAGCAACAAAAAGCTTTCGAAATGTTACGCGATAAAATTTGCAAAGAACCGATTCTCAAACACCCAGACTTCAAAAAACAATTCATAATTACAGTTGATGCTTCGGATTACGCGCTAGGCGCTGTCCTTAGTCAAGGAGAATTGGGTTCAGATAATCCAATTCACTTTGCGTCCAGATCACTAACAAAATGTGAAAGAAATTATGACACTACAAGAAAAGAATTATTAGCAATAGTTTTCGGAGTCCAATATTTTCGACCATACATCTATGGTAAAAAGTTCTTGTTAGTTACTGACCATAAAGCATTAACATTTCTAAAAACAAAAGGCAAACCAGCCGAACAATTGCTAAGATGGCAAGAAATTTTAAATGAATACGATTACGAATTGATATATCGTCCCGGGCAAGCTAACAAAGTAGCAGATGCCCTCTCAAGAAACCCCATTGATATTGAAGAAGAAAAAACGAAACAAATTCTCCCTATTAGGCAACGAGAATCATGCTCAAGCGAATCTTTACCAGATCAGAAAAAACAAAAAACCTTCCATCAACCCCAAACCAGGAAACGATCTGTTACAGACAGCCCTTCGAATATTCCAGAAAATAATAAAAATCGGAAAATTGAAAAGAATGATTTGGTTGACCTTTCTGGTGGATTGTCGACTGATAATAAACACGTTTCAGAAACCGATACTGATAATAACAACCATTCGACCGGAAGCACCTTCCCAATTCCTGAAATCCCAAAAAGAAAACGTGGCAGACCAAGAAAATACCCACTAATCACCAAACCCGAAATTACTGCAACGACAATTTTAAAAAGAAAACGCGGCAGACCCCGTAAAACTACATCTAGTACATCTGATGTTCCTAAAAGAAAACGAGGTAGACCGCGCAAACTTACAACGACTGATACAAGCGCCACTGAATCGCGCGAATCCAGTATAGAAAGAACACCCTTAGGGAGTAATAACTATCAAAATGTAGCAGAAGAATTGATAAGAGAAATAGATTTGGTTAATAATAATGAAAACAAAAGAAAATTGCGGGGGAGCGGCAGTGGTTCAGATAGAGATGACGCACCTAAGCGACTGACTGTGAGAGCTGAGGTTCATGGAGGTCCGGGAGTTAAATGGAAACAAAAAGAGGGTGGTGAAAAATTAAATTACAATGATATAAAGAAAAAAAATACTTCTGATGCTAATAGAAACACAGACACTGATATCGATGCTATTTTACCATACCCCAAAAACGATTCCACCCTGAGATTTTCAAGGAACCTCGCGCCAGCGCAGTCAATTCGTGGAATACCGTTTCAGTCAAGACCGCTGTACACTCCAATCGCGAACCAAGATTTTGAAAATATTGACCTTTTGCCAAATTTTCGTTCACCACCGAGTCCTCGAAATCATTATACCGACGAACATTTTTCAGAAGAATTAGCAGGTATGAGCCAACCAATGGACGTAGATAGTAACAGTAACAATTCAAACGAAAATGATGAAAATTATATCCCAAGCCAGTACCAAAAGACCACTATAAAAAATACTAAAACAGGAGTAAGAACAAGGCAACAATTGAAAACAAGATATGAAGAAATACTTCCCGTAAAAGTTAAAAGCACCGATGAACATATTTTGTCGAAAAAGGATAATATTGCGTACTTTTTAGCAGCTGACTGTGTTCTAAAAAGCCAAGTTACTAGAGCTCTAGCACAAAAAGGATACATTTGTCAAAATAACTTACTTAGTAACAAACCAGATATTGGTGACGTTATAGTGACGCACAGAAAAAATGTATACTCTATTCGAATGATATGTAAAAAGAAATCTGAAGATACTGTTAATGTATCAGATATATATAACTGCTTAAACACTTTGTTTAATGTATTAAAGAAATATAATATTGAGTCCTGCAGAATATCTAAAGATATAGATGTTTTAAGTATATTTCAATGGCACAATATAAAAAGCCATATACGATTAAACTCATTGAGAGGTAAAACTGTCTTCACCCTTTGTGAAGGAATTATAAATACTCCACTAAAAGAAGATAGATTGAAAATTATTAAAGAATACCACTGTTCTGCAATTGGTGGCCACAAAGGCGTCACTAAAACTCACCAAAGAATTTTATCGGATTACTACTGGCCAAATCTAAAAAAACAAGTTCAAAATTTTATTAAAAACTGTGAGGATTGTCAAAGAAATAAATTGGTACGGGTATAATCAAAATCCCCTATGGTAATAACAGATACTCCACACAACGCATTCGACAAAATTGCATTAGATATTTATGGCCCTCTGCCAATTACAAAAAATGGAAACCAATATCTTCTAACAGTCCAAGACCTTCTTACCAAATTTTGTGTTGGAATTCCCTTAAAAACCATGAAAGCCATCGATGTAGCAATAGCATTTGCGAATCATATAATTTGCACCTTTGGTCCTCCAAAAGCAGTGCTTACGGACCAAGGAAAAAATTTTATCTCTAGCTTATTAAAGCAATTTGCAAAAATTTTTAAAATAAAACAATTCAAGTCGACTGCCTTCCACCCACAATCTAACGGCTCATTGGAACGTAGTCACCATGTCCTAACAGAATATCTTAAGAACTTTGTTTCAAAGCATCCAAACGAATGGGATATATGGATTCCATATGCGATGTTTTCCTATAACACGAGTGTCCATGAATCCACACATTATACACCACACGAATTAGTTTTTGGAAAGAAAGCTCGAACGCCATCCGAATTTTTAGAACCCGAACCACTAGCTACATACGACGACTACTTTACACATATGAAAAACGTATTAAAAAGCCTAAAAGAAAACGCGAGAGAAAACCTGATTGACTCAAAATTTAAATCAAAACGTTATTACGATCGAAAAGTTAAAATACGTCATTTCGAACCTGGACAATTCGTGTTCCTGCTAAATGAACCTAAAAAGCATAAATTTAGTAGTAGTTGTAAAGGACCTTTCAAAATTAAGCAATTGTTAAGCAACAATAATGTAGTTTTGGAAATTAAATCAAATAAAGACAGAATTGTTCATTCTGATAAAATAAAACACGCATTTGTTGCAGACCAAGAGTAGAGGCATCAAAATCATCGGAGAACTATGTAATAACAAACCTAAATTCTAATCCAGGCCTATATTCGGATGCCATGGGAAGCCTAAGAACCTACAGAACAACTTGGACTCTAATAACACACGTAAATATAGGAGACTTGCATGAAAGAAAGCAAAAACTTAACAGTAATATTAACAGTTTATATAATCTTTGTACACTCATCTCAGGATATTGTACAATGAAAAACGAATTAGATTCTGCCAGATCAAAATTAAATTCTATTGCAAATACCCAAGACACAATCGAAGAACTAACCATTGAAGATCACAAAACGCGAGACAAACGCGCTATATTTGGTTTCATAGGCAAAATCCATAAAGCACTGTACGGAACCCTTACGGAAGATGATGCTGAAGCGATTTACAAAAGCATAGAATCAGTTTCAAATGATACTAAAGATTTATCCGAGTTAATATCAAATCAAACCCATATTATAAAATCCCAGTTTGAATCCACAACATTAAGAGTTACCAATTTGACCCATTTATTCCTTAAAATGGAACAAGAAATAAATTCACAACTAAACGAAACATATGAACATATTCGTCTCTTAGACTTGAAACAAGAAATTCAAAAATACTATATATACCTTGAAGAAGACCTTGCAAATTATGAAAATGATGTAAAAACGCTTATAACAGCAATCTTGTTTGCAAATGTTGGCCAAATTCACCCAGAAATTCTAACGTACGAACAAATTTTACAAAGTGCTAAATCCATTCAAAAAGCAAAACCGCACATTGAATTCCCCGTACCACTGCAAAAAAATTATGTTGCAGAATTAGCACACATAGCCGGTCTTATGATTTTTCACATAAAAAACAAATTAGTCTATGTTCTGAAAATTCCTCTATTAGATCTAAAAACTTACACTCTGTATGAGCATCTTCCTCTCCCAATTCCACAACTTTTCATTAACGGTAGTACCCAGTTTGCCTACATAAAGCCACTATCCCAATTCACAGCGGTGTCTTCTGGTCTTGAAGGTTATATTCAATTTGATAATTCAGATATAAACAAATGTAAAACTTCATTATCAAGATACATTTGTAAACACAAAAATTCTTTCATAACAATTGACGATACAAATGAATGCGAGATCCAGTTTCTTCGAGATCCGCAATTTTTCAAATTAGAGTTATGCAACATCAAACTAAAAGTATTACTAAAATCGTACTGGTCTAGAATCCGTGAAACAAATTCATGGATATTCTCTACTATTAAACCAGAGGCTTTATACATTTCCTGTGAAAACGAAGATTCGTTTTTCAAAACAATTAACGGTAGCGGAATTTTGCAAATCAAACCACATTGTATAGTGAAAACAGCGACAGCTACTCTCGAACCATTCCAGGAAATCAAATCATTCGAATCAATAACATTCACACGAAACCTAAGTCTAGATATCGCCAAATTATACGAATCCTATACAAACATTAACAAAGAACTAAATTTCACAAGTATCCTTTCAGAACCTGACATAGCATCAATATTAGAAGACACAAAGAAAGCAAATCAAGACCTTTTGGAAAATGAAGTTTCATTTAAGACTATTATTAATAAAGCTAACGAAATTAAAAAACATAAAATCACTCGAAATCGCATCAATACAATCGAATCAGTTTTAACATATTCTGGCCTAGGCTTAATAGCAACAATAGCACTAGGTATTTCATGGAAATTTTCTCTTTTCGGAAAAGCTTTTGCTCTCCTAAAATGTTTTAAAAGAAGATCAAAAAGTAGAAGACTTCCCTTTAAGGACATGTCAAAGTCTCTTGCGAACTCCGACGGGGTCGGTATGGTAGAGCCCGCCCGCAATTACCGCATTTACCGAGCGGTAAGAGCGAGCGCGGCCGCGAGATGGCACTGCCTGTATGAGGCTTTGCCATCACGCATCACCTACCCATACTACTAATTTGATTTTTCGAGCGTGCCTGAGCACGCTCGACGGCTCAATTCACCGTTTACGCTCGATTTCAGCGTTCTAAAAGCTGCAGATGTACCGTATCGAAAATTTGAAATGTATTTCAAATTCTCGATACATATGTATGTACTGAGAATTTGAAATGCAAATCAATTTTTCGATAATCGAGCGTAACAAATGGATTTCAATATTTTCGATCGGGCGTCGCATTATTGCACTTGCATGTAAATTGTTTTTTACATGTAAACATGCATTTTGTTTCGCCCAAAAAGTCTGTTATTTAAAAAGGGGCCCCTCCAACGCCCCTTTTCGTGAGACACAACCAATAATTGTATAATATTTCGTCTCCCCGATTCCATTTGACATAATATTATGAAGCATGCAATGATTTTTTTACAGCGGTTCATAAATGTACCGCTGTGAAATCAATGTTATCAACGTTGTCGTTACGCGATGAGGATACGTATTACGCTGCAAATATTCGTAATTCGGCGTCAGTACATTAGAGCCCGCCCGCAATTACCGCATTTATTGAGCGGTAAGAGCGAGTGCGGCCGCAAGGTGGCACTGCCTGTACTAGGCTTTGCCGTCACACATCCCCATCCATTCATTTTCCGATTTCAGGTGACTGAAATCGGCGGCATCTGACTATTTTGTCAGAGAATCACAGTTTCTTCGAAACTGTGTAACAGAAACATGTTTCTGCTTGCTTGCATGCAGCTAGAATAATATTATTACTTACCAGAGTAAGATTACAATGCAAAGCAAATTATGCTTTGACATTGTCGAAGGGGCTCCATCCTCGCCCACTTCCGTGAGATTCAACCATTCATAGTCCATCTCCCCGATTTGTGGCACCTGACTATGCCGTCAGAGGCTCACAATCTCTTCTAAACTGTGTAACAGAAACATGTCTGTGTTTCTGCATGCTCACAATGACCGGTACTGTAAATGCTTACAGTAAACTGTACACAGACCGTGTATACAGTGAGTACAGACATGAAAATTCAGTCTAAATTTCATTTTTGCGTCATGAGACGCACCGGTCATTGTTAGGGCTTTTTGCCCCTCAACCGTTCATCGCACCATTTCGAGCGATGGTTTGATAACGATCGAAGCGAGATAAAGTCTTTTTTGCAAGCCTCGCAAGTAAATTTTACGCACGATTTTTGGTGTTGCACGAGATCGTACCTTGTAAAGTCTGTGCCGCAACCGGCGCACTTTACAAGTATTACATGCCTTTCCTTTTCACGGCGATCAAGGTCTACGACCATCTTGCCACAAAAGGAACATGCCTTTTTTCGCAGGTTCTCCTGCGTGGCATGAGCTATGCACATGTGGCGCATCAAGTTTTTATCATGGGAAAAAAACTTGTCGCACACTGTACACCGATGCCTTGTGGCATGAGCGGCCCTTTGGTGCTTATGCAGCAAATTCTTAGTGGCGAAATTGCTGTCACAAGTATCACACTCGTGCGTGATCCTCGGCTTACCAATTATTACGCGCATGTTTACGTCCGTATTGGTAGGCAGAGGAGCTAACCTTGTGGCTTTGCATTTGCAGAGTGTGTGCAATGTGTTGGAAATGTTCCACTCATTGCTTCCCACATTTATCGCCTCGGCAATATTAAGGCCCATGTTAAAGACCTCGTGAAGCACGCCGTATCTAACATACAGCAAATCACCAGCGTTTTGAATCACAAATTCGTAACGAATATTGTGATCATCCAAAAAGCGTGGTGTTAAAATCGTGTCTTTGTGATGCAGTGGCAAATCACAAGTTTTTACTTGTTCGTCGCTGTCATCGACGTTTTGCCGCTGCTCTCGCAATACTTCA
Source organism: Gasteruption jaculator (assembly GCA_949825005.1). Taxonomy (NCBI): domain Eukaryota; kingdom Metazoa; phylum Arthropoda; class Insecta; order Hymenoptera; family Gasteruptiidae; genus Gasteruption; species Gasteruption jaculator. The sequence goes on along the minus strand of OX463772.1, from coordinate 4,836,921 downwards.
GCAACAATATTATGTGTTCGCTGATAATGATCTTTATCAATGATCATCCAAACCTTAGGTTTGCCGGCATGCAATACATTTACGCTGTCGGCGATGCCGTCTTCGACGTGCATTTCCGTAAAGCTGCCACCGGTTCCAACGTAAAACATTGGCTGGTTAATGCCAGCGCAATCGCCCAGTTGCGCATTAACCTCCGGTTTGAGGTGAGCACTAATGCCACTCAGACAGCTTTCGACGCCTTGGGGCGCAGAAACAGCGTTATAAATGTAAAGGAACGTGCGTTCCTTGGAAGCATGCAAAAAATATTTTTTTATAAAACATGCAATACTCGCCTGATTTACTGGAGTACCTCCACTCTCCAGTTCACAAACGTCATGCAGACGTTTCAATACTTCTGCGTGAAGTATTCGAGGACTGGAGTTTTTCCTCAGGCTATCCTCCATCCTCACCATGTTCTTTTTATAAGCATGGTATTCCTTTACAGTCGTCATTGACTGCAAACAAGCCGCATTGACGACATCGTCCTCCACCCCTTCGTCGAATCGGAGTACCTCATCCGATGTGTGGACGACATTTCGAAACTGTAATACAAACATTTTTGTTAGAAAAAGCATGTCAGAGAAAATAGTGAAAACTTCAAAACGAGAGTCCCCAATACTATTCACTAAAATAGTTCGATAACTTGAAACATAAAACTCATCGATAAAAGTGTTTCAGATAAAAATTTTAGGATTTTCCCGAATCTATCAGGTAGGGACTTTGAGTTTGACCTTTACCGTGACCTTGAATATAATTCGAAGATGAAGGTAATTTTTACAAACGAAACGTCCCTTTTTGACATCGGCAATAGATAGAGCGGGAAATTTTATGTTTAAGTATGTACTTAGGTCATAGGTTCAATTCGGACTTGAAGATCAGTTCCAAATCATTCAAATTGAAACTAGATCTGCATAACACTGAGAACTGAAGCTTTTCAAATTTTTTTATAATGACCAAAAATACCTATTCCTATATGACAGATTAGTACTGTTTTTATGTATGACCTTGACGATGACCTTCATGATTATTGAATTTTGAGATTTGTTCTTTGTGACTAGTTTTTTCGAAAATCAATAAAAGATTAGGCCAATCAATCAGTAACATCATGACTTGCCACAGTATTAGTTTCTTACTATTGATAAATTTAAGAAACTTAATTCGCAATTATTCATTTCCGAAAAAACTACTCACAAAGAACAAATCTTGATATGAAATAATCGTGAAGGTCAGATATTTTTAGCCATTACAATAAATGTGAAAAGCTTCTATGCTTAGAGGTATTCAGATCTACTTTCAATTTGAATGAATTTAAAGTGACCTTCAAGCCCGAATTGAAACTTATGACCTAAGTACATACTTTAACGTAAAATTCCCCCCTCTATCGATTGCCGCTGTTAAAAAAAGGGTTTCCATTTCAACAAATTTCCTTGACCTTCGACTTCCATTCGAGGTCACGGTTAAGGTTAAATCCAATGTCACCATCTGATAAGTTCGAAAAAACTATACCTTTTATTTAAAACAGGTTTCTCGATCAGATTGATGTTTCAAGTTATTGAACCGTTCCGGGACTTTCGTGACACCCTGTGTAAAAACCGAAAATAAAAGTAATTTTGAATGTCACAAAGGGGTTATTACCGTTTATTTAAGTTTAAAAAATTGACTTTTTATCCTTTCGCTAATGATTTATCAAGAAAAGAACTAACAATTGCATCTTTTTGAAACTTTCAATCAAGTATTTTAATTTATTAATCAATTAAAATTCATTTAAATAATGTAATTATTATTTCCCATAAACTGTATTTCAATTAATTTTTTACATTTAATTAAAAAATTTTTTTAATTAATTTAAACATATTTTGAATAAACTTTAAATTTTATGTAATTAGAAAAATGAGTTGAGATACAGTTCTTAAAAGAATTAATTAAATTAATTTCGTCAATTTCAATTAGTTTAATTTAATAATATTAAAATTTAATCATTTTTTCCAAATAAACTGTTCTTGAATTAATTTCTTAAAATAAATTAAAATGAATTTAAAAAATTAATTCATTTAAATACTTGATGAAAGTTTTAAAAAGATGCAATTTAAATTATCATCCTGAAAATAAGAAGTTGTTCTTTGGATTCCATAAACGGTAATCTCCCTTTTTATTTGCAGTTACTTACTTTTTCAAAATTTATTTAATGTTATTAACAATTGTTTATATTTCGTGTAGTTTTTTTATTACAAACGACTGCATATAAGGCTATTCTGGTGTTACATAACGTTTTGGCTTATATTATCGAAGCCTTCTGCAGATTAAAATTTGTGTTTGAAAAGTTATATAATATCTGTACTACATTTAAATTTTATAATTAATTACAATACAATATATAATTAATTATGAAATACAAATTTGATTAGGTATAACAGTAATAAATAGTGAATAAATAACCAATAAATGAGCAGTTTATTTTGATAATGGCCTAAGTCTATTTGTGAATTTTCCATTCTCAACTGTAGTAACAGGTGCCACTTTACATTAGCTGTCATAAAAAAACATTATCCGAAAATCATAAAAAATTGGACTTAGGCCACTTTCAAAATAATCGGCTCAAATAATTAAGAACTAACCTCAGAAGTCGTCGCAAATAAATTAAAGTTACGTGCATATGTCTCTGTTTCTTATAATCTTATAACGATATATTTATGATCTCACTCATCAAATATCTAATTTCAAAATAAATTGCTTTTAACATATTTTAAAATTATTGTAATTATGACACATATATACGTTATTCAAAACATCTAATCATACAATTATTTGGTGATCATAAATATATCGTTATGGGATTATAAGAAACAAAGACATATGTAACTTTATTTTATTTACGACGACTTCTGAGATTACTTTCTGATTATTTATTATTTATTTATTCACTATTTATTACTCTTAAAATTAACCAAATTTGTATTTCACAGTTAACTATGTATTATATTGTAATTAACTATAAAATTTTAGTCTAGTACAGAAAATTACATATCTTGTGTTACACAAGAATATCCTTATATACAGTCGTTTATAACCAAAAAAATACACGAAATATAATTACTAAAATACAACTCACCGAATACTATATTTAGCAATTTTAGTACATAAAAAATAATTACTCTGTACACATTGTCATACAACAACAATGCATGATGTCATGCATGATGTCATGCATTGTTGTTGTATGACAACAACAATATGAAACGACAATGTGAAAAAGTACAAGAAAGAGAGAGACAGAGACAGACAGACAGAGAGAGAGAGTAAACAAACGTACTTACCACGTGGACCGAATACCGGTAATCCACCATTCCCGGCTTTTGAATCTTGGCAATCGCTTTTGCAAGATCACACTCTCCGTGATCTTTCACGATTCCATATCGTGTACCCGACACTTCGGTGGTGAACATTATGCACTATAATTGATTATTTTCAATCCACTGCACAAAATTTATGCACTCTTTCACCCACTGTATACAAAAAGACGTGCGTTGCTGCTAATGGCTACCGCACTCCTAGTTGTTATTTTTAGCTGTTCACTTCACGCCACTAATCGCAATCAAAGGCGGATACACATTAGGCGCCCAGCGGGCCCCTTTGTCCTTCCAATGTATACAAGAAAATAATTAACAAAATTTTCTTGAACTGTGGATGAATATGCATCCGAGCGTGCGTGCGTGTGTGTGTTTGTTTCACACTTCCCGTTCGAATAAATTTACACAAAAAAAATGGCTCTTGGCGATACCGATGTTGAAAAGGACGAAAGAACGTAACAAATAAATGTTTTTTTATTAGTTTAAATAATTTTTGTTTTTTAAGTTTATATATTAACCCAATTTAAAAAATTTTAATTTAATTTCATTTAATTAAAATTAAAATCTTTTTGGCATTTTGTCCCGAGAATGCATATTTCAATCTCGCGTTATCATTGTGCAAGTGTACATTGCCTGTTTTCTTCACATTATTTCATTTATATCTCCAAGAGTCGTATGACGTGATACCACAGACTCGCAATTCGGCGGTATCGCGTTGTACGACTCTTGGAGAAACAAGTTAAATAATTTGAGAGAAACAGGCGACGCACAATGACAATACAACATTGAAATATGCATTCTCGTGACAAAATGCAGAAAAAATTTTGTTGGATGATTTGTTTAATTAAAAATTATTTCAACAAATTAGAAACGGTAATTTCTTATGATCTTCTTTCCCATAAAGTGCAAGTCCGGTGTTAACCCGGCCAAGAACCTTTTTTTTCCACAATTTGTTCAAAGTATAATTGTTTAAACCAATTAAACAATTTTATCTTTTTGTTTTTCTATCATAATTTGAGATTGTTATAGACATTCCCGTTTGAACGATAACAAAGCATGCCCAATTACTGTATAGTTACTTAATTTTTTTTATCGAGAGTCGTACAACGTGATATCATAGACTGACGACTCGGCGTTACCACGTCGTACGACTCTTGAAAAGTGAAATGAAATAATTTCATATAAATTAGGGATGTTTTGTTACAATTCACACGAGAAAACATGTAACGGTCTCAAATCCTCCACTTGCGATAGAAGATCAACTACAAGATAATTGTTTCATTTGTTTAAACAATTATTTTTTAAACAAATTCTGGAAAAAATCGGTTTTTGGCCTTGCTCACGTCGATGACGGATTTTACGGGGAAAAGAACAAAAAATTAATGTTTTATAATTTTTTAAACAATTTTTCTTTAAAAAATTACCAAAACAAATTATTAATATTTTTACACTACAGTATATATTTCAATCTAGGTATATTATGGTGCAAGAGTGCATAGCTTGTTTCTTTCAAATTATTTCATTTCACTTTCCAAGAGTCGTACGACATGATACCACAGACTCGCGACTCGGCGGTATCACGTCGTACGACTCTTGGAGAAACAAATTAAATAATTTGAGAGAAACAGGCGACGCACTCTTGCACAATGATAATACGGGATTGAAATATACATCTTCGTGACAAAATGCATCTCAAATTTTTTTTTATAATTTGTTTAAACTTGAATTGTTTAAATAAATTAAAAAGTATTTATATTTTGTACTCTTATTCTCTGTAAAATCCATCTTCGGTGTCAACACGGTCAAGAACTCATTTTTATACAATTTGTTTAAAAAATAATTGTTTAAACAAATTAAACAATTATTTTCTAGTAATTTTTCTATCATAATTTGAGGATTCGAAAACGTTACATGATTTTTCGTGTGAATTGTATCAAAACATCCCCAATTACCATCAAATTACTTAATGTATTTTTATCAGAGTCGTATGACGTGATACCACAGACTTTCGACTCGGCGGTATCACGTCGTACGACTCATGAAAAGTGAAATGAAATAATTTGGCATAAATTTGTGATGTTTTGTTGCAATTCATACGAGAAAACATTTAGCGGTCTCAAATCTTCAAACTAAGATGAAAAAAGTTGCTTCATTTATTTAAACAATTATTTTTTAAACAAATTGTGGAAAAAAAGGGTTCTTGGCCGTGTTTGACATCAGATATGAATTTTATGGGAAAGAAAAACATTAGAAATTACGGTTTTTAATTTGTTTAAACAATTTTTATTTTAACAAATTATCAAAAAAATGTTTTCATTTAGTCCCGAGAATGCGTGTTACAATCTTGTATTATTATTGTGCAAGAGTGCGTCGCCTGTTACTCTGAAATGACTTAATTTATTTTTCCGAGAGTCGTACGACGTGATACCAGGGACTCGCGACTCGATGGTATCACGTCGTACGACTCTTGCAAAGTGAAATGAAATAATTTGAGAGAAACAAGCCATGCACTCTTGCGCCCTGATATATTAAAATCGAAATATACACTCTAGTGTAACAATGTAAATAATTTTTTATTGCTAATTTGCTCAAACAAAAATAGAAAAGCATCTATTTTTTGTGTTCTTTTTCCCCGTAAAATCCATGTCCGGTGTCAACATGACCAAAAACCTATTATTTCCGCAATTTGTTTAAAATGTAATTGTTGAAACAAATTGAAAAATATTAATTTTTTGTGCTTTTCTCCCGTAAAATTCATGTCAGACCTCAGCACGGTCAAGAACTCATTTTTTCCGCAACTTATAGAAAAAAATATTTGTTTAAAAGTCTCGTTAGGAGACTTTACTGTATTCTCGTTAAGAAACTTTACTGTATTATGATAGAAAATAAAAATGAAAAAATGTGTTAAATCTGTTTAAACAAATATTTTTTTTCTAAAAGTTGCGGAAAAAATGAATTCTTGGCCGTGTTGATGTCGGACATGGATTTTACGAGAAAATGTACAAAAAATTAATATTTTTTAAAATAAAAGAATTACTCGTTCAACATTTAAAACAATTACTCTTATGATACAAAATCAAGAGACTGTACTGTATTAAAAGTCCCACCATTGGGGGTATACCTCTTGAGGGGTCAAAGAGTTCGATCACCGAGTTTCGTATACTCTTTGATGTTTGTCGCCGAGCGTCGAACGTAAACAAGGATAGCGAGTAAAGAAAAGGACGGAGCGAAAACACCGAGGCATATTAGTGAAACAATGTAATGCAACAATGTAATGCAACGATGAAATTGTTTTATTATAAACTTTTTTCTTGTAAAACTTTTACCATCATATTACAGACATTTTTCTAATTAAAATGAGACCAAACGTTGAGGAAATGGATCTAGAATAGAATACTTTCTTAAGAAAGTATTCTATCCTAGATCCATTTTCCTGGTCTTTTTAGGCATTTTTTTTACAAAAAAAGTATAAGTTTCTCAACGTTTGGTCTCATTTTAATTAGAAAAATGTCCGTAACATGATATTAAAAGTTTTACAACAAAAAAGTTAATAATAAAAAAGTTTCATCGTTGCATTACATTGTTTCACCGATATACCTCGGTGTTTTCGCTCCGTCCTCTTCTTTACTCGCTATCCTTGTCTACGTTCGACGCTCGGTGGTAAACATTAGAAAATATACGAACTCCACGTTAGTTGCACAAGGTCAGTTCCGACTTTTTGCTCCTAACGAGACTTTACTGTACTGCTTTGAAATCGAAATCATACATAAGAAATAAAACGGCGAAAATCAAAACCTTGAGATTCTTATTTGTATTATTTTTTTCTATTATTAGCACTACCACTATACCGCTACCACGCTATTATTATGATTATTGTTAATATTATTAATACTACTATTACTATTATTAATTTGTTGATGACGATGATGATTATGATTATTATTATTAGTATTATTATTATTATGGTTGTTGTTGTAATTATTACTTTAAACTCGAATTCCATTTTTAATCGAATTGAATTGAAAGTAATAATTACAACAACAACAACAACCATAATAATAATAATCATCATCATCATCAACAAAGTAATAATAGTAATAATAATATCAGCAATAATCGTAATAATAACGGTACTGGTATTGGTAATAATAGAAAAAAATATTTCTAATAAGAATATCAAGGTTTTCATTTTCGCCGTTTTATTTCTTATGGGTGTTGGATAGATGGTCGCTTCATAAGAAAAACGGAGAACTCACGATAGAGCTCTCCCCACCACTTCCATTTTTGTGACAAAGAAAGGTGATGCGAAAGAGACAGAGAGAAGATATGAGAAAATATACAATGTAGGAAGCCTGTCTTTTCAAATCTTTCTACTGTCGTGAAAAAAAGAAAACTTTACTTTTGCATGTGTAGGCTTGCCTTAGATGGTTGATTTGTGTTTATATATGCAAACACATACATTGACAAATTTGAAGGGGCTAACTTTTTTTATAATGAATAATTCGTACCAAATTTTCGGACCAGAATGCAGCGTAAAGTATATAGGAAGGAAAACTTTTTACATTCTAATTTTTACATTTTGAGAATGAAATATTGAAAATATTCTGGATGTTATATTTTTATAGGAATAGTAATTTGATAATAATTGGAGATGTTTTGTTACCGTTACCAAGAGAATTGAATTGAAATCGAAGAGAAACAATTTTTAATTTGTGTTTTAATTTGTTTAAACAATTTTTGTTTAAACAAATTAAAAAACATTCATTTTTTGTTTTTTTCCCGTGAAAAATGAATGTTTTTTGTGTTTTTTTTCCCGTGAAATCCATGTCCAATACCAAGACGGCCAAGAATCCATTTTTCCACAATTAGTTTTAAAAAAATTGTTTAAAGTAAAGAATTTTTTTCTTTTTCTTTTATTCTCGTAATTCGAGAATTTGAGATTGTTATGGAGATTCTCGTGGTAACGGTAACAAAACATCTCCATTATTATCAAAATACTATTCCTATAAAAATATAACATCCAGAATATTTCCAATATGTCATTCTCAAAATGTAAAAATCAGAATGTAAAAAGTTTTCTTTCCTGTATATTTTAAGCAGCATCCTAGTCCGAAAATTTGTTACGAATTATTCATCATAAAAAAAGTTAGTCCCTTCAAATTTGTGAATGTATGTGTTTGCATATATAAACACAAATCAACCATCTAAGGCAAGCCTACACATGCAACAGTAAAGTCTTCTTTTTTTCACGACAGTAGAAAGATTTGAAAAGACAAGCTTCCTACATTGTATATTTTCTGATATTTTCTCTCTGTCTCTTTCGCATCACCTTTCTTTGTCGCAAAAATGGAACTGGTAGGGAGAACTCTATCGTAAGTTCTCTGTTTTTATTATGAAGCGACCATCTGACTCTACTCTATCTTACTCTCTCACACAGGAGTGGAATCAGCGGCATCCCTTGAGAGAAGTAAGAGAACCTTTTTGGGTATCCAACAGCCATAAGAAATAAAACGGCGAAAATGAAAACCTTGACTTTCTTATTAGAATTATTTTTTTCTATTATTACCAATACTAGTACCGCTATTATTACGATTATTGCTGATATTATTATTACTATTATTACTGTGTTGATGATGATGATTATGATTATCATTATTATTATTATAATGGTTGTTGTTGTTGTAATTATTACTTTCGATTCAATTCGATTAAAAATCGAATTCGAGTTTAAAGTAATAATTACAAAAACAATAGCCATAATAATGATAATAATAATCATAATCATCATCAACAAATTAATAATAGCAATAGTAGTATTAATAATATTAACAATAATCATAATAATAGCGTGATAGTGGTATAGTGGTAGTGCTAATAATAGAAAAAAATAATATAAATAAGAATCTCAAGGTTTTCATTTTCGCCGCTTTATTTCTTATGTATGATTTCGTTCTTCAAAGCAGTAGTAACCACACTACTACTACTACTACTATGTTGTCCAACGACAATACATAACAGACTTAGTAGTGTGTAGTGGTAGAAATAAAAACAATAACGGAAGAGAAATTTGGAATGTTTTGATGTTATCCTCTTACTTCTTTCATTATTATTTCTACTACTACTTTATTGTTCGACGTCCCACCGTAAGTAAGGTCGGATCTAAATTTTTGTTACCGCCTACCGAGCCTCTTTGGCGTTCTATCTCGAATCGTCAAATTACGATAGACAATCATGAAAAAATGTTTATTTTGTATAAAATACTATTTTTTATACAAGTTGCGGAAATAATGAGTTCTTGGCCGTGCTGAGGTCCGACATGGATTTTACGGGAGAAAAGTATAAAAAATTAATATTTTTCATTTTTGTTTAAACAATTACATTTTAATCAAACTGTGGTAAAAACAGTTTCTTGGTCATGTTGAAACCGGACATGGATTTTACGGGAAAAAAGAACACAAAAAATAGATGCTTTTCTATTTGTTTACACAATTTTTGTTTAAGCAAATTAGCAATAAAAAATTATTTATATTGTTACACTAGAGTGTATATTGCGGTCTAAATATATCATGGTGCAAGTGTGCATGGCTTGTTTCTCTCAAATTATTTCATTCCATTTATCAAAAGTCGTACGACGTGATACCGCCGAGTTGCGAGTCCGTGGTATCACGTCGTACGACTCTCGGAAAAATAAATTAAGTAATTACACAGTCATTGGAGACGTTTTGTTTTCGTTCAAACGGGAATGTCTATAACAATCTCAAATTCTCGAATTATGATAAATAAACAAAAATAAAAAAATTAATTAATTTATTTAAGCAATTTTTTAAAAACTAATTGTGGAAAAATGGATTCTTGGGCGTCTTGGTATTGGACATGGATTTCACGGGAAAAAAACCAAAAAATGAATGTTTTTTAATTTGTTTAAACAATTTTTGTTTAAACAAATTATGAAAAAAAATGTTTGATGCATGTTGTCACGAAAATGCATATTTCAATATTGTATTATCATTGTGCAAGTGCACATTGCCTACTTCTCCCAAATTATTTCATTTGTTTCTCCAAGAGTCGTACGACGTGATACCACCGAGTAGCGAGTCTGTGGTATCCCGTCGTACGACTTTTGCAAAGCGAAATGAAATAATTTGAGACAAACAAGGGATGCACTCTTGCACCATGATATATCTACATTGAAATATACACTCTAGTGTAAAAATATGAATAATTTTGTTTGATAATTTGCTTAAACAAATATTGTTTAACAAAATTAAAAAACATTTATTGTTTGCTCTTTTTCTCCGTGAAATCAATGTCTGGTGCCAACACGACCAAAAACCTATTTTTTCTACAGATTGTTTAAATAATAATTGTTCAAGCAAATTACAAATTTTTTCTTTTTGTTTGTTATCATAATTTGAGAATCAGAGATTGCAATATGCATTCTCGCTTGAATTGTAACAAACATGTTAAATTATTCGATTTGTTTCTCCAAGAGTCGTACGACGTGATACCCCGGACTCGTCACTCGGTGGTATCCCGCCGTACGACTCTTCGAAAGAGAATTTAGCCCAGACACGAATCCCAATTTACCGGCAATTACAGTCTGACTTCCTACGTCTCCAATAAGAACCGCAGATGCATGCGCTTCTCGCAAATGAAAATCAACAGCGTAAACAACATGTGTATTGTCGATTTTTTTCATAAATCGACAAAAAATTTCAAAAATAAAATTCCTTTATCGCCAAGCGTGGGGCGACGCCATGTTGAATCGTCACCTGCGATGTACTTCGCAACATGGCGTCGCTCCACGCTTGGCGATAAAGGAATTCTATTTTTGAAATTTTTCGTTGATTTATGGAAAAAATCGACAATACACATGTTGTTGACATTGTTGATTTTCATTTGCGAGAAGCGCGAGCTTCTGCGTTACGTATTGGAGACGTAGGAAGGAAGACTGTAATTGCGGGTAAATTGCGGCTCGTGTCTAGGCTAAATTCACGTTTCAAGAGTCGTACGACGGGATACCACAGACTCGCGACTCGGCGGTATCACGTCGTACGACTCTTGGAGAAAGAAATGGAATAATTTAACATAAATTAGCTATGCTTTGTTACAATTCAAATGAGAATGCATATTGCAATCTCTGATTCTCAAATTACAACAACAAAAAAATTGTGTAATTTGTTGAAACAATTATTTTTTAAACAAATTGTAGAAAAAATAGGTTCTTGGTCCTGGTGACACCTGACATAGATTTTACGGGCAAAAAGAATCAAAAATAAATATTTTTTTATTTATTTAAAAATTTTTGTTTAAACAAATTACCAAAAAAAATTATTTATATACTTACACTAGAGTGTATATTTCAATCTACATATATCATGGCGCAAGAGTGCATAGCTTGTTCCTCAAATTATTCTATTTCACTTTGCAAGAGTCGTACGACGTGATACCACGAACTCGCCACTCGGTGGTATCACGTCGTACGACTCTTGGGGAAACAAATCGAATAATTTAACATAAATTTGCGGTATTTTGTTACAATTCAAACGAGAATACATATTGCAATCTCTGATCCTCAAATTATGATAACAAACAAAAAGAAAAAAATTGTGTAATTTGTTTAAACAATTTTTGTTTAAACAAATTATGAAAAAAACATTTTCGATGAATATTGTTACGAATATGCAATATTTAAATCTCGTATTATCATTGTTCAAGTGTGCATTGCCTGCTTCCCCCAAATTATTTCATTTGTTTCTCCAAGAGTCGTACGACGTGATACCACCGAGTAGCGAGTCTGTGGTATCCCGTCGTACGACTTTTGCCAAGTGAAATGAAATAATTTGAGACAAACAAGCGATGCACTCTTGCACTATGATATATCTACATTGAAATATACACTCTAGTGTAAAAATATAAATAATTTTTTTTGGTAATTTGTTTAAACAAATATTGTTTAAACAAATTAAAAAACATCTATTTTTTGTGTTCTTTTTATTCGTAAAATCCGTGTCCGGTTTCAACATGACCAAGAAACTATTTTTTCCAGAGTTTGATTAAAAAATAATTGTTTAAACAAATTACAAATGTTTTTCTTCCTGATTTTTTACCATAATTTGAGAATTTGAGACCGTTACGTGTTTTCCCGTGTGAATTGTAAGAAAACATCGCAAATTTATATCAAATTATTTAATTTCCCTTTTCAAGAGTCGTACGACGTGATACCACCAAGTAGCGCGTCTGTGGTATCACGTCGTACGACTCTTGGAGAAACAAATGAAATAATTTGAGAGAAGCAGGCAATGCACACTTGCACAACGATGATACGAGATTGAAATATGCATTATCGTGACAAAATGCACCAAAAATTTAGTAAATAATTTGTTTAAACAAAAATTGTTTTAAAAAATTTAAAAACATTTATTGTTTGTTCTTTTTCCCCGTGAAATCCATGTCCGGTGCCAACACGACTAAAAGCCTATTTTTTCTACAGATTGTTTAAAAATAATTGTTTAAACAAATTACACAATTTTTTTCTTTTTCTTTGTTATCATAATTTGAGGATCAGAGGTTGCAATATCCATTCTCGCTTGAATTGTAACAAAACACCGCAAATTTGTTTTAAATTATTCGATTTGTTTCTCCAACAGTCGTACGACGTGATACCACCGAGTGGCGAGTCCGTGGTATCACGTCGTACGACTCTTGCAATGTGAAATTAAATAATTTGAGAGAATAAGCCATGCACTCTTGCGCCATGATATATCGAGATTGAAATTTACCCTCTAGTGTAAATATATGAATAATTTTTTTTGGTAATTTGTTTAAACAAAAATTGTTAAAACAAATTGAAAAACATCAATTTTTTGTGTTCTTCCCCGTAAAATCCATGTCCGGTGTCAACAGGACCAAGAACCTATTTTTTCTACGGTTTGTTTAAAAAATAATTGTTTAAACAAAATACACAATTTTTTTGTTTTTGTTTGTTGTCGTAATTTGAGAATCAGAGATTGCAATATGCATTCTCGTTTGAATTGTAACAAAACACCGCAAATTTACGTCAAACTATATAGTTTGTTTCTCCAAGAGTCGTACGACGTGATACTACAGACTTGCGACTCGGCGGTATCCCGTCGTACGATTCTTGGAAAGAGAATTTAGCCCAGACACGAACCCCAATTTACCGGCAATTACAGTCTGACTTCCTGCGTCTCCAATACCTAACGTAGAAGCTTGCGCTTCTCGCAAATGAAAATCACCAGCGTAAACAACATGTCTATTGTCGATTTTTTCCATAAATTGACAAAAAAATTAAAAACTGAAATTCCTTTATCGCCAAGCGTGGGGCGACGCCATGTTGAATCGCCACCTGCGATGTATTTCGCAACATGGCGTCGCTTCACGCTTGGCGATAAAGGAATTATATTTTTGAAATTTGTTGTCGTTTTATGGGAAAAATCGACAATACACATGTTGTTTACGCTGTTGATTTTCATTTGCGAGAAGCGCAAGCTTCTACATTACGTATTGGAGACGTAGGAAGTAAGACTGTAATTGTGGGTAAATTGCGGTTCGTGTCTAGGCTAAATTCAAGTTTCAAGAGTCGTACGACGGGATACCACAGACTTGCGACTCGGCGGTATCACGTGGTACGACTCTTGGAGAAAGAAATTGAATAATTTAACATAAATTAGCTATACTTTGTTACAATTCAAACGAGAATGCATATTGCAATCTCTGATTCTCAAATTACGACACAAAACAAAAACAAAAAAATTGTGTAATTTGTTTAAACAATTATTTTTTAAATAAATTGTAGAAAAAATAGGTTTTTGGTCTTGTTGACATCGGACATAGATTTTACGGGGAAAAAGAACAAAAAATAAATGTTTTTTAATTTGTTTAAACAATTACATTTGAAACAACTTGCGGAAGAATAGGTTCTTGGTCGTGTTGACGTTGGACATGGATTTTACAGGAAAAATGTACAAAAAGTTAATATTTTTTAATTTAAACAATTATTGTTTAAACAAATTGCCGAACTGATATTTTCCTTTGTTTTTGGTCGATAATTTTGATTGACACGGTATTCGAATGGAAACATTCAATATGTGGAATTTTTTTACGGTTGATTATAAATCCAACAAAAAAGTGACTATAAACTGAAGACGAGAAATGAAGAACTTATAATAGCGAATAACTGGAAGGAACGTATATTGACAAAACTTGAGATAAGTCGATAAAGCATACTATTGACTGCATGAATCATGCTCCTATGTAATCCGATACAGATGATAAGGAACTGTTTGGAGCTCTTTGTCGCATTGAATTGCACGCGTGGATGTTTACATCTCCCACCCTCGTTCCTATAGATATGGACCGAAAGGAAAAAGACTTCTTCTCGCGCTGTGTAGTCTTTTCTTGATTCTCTCGGAATGAATTATTGCTGGCCACTGTCACGTACGCGTGACTTTCTTAGCCAAACGTTCACGCCGCGCGGTTTACTATACATGCAATAGTGTTGTTTAAACAATTATTTTGTTGTTTAAACAAATTGTGTAAGAATTGGGTTCTTGGCCGTGTTAACACCGGACACGGATTTTACGGCCGAAAAGAACATAAAATATTACGGTTTTTAATTTGTTTCAACAATTTTTGTTTAAACAAATTATTTAAAAAAATTGTTAATGCATTTTGTCACGAGAATGCATATCTGAATCACGCGTTATCATTGTGTAAGAGTGGATCGCCAATTTCTATGAAACTATTTCATTTATTGCTCCAAGAGTCATACGTCGTAATACCACAGATTTGCGACTCGGCGGTATCGCGTCGTACGACTCTTGAAACGTGAATTTAGCCCAGACACGAACCCCAATTTACCGGCAATTACAGTCTGACTTCCTACGTTTCCAATACGTAACGTAGAAGCTTGTGCTTCTCGCAAATGAAAATCAACAGCGTAAACAACATGTGTATTGTCGATTTTTTCCATAAATCGACAAAAATTTTCAAAAATAGAATTCATTTATCACCAAGCGTGGAGCGACGCCATGTTGCGAAGAATATCGCTGGTGACGATTCAACATGGCGTCGCTCCACGCTTGGCGATAAAGGAATTTCATTTTTGAAATTTTTTGTCGATTTATGAAAAAAATCGACAATACACATGTTGTTTACGCTGTTGATTTTCATTTGCGAGAAGCACAAGCTTCTACGTTACGTATTGGAAACGTAGGAAGTCAGACTGTAATTGCGGGTAAATTGCGGTTCGTGTCTAGACTAAATTCACGTTTAAAGAGTCGTACGACGGGATACCACAGACTCGCGACACGGCGGTATCACGTCGTACGACTCTTGGAGAAAGAAATGGAATAATTTAACACAAATTAGCTATGCTTTGTTATAATGAAAATGTGTTTAATTTGTTTAAACAAATATTTTTTATGCAAATAGGGGAAAAAATGAGCTCTTGGCCGTGCTGAGATCGGACATGGATTTTACGGGAAAATGTCCAAAAAATTAATATTTTTAAATTTAAACAATTACTGTTTAAACAAATTACCGAAAACATATTTTCCTTCGTTTTTGGTCGATTATTTTGATTGCCACGGTATCCGAGTTGATATATTCAATACGTGGAATTTTTTTACGATTGATTATAAATTCAACGAAGGAATATATGTTGACAAAACTGAAGATTAGTCGATAAAGTATACTATTGACTACATGAGTCATGCTACTTTGTAATCCGATACAGTTGGTAAGGAACTGTTAGGAGTTCTTTCAAAGATTCAACAAAGAACTTCTTTGTTTTATTGAACTCCACGTGTAGATGTTTACAGCATCTCCCACCCTCGTTCCTACAGATATGGAGCGAGAGGAAAAAGACTTCTTTATTCTCGTGCAGTGCAGTCTTTTCTTGATTCTCTTTGAGTCAAGTATTGTAAGGACGTCATCCAGAATTCAAAGAAGGGAACTTTTTTCAAAACGCTACACATTGACCGAATTTGCTACGTACATGGAAAACGGAAACAGCGACATCTGTGCCAATTTCGTTGTACTAAAATTTTGTTGGTCGATAATCTTTTCAATGAAAGCGGGTTACCACGCACGAGGAATTACAGTCTGACTTCCTGTCAGCTTGTTTCTAACCGGAAACAGATAATTAGGGTTTTGTCCTCTTCTATCACAGCTAAGGAATGTGCGTATTATTCGTTATTTTCAATATATGCTGTGAATATTATTTTCCAATGCGGGGAACATCGCAGGTGACGACTCAACATGGCGTCGCTTACGCTTGGCGATAAAGAAGATTAAATTTTCGAAACTTTTTATTCGATTTATGGAAAAAATCTACCATACGCACATTCTTTACGCTATTAATTTTCATTTGGGAGAAGCGCAAGCAATTGCGGTTCTTATTGGAGACGTAAACAGTCAGACTGTAATTGTCGGTAAATCGGGGTTCGTGTCTGGGCTAACACTATATAGGACGCGACTTTAACAGAGTCTTAATATTATTAATACTACTATTGCTATTATTAATTTGTTGATGATGATTATGATTATTATTATCATTATTATGGCTATTGTTTTTGTAATTATTACTTTAAACTCGAATTCGATTTTTAATCGAATTGAATCGAAAGTAATAATTACAACAAGAACAACCATTATAATAATAATATTAATAATAACCATAATCATCATCATTAACAAAGTAATAATAGTAATAATAATATCAGCAATAATCGTAATAATAGCGGTACTAGTATTGGTAATAATAGAAAAAAATAATTCTAATAAGAAAGTCAAGGTTTTCATTTTCGCCGTTTTATTTCTTATGGCTGTTGGATACCCAAAGTGGTTCGCTTACTTCTCGCAAGGGATGCCGCTGATTCCACTCCTGTGTGAGAGAGTAGGATAGAGTAGAGTCAGATGGTCGCTTCATAAGAAAAACAGAGAACTCACGATAGAGCTCTCCCCACCAGTTCCATTTTTGCGACAAAGAAAGGTGATGCGAAAGAGACAGAGAGAAAATATCAGAAAATATACAATTTAGGAAGCTTGTCTTTTCAAATCTTTCTACTGTCGTGAAAAAAAGAAGATTTTACTTTTGCATGTGTAGGCTTGCCTTAGATAGTTGATTTGTGTTTATATATGCAAACACATACATTGACAAATTTGAAGGGACTAACTTTTTTTATAATGAATAATTCGTACCAAATTGTCGGACTAGGATGCAGCTTAAAATATATAGGAACGAAAACTTTTTACATTCGGATTTTTACATTTTGAGAATGAAATATTGGAAATATTCTGGATGTTATATTTTTATAGGAATAGTATTTTGATAATAATGGAGATGTTTTGTTACCGTTACCACGAGAATCTCCATAACAATCTCAAATTCTCGAATTACGAGAATAAAAGAAAAAGAAAAAAATTCTTTACTTTAAACAATTTTTTTAAAACTAATTGTGGAAAAATGGATTCTTGGCCGTCTTGGTATTGGACATGGATTTCACGGGAAAAAAAACACAAAAAACATTCATTTTTCACGGGAAAAAAACAAAAAATGAATGTTTTTTAATTTGTTTAAACAAAAATTGTTTAAACAAATTAAAACACAAATTAAAAATTGTTTCTCTTCGATTTCAATTCAATTCTCTTGGTAACGGTAACAAAACATCTCCAATTATTATCAAATTACTATTCCTATAAAAATATAACATCCAGAATATTTTCAATATTTCATTCTCAAAATGTAAAAATTAGAATGTAAAAAGTTTTCCTTCCTATATACTTTACGCTGCATTCTGGTCCGAAAATTTGGTACGAATTATTCATTATAAAAAAAGTTAGCCTCTTCAAATTTGTCAATGTATGTGTTTGCATATATAAACACAAATCAACCATCTAAGGCAAGCCTACACATGCAAAAGTAAAGTTTTCTTTTTTTCACGACAGTAGAAAGATTTGAAAAGGCAGGCTTCCTACATTGTATATTTTCTCATATCTTCTCTCTGTCTCTTTCGCATCACCTTTCTTTGTCACAAAAATGGAAGTGGTGGGGAGAGCTCTATCGTGAGTTCTCCGTTTTTCTTATGAAGCGACCATCTATCCAACACCCATAAGAAATAAAACGGTGAAAATGAAAACCTTGATATTCTTATTAGAAATATTTTTTTCCATTGTTACCAATACCAGTACCGGTATTATTACGATTATTGCTGATATTATTATTACTATTATTACTTTGTTGATGATGATGATGATTATTATTATTATGGTTGTTGTTGTTGTAATTATTACTTTCAATTCAATTCGATTAAAAATGGAATTCGAGTTTAAAGTAATAATTACAACAACAACCATAATAATAATAATACTAATAATAATAATCATAATCATCATCGTCATCAACAAATTAATAATAGTAATAGTAGTATTAATAATATTAACAATAATCATAATAATAGCGTGGTAGCGGTATAGTGGTAGTGCTAATAATAGAAAAAAATAATACAAATAAGAATCTCAAGGTTTTGATTTTCGCCGTTTTATTTCTTATGTATGATTTCGTTTTTCAAAGCAGTACAGTAAAGTCTCGTTAGGAGCAAAAAGTCGGAACTGACCTTGTGCAACTAACGTGGAGTTCGTATATTTTCTAATGTTTACCACCGAGCGTCGAACGTAGACAAGGATAGCGAGTAAAGAAGAGGACGGAGCGAAAACACCGAGGTATATCGGTGAAACAATGTAATGCAACGATGAAACTTTTTTATTATTAACTTTTTTGTTGTAAAACTTTTAATATCATGTTACGGACATTTTTCTAATTAAAATGAGACCAAACGTTGAGAAACTTATACTTTTTTTGTAAAAAAAATGCCTAAAAAGACCAGGAAAATGGATCTAGGATAGAATACTTTCTTAAGAAAGTATTCTATTCTAGATCCATTTCCTCAACGTTTGGTCTCATTTTAATTAGAAAAATGTCTGTAATATGATGGTAAAAGTTTTACAAGAAAAAAGTTTATAATAAAAAAATTTCATCGTTGCATTACATTGTTGCATTACATTGTTTCACTAATATGCCTCGGTGTTTTCACTCCGTCCTTTTCTTTACTCGCTATCCTTGTTTACGTTCGACGCTCGGCGACAAACATCAAAGAGTATACGAAACTCGGTGATCGAACTCTTTGACCCCTCAAGAGGTATACCCCCAATGGTGGGACTCTTAATACAGTACAGTCTCTTGATTTTGTATCATAAGAGTAATTGTTTTAAATGTTGAACGAGTAATTCTTTTATTTTAAAAAATATTAATTTTTTGTACATTTTCTCGTAAAATCCATGTCCGACATCAACACGGCCAAGAATTCATTTTTTCCGCAACTTTTAGAAAAAAAATATTTGTTTAAACAGATTTAACACATTTTTTCATTTTTATTTTCTATCATAATACAGTAAAGTTTCTTAACGAGAATACAGTAAAGTCTCCTAACGAGACTTTTAAACAAATATTTTTTTCTATAAGTTGCGGAAAAAATGAGTTCTTGACCGTGCTGAGGTCTGACATGAATTTTACGGGAGAAAAGTACAAAAAATTAATATTTTTCAATTTGTTTCAACAATTACATTTTAAACAAATTGCGGAAATAATAGGTTTTTGGTCATGTTGACACCGGACATGGATTTTACGGGGAAAAAGAACACAAAAAATAGATGCTTTTCTATTTTTGTTTGAGCAAATTAGCAATAAAAAATTATTTACATTGTTACACTAGAGTGTATATTTCGATTTTAATATATCAGGGCGCAAGAGTGCATGGCTTGTTTCTCTCAAATTATTTCATTTCACTTTGCAAGAGTCGTACGACGTGATACCATCGAGTCGCGAGTCCCTGGTATCACGTCGTACGACTCTCGGAAAAATAAATTAAGTCATTTCAGAGTAACAGGCGACGCACTCTTGCACAATAATAATACAAGATTGTAACACGCATTCTCGGGACTAAATGAAAACATTTTTTTGATAATTTGTTAAAATAAAAATTGTTTAAACAAATTAAAAACCGTAATTTCTAATGTTTTTCTTTCCCATAAAATTCATATCTGATGTCAAACACGGCCAAGAACCCTTTTTTTCCACAATTTGTTTAAAAAATAATTGTTTAAACAAATGAAGCAACTTTTTTCATCTTAGTTTGAAGATTTGAGACCGCTAAATGTTTTCTGGTATGAATTGCAACAAAACATCACAAATTTATGCCAAATTATTTCATTTCACTTTTCAAGAGTCGTACGACGTGATACTGCCGAGTCGAAAGTCTGTGGTATCACGTCATACGACTCTGATAAAAATACATTAAGTAATTTGATGGTAATTGGGGATGTTTTGATACAATTCACACGAAAAATCATGTAACGTTTTCGAATCCTCAAATTATGATAGAAAAATTACTAGAAAATAATTGTTTAATTTGTTTAAACAATTATTTTTTAAACAAATTGTATAAAAATGAGTTCTTGACCGTGTTGACACCGAAGATGGATTTTACAGAGAATAAGAGTACAAAATATAAATACTTTTTAATTTATTTAAACAATTCATGTTTAAACAAATTATAAAAAAAAATTTGAGATGCATTTTGTCACGAAGATGTATATTTCAATCCCGTATTATCATTGTGCAAGAGTGCGTCGCCTGTTTCTCTCAAATTATTTAATTTGTTTCTCCAAGAGTCGTACGACGTGATACCGCCGAGTCGCGAG
Organism: Gasteruption jaculator; assembly: GCA_949825005.1. Taxonomy (NCBI): domain Eukaryota; kingdom Metazoa; phylum Arthropoda; class Insecta; order Hymenoptera; family Gasteruptiidae; genus Gasteruption; species Gasteruption jaculator. The sequence goes on along the minus strand of OX463772.1, from coordinate 4,815,751 downwards.
TCTGTGGTATCACGTCGTACGACTCTTGGAAAGTGAAATGAAATAATTTGAAAGAAACAAGCTATGCACTCTTGCACCATAATATACCTAGATTGAAATATATACTGTAGTGTAAAAATATTAATAATTTGTTTTGGTAATTTTTTAAAGAAAAATTGTTTAAAAAATTATATAACATTAATTTTTTGTTCTTTTCCCCGTAAAATCCGTCATCGACGTGAGCAAGGCCAAAAACCGATTTTTTCCAGAATTTGTTTAAAAAATAATTGTTTAAACAAATGAAACAATTATCTTGTAGTTGATTTTCTATCGCAAGTGGAGGATTTGAGACCGTTACATGTTTTCTCGTGTGAATTGTAACAAAACATCCCTAATTTATATGAAATTATTTCATTTCACTTTTCAAGAGTCGTACGACGTGGTAACGCCGAGTCGTCAGTCTATGATATCACGTTGTACGACTCTCGATAAAAAAAATTAAGTAACTATACAGTAATTGGGCATGCTTTGTTATCGTTCAAACGGGAATGTCTATAACAATCTCAAATTATGATAGAAAAACAAAAAGATAAAATTGTTTAATTGGTTTAAACAATTATACTTTGAACAAATTGTGGAAAAAAAAGGTTCTTGGCCGGGTTAACACCGGACTTGCACTTTATGGGAAAGAAGATCATAAGAAATTACCGTTTCTAATTTGTTGAAATAATTTTTATTTAACCAAATCATCCAACAAAATTTTTTCTGCATTTTGTCACGAGAATGCATATTTCAATGTTGTATTGTCATTGTGCGTCGCCTGTTTCTCTCAAATTATTTAACTTGTTTCTCCAAGAGTCGTACAACGCGATACCGTCGAATTGCGAGTCTGTGGTATCACGTCATACGACTCTTGGAGATATAAATGAAATAATGTGAAGAAAACAGGCAATGTACTCTTGCACAATGATAACGCGAGATTGAAATATGCATTCTCGGGACAAAATGCCAAAAAGATTTTAATTTTAATTAAATGGAATTAAATTAAAATTTTTTAAATTGGGTTAATATATAAACTTAAAAAACAAAAATTATTTAAACTAATAAAAAAACATTTATTTGTTACGTTCTTTCGTCCTTTTCAACATCGGTATCGCCAAGAGCCATTTTTTTTTTGTAAATTTATTCGAACGGGAAGTGTGAAACAAACACACACACGCACGCACGCTCGGATGCATATTCATCCACAGTTCAAGAAAATTTTGTTAATTATTTTCTTGTATACATTGGAAGGACAAAGGGGCCCGCTGGGCGCCTAATGTGTATCCGCCCCTGATTGCGATTAGTGGCGTGAAGTGAACAGCTAAAAATAACAACTAGGAGTGCGGTAGCCATTAGCAGCAACGCACGTCTTTTTGTATACAGTGGGTGAAAGAGTGCATAAATTTTGTGCAGTGGATTGAAAATAATCAATTATAGTGCATAATGTTCACCACCGAAGTGTCGGGTACACGATATGGAATCGTGAAAGATCACGGAGAGTGTGATCTTGCAAAAGCGATTGCCAAGATTCAAAAGCCGGGAATGGTGGATTACCGGTATTCGGTCCACGTGGTAAGTACGTTTGTTTACTCTCTCTCTCTGTCTCTCTCTTTCTTGTACTTTTTCACATTGTCGTTTCATATTGTTGTTGTCATACAACAACAATGCATGACATCATGCATGACATCATGCATTGTTGTTGTATGACAATGTGTACAGAGTAATTATTTTTTATGTACTAAAATTGCTAAATATAGTATTCGGTGAGTTGTATTTTAGTAATTATATTTCGTGTATTTTTTTGGTTATAAACGACTGTATATAAGGATATTCTTGTGTAACACAAGATATGTAATTTTCTGTACTAGACTAAAATTTTATAGTTAATTACAATATAATACATAGTTAACTGTGAAATACAAATTTGGTTAATTTTAAGAGTAATAAATAGTGAATAAATAAATAATAAATAATCAGAAAGTAATCTCAGAAGTCGTCGTAAATAAAATAAAGTTACATATGTCTTTGTTTCTTATAATCCCATAACGATATATTTATGATCACCAAATAATTGTATGATTAGATGTGTTGAATAACGTATATATGTGTCATAATTACAATAATTTTAAAATATGTTAAAAGCAATTTATTTTGAAATTAGATATTTGATGAGTGAGATCATAAATATATCGTTATAAGATTATAAGAAACAGAGACATATGCACGTAACTTTAATTTATTTGCGACGACTTCTGAGGTTAGTTCTTAATTATTTGAGCCGATTATTTTGAAAGTGGCCTAAGTCCAATTTTTTATGATTTTCGGATAATGTTTTTTTTATGACAGCTAATGTCAAGTGGCACCTGTTACTACAGTTGAGAATGGAAAATTCACAAATAGACTTAGGCCATTATCAAAATAAACTGCTCATTTATTGGTTATTTATTCACTATTTATTACTATTATACCTAATCAAATTTGTATTTCATAATTAATTATATATTGTATTGTAATTAATTATAAAATTTAAATGTAGTACAGATATTATGTAACTTTTCAAACACAAATTTTAATCTGCAGAAGGCTTCGATAATATAAGCCGAAACGTTATGTAACACCAGAACAGCCTTATATGCAGTCGTTTGTAATAAAAAAACTACACGAAATATAAACAATTGTTAATAACATTAAATAAATTTTGAAAAAGTAAGTAACTGCAAATAAAAAGGGAGATTACCGTTTATGGAATCCAAAGAACAACTTCTTATTTTCAGGATGATAATTTAAATTGTATCTTTTTAAAACTTTCATCAAGTATTTAAATGAATTAATTTTTTAAATTCATTTTAATTTATTTTAAGAAATTAATTCAAGAACAGTTTATTTGGAAAAAATGATTAAATTTTAATATTATTAAATTAAACTAATTGAAATTGACGAAATTAATTTAATTAATTCTTTTAAGAACTGTATCTCAACTCATTTTTCTAATTACATAAAATTTAAAGTTTATTCAAAATATGTTTAAATTAATTAAAAAATTTTTTTAATTAAATGTAAAAAATTAATTGAAATACAGTTTATGGGAAATAATAATTACATTATTTAAATGAATTTTAATTGATTAATAAATTAAAATACTTGATTGAAAGTTTCAAAAAGATGCAATTGTTAGTTCTTTTCTTGATAAATCATTAGCGAAAGGATAAAAAGTCAATTTTTTAAACTTAAATAAACGGTAATAACCCCTTTGTGACATTCAAAATTACTTTTATTTTCGGTTTTTACACAGGGTGTCACGAAAGTCCCGGAACGGTTCAATAACTTGAAACATCAATCTGATCGAGAAACCTGTTTTAAATAAAAGGTATAGTTTTTTCGAACTTATCAGATGGTGACATTGGATTTAACCTTAACCGTGACCTCGAATGGAAGTCGAAGGTCAAGGAAATTTGTTGAAATGGAAACCCTTTTTTTAACAGCGGCAATCGATAGAGGGGGGAATTTTACGTTAAAGTATGTACTTAGGTCATAAGTTTCAATTCGGGCTTGAAGGTCACTTTAAATTCATTCAAATTGAATGTAGATCTGAATACCTCTAAGCATAGAAGCTTTTCACATTTATTGTAATGGCTAAAAATATCTGACCTTCACGATTATTTCATATCAAGATTTGTTCTTTGTGAGTAGTTTTTTCGGAAATGAATAATTGCGAATTAAGTTTCTTAAATTTATCAATAGTAAGAAACTAATACTGTGGCAAGTCATGATGTTACTGATTGATTGGCCTAATCTTTTATTGATTTTCGAAAAAACTAGTCACAAAGAACAAATCTCAAAATTCAATAATCATGAAGGTCATCGTCAAGGTCATACATAAAAACAGTACTAATCTGTCATATAGGAATAGGTATTTTTGGTCATTATAAAAAAATTTGAAAAGCTTCAGTTCTCAGTGTTATGCAGATCTAGTTTCAATTTGAATGATTTGGAACTGATCTTCAAGTCCGAATTGAACCTATGACCTAAGTACATACTTAAACATAAAATTTCCCGCTCTATCTATTGCCGATGTCAAAAAGGGACGTTTCGTTTGTAAAAATTACCTTCATCTTCGAATTATATTCAAGGTCACGGTAAAGGTCAAACTCAAAGTCCCTACCTGATAGATTCGGGAAAATCCTAAAATTTTTATCTGAAACACTTTTATCGATGAGTTTTATGTTTCAAGTTATCGAACTATTTTAGTGAATAGTATTGGGGACTCTCGTTTTGAAGTTTTCACTATTTTCTCTGACATGCTTTTTCTAACAAAAATGTTTGTATTACAGTTTCGAAATGTCGTCCACACATCGGATGAGGTACTCCGATTCGACGAAGGGGTCGAGGACGATGTCGTCAATGCGGCTTGTTTGCAGTCAATGACGACTGTAAAGGAATACCATGCTTATAAAAAGAACATGGTGAGGATGGAGGATAGCCTGAGGAAAAACTCCAATCCTCGAATACTTCACGCAGAAGTATTGAAACGTCTGCATGACGTTTGTGAACTGGAGAGTGGAGGTACTCCAGTAAATCAGGCGAGTATTGCATGTTTTATAGAAAAATATTTTTTGCATGCTTCCAAGGAACGCACGTTCCTTTACATTTATAACGCTGTTTCTGCGCCCCAAGGCGTCGAAAGCTGTCTGAGTGGCATTAGTGCTCACCTCAAACCGGAGGTTAATGCGCAACTGGGCGATTGCGCTGGCATTAACCAGCCAATGTTTTACGTTGGAACCGGTGGCAGCTTTACGGAAATGCACGTCGAAGACGGCATCGCCGACAGCGTAAATGTATTGCATGCCGGCAAACCTAAGGTTTGGATGATCATTGATAAAGATCATTATCAGCGAACAAATAATATTGTTGCTGAAGTATTGCGAGAGCAGCGGCAAAACGTCGATGACAGCGACGAACAAGTAAAAACTTGTGATTTGCCACTGCATCACAAAGACACGATTTTAACACCACGCTTTTTGGATGATCACAATATTCGTTACGAATTTGTGATTCAAAACGCTGGTGATTTGCTGTATGTTAGATACGGCGTGCTTCACGAGGTCTTTAACATGGGCCTTAATATTGCCGAGGCGATAAATGTGGGAAGCAATGAGTGGAACATTTCCAACACATTGCACACACTCTGCAAATGCAAAGCCACAAGGTTAGCTCCTCTGCCTACCAATACGGACGTAAACATGCGCGTAATAATTGGTAAGCCGAGGATCACGCACGAGTGTGATACTTGTGACAGCAATTTCGCCACTAAGAATTTGCTGCATAAGCACCAAAGGGCCGCTCATGCCACAAGGCATCAGTGTACAGTGTGCGACAAGTTTTTTTCCCATGATAAAAACTTGATGCGCCACATGCGCATAGCTCATGCCACGCAGGAGAACCTGCGACAAAAGGCATGTTCCTTTTGTGGCAAGATGGTCGTAGACCTTGATCGCCATGAAAAGGAAAGGCATGTAATACTTGTAAAGTGCGCCGGTTGCGGCACAGACTTTACAAGGTACGATCTCGTGCAGCACCAAAAATCGTGTCTAAAATTTACTTGCGAGGCTTGCAAAAAAGAGTTTACCTCGCTTCGATCGTTATCAAACCATCGCTCGAAATGGTGCGATGAACGGTTGAGGGGCAAAAAGCCCTAACAATGACCGGTGCGTCTTATGACGCAAAAATGAAAGTTAAAGTAAGACTGAATTTTCATGTCTGTATTCACTGTATACACGGTCTGTGTACAGTTTACTGTAAGCATTTACAGTACCGGTCATTGTGAGCATGCAGAAACACAGACATGTTTCTGTTACACAGTTTAGAAGAGATTGTGAGCCTCTGACGGCATAGTCATGTGCCACAAATCGGGGAGATGGACTATGAATGGTTGAATCTCACGGAAGTGGGCGAGGATGGAGCCCCTTCGACAATGTCAAAGCATAATTTGCTTTGCATTGTAATCTTACTCTGGTAAGTAATAATATTATTCTAGCTGCATGCAAGCAAGCAGAAACATGTTTCTGTTACACAGTTTCGAAGAAACTGTGATTCTCTGACAAAATAGTCAGATGCCGCCGATTTCAGTCACCTGAAATCGGAAAATGAATGAATGGGGATGCGTGACGGCAAAGCCTAGTACAGGCAGTGCCATCTTGCGGCCGCACTCGCTCTTACCGCTCAATAAATGCGGTAATTGCGGGCGGGCTCTAATGTACTGACGCCGAATTACGAATATTTGCAGCGTAATACGTATCCTCATCGCGTAACGACAACGTTGATAACATTGATTTCACAGCGGTACATTTATGAACCGCTGTGAAAAAATCATTGCATGCTTCATAATATTATGTCAAATGGAATCGGGGAGACGAAATATTATACAATTATTGGTTGTGTCTCACGAAAAGGGGCGTTGGAGGGGCCCCTTTTTAAATAACAGACTTTTTGGGCGAAGCAAAATGCATGTTTACATGTAAAAAACAATTTACATGCAAGTGCAATAATGCGACGCCCGATCGAAAATATTGAAATCCATTTGTTACGCTCGATTATCGAAAAATTGATTTGCATTTCAAATTCTCAGTACATACATATGTATCGAGAATTTGAAATACATTTCAAATTTTCGATATGGTACATCTGCAGCTTTTAGAACGCTGAAATCGAGCGTAAACGGTGAATTGAGCCGTCGAGCGTGCTCAGGCACGCTCGAAAAATCAAATTAGTAGTATGGGTAGGTGATGCGTGATGGCAAAGCCTCATACAGGCAGTGCCATCTCGCGGCCGCGCTCGCTCTTACCGCTCGGTAAATGCGGTAATTGCGGGCGGGCTCTACCATACCGACCCCGTCGGAGTTCGCAAGAGACTTTGACATGTCCTTAAGGCTTAATAATGGAGTTAAGAGTTTCAGAAATTGAAAGTTCGCAAACAGCATACAAAAATCAAAAGGAAGTTACGAAGTCCCCAATATTGAAGCACCGGAAAGGGCCAAAATTATTGAAGGAACTAAGGGCGAAATACAAATTGTATTGGACCAATAAATGGAACTCCTTCATCTCCTAAACTAAACAGGCTTCTATATATATATTTAATATATATATATATATGTATATATATATATATTCAAACAATCTTTTAATCAGCGTCTAATATTAATTACAATTTTTTCTAGAAATGGGAAATAAAATCAGTTGTCGCCCAAGAAGTGAATCCAAGCCTGAAAGTTGGTCAAGACGCGTGAAGAACTCGAGACCACTTTGTGTAACGGGAGTAACATACTACTGCCCAGGGATAAAAGACGATGTCCTCTGCCAGGAATGTTTTTATTGGCGTTTTCCGGAAGGAAATCCATATTTCCAAAGGGACAACAACCATCTACTTCTTCTGGAAAGACATCTCAACGGATCATGGAAGCCACCGCGATGCGAACTCTGTCTGGACAACCCATTCGCAAAGAAATCAGCATCAAAATGCGAAACTTGTAGCCACGAACTGAAAAGATCATCGAAATTACTTCAGTTCGGAGCAGTACAAGTGAGGAACCAGAGAGACGACGAGGACGTCAGTCTTCGCCGGCGGGGGAGGTGTCACGTCGCGCGACATACCTCGCTCTGATATTAGATTCTAAGGAAAATATTATATAAAAGCGATTTATTTATAATAGTAACATAATCAATAATGTATTTTTAAAAAAACTGGTTGTTTCACATCTTTTAAACTATTGTAATTTTACCTTTTAACGTTAAGGGAAGATGAGTCACGGAAAATCTAAAGTCAACTTCCATTGAAACAGTAATTACGCGCTTCCGTTTTTATTAGGACAATTGTAAAGAGAACGTCGAAACATACGCGATACATATTAGAAGGTTCACCGAATTCGACGATTAATATGATAATTTTGACAAAAAGAAAAAGGTGAACTAACGTAGCAGTTGGCAAGTAGGATGACTAACCAGTCATAAATATGTCACCTTAAGATACAACACTAAACAACAAGGTATCTAGGATCGCAAGGCCCTAAAACACTTCAGGGAAAACCGCGAGTCAAGCGGAACGAATTGTAAGGTGTCCTCGGACATCTAAAGCGAAAGGATGCGACTACTTAGACAAAAGGGTCTATATATCAAACGATTTTATTACAATTGTCACAACACTAGGAAAAGAAAATGTGACCAAGCGTAACAGACGGAAAGCGGGAGGCGGCAATGGTTTCTACTAGGTGCAAATGTAAAACAATTATTTCCCTCCACTTCAGAGGCTTTTCCAAAGTACATATATACCCCGTGAAAATTCGGGAGGACCAGTAGTTTTTCGGCTATCCTCGAACAGTGCAAGTTACGAAGTATCTAGTAGTGTCCTGCCCATCTTGCACCTAGAGAACCATCGCCTGTCGCCAACCGGACTACTCCTCTTCACCTTCTCGAGAAATTCTTCCATCATCTTCTGTCAACCTTTGAGGGATTTTTACTAACAGTTGAGCCAAGGAAATCCCCACGAGGAAACAAAGTGAGGGTCGGATCAAAAAGACAACCAGTTTTCTTCATTGTTAATAAAGGTATATTAAAGTTAATCATTTGCATTTGTTTATTTAATCATATTCGAGGATAGGGCTTTACCACCCTTAACAGGCATTGCTATTGTTTCATTTTTCATCTTCTATTGTTATTTTCCCCATACTAATTCGGCCCAGCCCGGAGTTTTGTCGCGTAGACAAGTATACTCGATAGGGCTACGTTATCAGGGTAAGGGCTTTACTGGTCTTCCGAGGTGGCATAGGTTGCACCACAGGGTAAACCTCCCTAGGACGTGACATTATGGAAGGCCCACTACCGGACCGGGCTTAAAAGTTGCAGAACGGATAGAAGTTTAAAACAGAAAATCTTCAAGAAAATCGAAGGATACACACAGTTTTAAAAACACGATTGAAAACTTAAAATTAAAAAATATCGATTAAAAACACTTTAATTATTTTTTTTATTTTTTTCTGTAAAGGCCATCTAAAAACGAAAATTATGAAAAAAAAATAATTAAATTTCGACGATTATTAAGAAAGTTATGAGCGAAAACCCAAAAAAGAGCGGTTTTATTGAAAATTCGATATTTTTTGAACCAGTGATAAAAAAAATCTCAAAATTTACCAGGAAGCCTCTTTTGAAGGATACTAAAAAATACCAAAAAATTAAGAAAATAAAAAAAAATTATTTTAAACCGTCCGATTTAGCGTGGAATGCCCCATATATATATTTCGTTTAATTTTTTTTATTTTGTGACAGAGAACGATTCTCTGCCCCAAAAAGTCCCGTAACCGGTGACACGCGGAAACTCGGATCGATAATTGAGGTTAGAAGCCGCGGTATATTGACAATTATCGATCCGACCTGGAAGTCCATCTAGTTTGTGAGGTAATAGCTTGTAAGATAATCTATTGCGTTCCGACTCAGTCGGTAAAAATGTATTAGTCCAATAGCCGGATTTGGAAAGACACGATCTATGTACTGCGAAATCGATATGACGAAATAGGACCGATAGCGACATCGGTCGGTGGAGATTCGAAGCGATAAGAACGGCACGCTGACCCCTCAAAAACAACGACGAATGAAGAGAGCTATGGAGCACGACACTTCCGGGAAGAAAACTTCGAAGTCCAACTCCACGACTGAGAATCCCGGAATTCCGAGGGAAATACTCGCTGGTACGAGATTTACGCGGGACAGGAGGCCGAATATTCGGCGAAGTCCCAGACAGCCGCATCCGGTTCCCATGGGAGAGATACGATCCCTCTCGTATCGGGTGAGACTCTCAACGACTCGAGAGGTTCTCGCCAAATCGGAGAAGAAACCGGAAACGGCAACTTCCACGTCGGATCGAAGACGAGCTGCACGCCTGACAGCGCCACGGAATAAATTTCGAGTTTCTCGAGGGCGAGGCTAGAAAAGGGACGCCACGATCGAATCATCGTGTAGCCCGAGATATTCGGAAACCGTCGGAAAAGACCAACGGAAAGAACCGGGAGATTTCGAGGCCCGAAGTAGAACGTGCGAGTTTCCGAAGACGAGCGGTGTACGGTAAGGGCCACCATCTTCAGTTAGAAAGACGACCGAGTGGGCTCGACGCTTGCCGTTCGTCAACGGGGAGCCCAAAATTGATTTTGAGCGGGCTCAGCGTGCCTTGGTCGGCGTTTTCTTTTGTTTATTATCTTTCTTTCGTTTATTGTTCTCTCTTTTGTTATGTGATGCGATCTGAATAGAGTTGCTTCTTTTTTTTATTTATTTTTGCGTTTTCTTTTCCTGTACTTGGCCGTGTCGAACCCTCCCCTCTTCCATATACTGGCTCAGCCGGAGCAACGATAGATCCCCGAAATCGTAGTACCTAGTACCTGGCGCCCAGAATCCCCGGAATTCTTTGCATGATAAAGTTTTTCAGGAACGAAATCGACGGAGATCGGGGTTACGAGACCCCTTACAGTGACGTGCCGAATTCCACGTCACAAACAATGTAAATGTGTAAAAATCAATAGAAGAATTTCATTACGTGATGTATATAAAAAATATGTTTAATATCAGTAAACCTGTAAATACTCTGCTCCAGCTGACCCCTTTTTTTCTCTCAGCTCTTGAATGAGATCTTGCATGTTATTAATTTTTTTCTCTCTTCTCTTACTTTTTTCACGAGCAGCTGATCATTGAGAGTTTTTGTAAATAGTGTACTTTATGAATGTTTCCCAAGCTGTATCGGATGTGAAATGCTCTCTTGACAGGCAGTGAGTTTGAGTCCCCTCTTTAAAACGAATTTTGTTTGTTTACACGTAATCGTCAGCTGGATGTGTTGAACTTTTCCTGAAAAATAAATTTTAATGAAACAACTTAGGATAAAATATAACATTTTTAATGAAAAAAAATGATTAACTTTTACGACTTTTTACAGTATGTTCATTATTAATCGAATCACAGATTGCATTGGAATTGTTTTTTTCTGAATTAATGTCATAATTTTCATCGATACTAGCAGTCAGTTCGTTGTGTTTATCGACAACATACATTTTTTGCTCCCATCTCATTTGATTTTTCACTGGAGTCGTCATCGCACGATTGAGAACTTAATAATAAAGTAACTTTATCCTTTACAACATCTATATTATTTGTTCTAGTCAAGACGTTAGATGGTACTGCATGGGGAAACAATCTCTTTTTGACTATGTATTCATTTGTTGCATGAAATGAGCTTTCTTCAAAGTGATCACTACATACACGTTACTTTGACGATGTACTTGAGAATCGGGCGAATTGCATCCACTTTAATCTTAATTCTGCATCGTTGGGAAATATACAACAACAATTTGCTGTAATAACAAAATACTAGATAAAAAAACTTTTCGGTTAACTTTACTCACTTGTGAAAGCTTCGAGTATTATCAAAAGGAATAGGTTGCTTTTTGCAGATAACACAAGTCATTGTATCTTTTAACCAAAAATATTACAAGCAGATAAAAAATCACTGTAAAAAATCTCTCAGCTTTGATTGTCTGCCGTTAATGTTTGCACTCCAAACACAAACATTGCAGACGAGGTAAAAAGGGAGAGAGTAGGAAAAAGAGTTTTTGGTTTGGCTTCTCAACATTATAAACAAACATAAAAATAAAAGTATTTGATTAAATTTTTCTTCAGTAACACATTTGTCATCTATTAATAAGAAAATACAAAGTTGTAACTTTCAAAATTTAAAAATATAACACAAACAAGCAAAAATCAAGTAACGCATTCTTATGTTCGTATGATTTACAGGGGAAAAAATGACCGCGCTCGTCTGCTTACTGTAGAACGTAGGGGGACTGCCACAGCCAATCACGAGAGAGTACCAGAGAGAGATAGATAGGGGTCTTTAGTCTTCTTTCTCTTTCTCTTCGTGGAACGCCTCCACTTACACGTAGGCTTATATCTTCCCTACTCTATCTATAATATCTCTACCCATTCAAAAAAATTCCCCAAAAAATTTCCTAATTTACACAAAACGTCTAAAAAAATATAATGAGAAACGAATGTCATATTTTTCATAATTTATTTGTTTGTAGAATCTCCACAAAAAGCACATCTTATGCAAAAAAAACTCCCCAAAAAATATTTTTCTAATTTACACAAAACGTTGAAAAATAAAAAATAATGAAAAATGAATACATTATATTTTTATAGTTTATAGAATAGAATGGACATGTATTACTACAGAACGTAGTTTTGTGGTACATTTTGAAAACCTTCAGCCAAATAAAGTAGTGAAATCCGGTAACATTAGACAAGTTCATTTTCCATTACATCAATAGTTAATGAAATAATTGAAAATTCTACTATATAAGTTTTTATACAATTTTACATTTATTCCACAAGTCATAGGAACAAAGGAAGGCAATTAATAATATCAGATAAGAGTTCTACGGAAATAGTTGCCCAACAAAGTTTTTAATTCCTTACTATTACATTGGACCACAAGATCACATAAGTACCTAATACTCTCCACTGTATATGATTTGTCAATTTCTTCCATAGCCTCTATATCTTGTCCATGTGGCAATATTTGTAGTAATTAAATCAAAATGGAAAGAATTTTTTCTGTTTACGCGATTAGAACCGATACTGAACTTGTTGGGCCCCGAACCCAAATGATTTCGCAAATAAATTCCATATCATTCTGTACAGTTTTATCATAATACCAACATAGAGTTAAACTAGTCACATCATAGTCTATGCACTGTAAAATATGAATTGTTAGGAGATATTTATTAGTTATCCTTTGGTTTCGGCGCCCGACAAGTTCAGTATCGGTTCTAATCGCGTAAACAGAAAAAATTCTTTCCATTTTGATTTAATTACTACAAATATTGCCACATGGACAAGATATAGAGGCTATGGAAGAAATTGACAAATCATATACAGTGGAGAGTATTAGGTACTTATGTGATCTTGTGGTCCAATGTAATAGTAAGGAATTAAAAACTTTGTTGGGCAACTATTTCCGTAGAACTCTTATCTGATATTATTAATTGCCTTCCTTTGTTCCTATGACTTGTGGAATAAATGTAAAATTGTATAAAAACTTATAGAATTTTCAATTATTTCATTAACTATTGATGTAATGGAAAATGAACTTGTCTAATGTTACCGGATTTCACTACTTTATTTGGCTGAAGGTTTTCAAAATGTACCACAAAACTACGTTCTGTAGTAATACATGTCCATTCTATTCTATAAACTATAAAAATATAATGTATTCATTTTTCATTATTTTTTATTTTTCAACGTTTTGTGTAAATTAGAAAAATATTTTTTGGGGAGTTTTTTTTGCATAAGATGTGCTTTTTGTGGAGATTCTACAAACAAATAAATTATGAAAAATATGACATTCGTTTCTCATTATATTTTTTTTTAATTTTTAGACGTTTTGTGTAAATTAGGAAATTTTTTGGGGAATTTTTTTGAATGGGATATCACTTTTCATAAATGAACTTGTCTCGACTTTTTTGCACCGAAGGTGTTTTTTTAGGGGGATTTGACTCCTTTTTGCAAATATCCTCCCATCAGAAAGTAAAATTGACCAAATCATAAGATTATTCAAATTTGTTTATTTTTACCAACTATCAAACTTGTATATTTAAAAATTTTTTTAAAAGTGATTTATTAAAATTAAATTTTCAAAAATGTGAATTATTAACATAAAGAGAAGTTGTTTATTTTATTTTGTTTGTGACTTGCCACTGTTCGCGTATACTTAATCAATCGCTGTCTATCATTACTAAGACAGCACATGAGGTAATTTCTATTGCGAATGTATTAGAAGTATTTTGTATTACTTGCGTATGATAAGGACATAAAATAAAAGTAAATGTTATTCCATCTCCAACAATATGACGCTATATTTTGCACAGTTTTATATATAAACAAAAGTTCTATTTTTTCGAGTATTTGAAGATGATTTTTGTATTTTTTATAACATACACGATTTATTGCGCTATGAATTCTCAAAGGTTGATTTAAAAGGTTTATTTTATTCTTGCATCTCTCACGTAACAGTATATTATATTATTACTTCTGTCCCTAATTTTCGGAAAGATTACGAATGGTTACAAAACCACTATTTCATCCTATACACATGACTTTCTTTCGAGACTTATGTTTCTTGTTGCGAGGAGAATAAATAAAAAATAAATCAATTGGCCGCGTAGTGATCACATTGGCTTGCAGGATACGTTAATAGTCTAACAAAAGAAAATTTTGGAGATTTGACTACCCAAGTAAGAACAAATATTTCTTACAAATTCTCTTCAAACAAATCATTTCAAATTTCTTCCAAAATGATAACGTACATATTTTTAGCATTTCTAGGCCATGGTTTTTTTTCAATTTGTAAGTCGCTAGCGTGAATCCAGGCAGAAGTTCCTACTCTTAAAATACTAGTGTAATGTCCTTCATGTATATTGCCACCGTGATGAAATATTGCACTGACAACTTTGTATTTCTTTCCACATATTATAATACGAGAGGTTGGTACGCTTTTTATACCAATATTAACTTTTGTTGAAACAACATTGTTATTTTCCATTGTCATTGATACTAAAGGAAGCTGAAGTATAATAACTCTATTACTCTCCGTGATACTAGTTTGTGCAATTCTGTTTTTGGAATGACAATTATTACATTCTCCATCAACTTTTGACCAGTAGGACGAAGTATAATCAATGAGTTGTTGTAAAGTATAAAGTTTCGTAATACTTGGAACCGATAATAATAAGACAAGATTTGGTTGTAGTTCAGACGTAGCAATATATTCACATGTTTCACATCGTGTTTTGGTTATTAATTGATGTTTGTTAACAGATTGGACTATTTCAGACTTGGAGAAAATAGCTGTTATAAATTCAACAGCGTCTTGCTGTAACGTTTTACTGAACTGGGTTCCTGCAAATTGCCTAACAGTTATAGTTGTAAGATTTTGTTTCCTACCTGCGTAAGCTCGAATTAATTGAGTCAAAACATTGTCATCTTTTGCTTTCAGTAACTGTTCTCTAATAAATTTACAATGAAATAAGCTTTGAATAGACGCATTGGCATAACATGATACTCCATCGATGTTTTGAAATGGATTAATGTGCCATTCTTCTGCATTAAAAATACCATGACTTTCCGATTGACAATTTACAACATTTTTAGGCACAACCCAAACTACATCTTGAACTTTGGATCCTCGGTTTTCAGACAGACTAATCATTGCAAGATCAGGACAAAATTCTTTTCTTAAACGATTATATTCAACTATGGCTAACGCATTTGCTTTCACAGAATATGGATCATAATTAATTAAATGTAACCCGTCTAAAGATGTCACTCGGGAGAGAGCAACGTATACCTGTCCGCAATTAAATATAGAGTTACCAACATCTACAACTGCATTTTTTAAGCTTAAGCCTTGGCTTTTATGTATGGTAATACCATAACTGAGGCAAATAGGAAATTGCTTCCGTATAACAAACGCTCCATCTGTTATTTCAAATTTCACATCAACTCTTTCAATATCGTATTCCGCTCCACTTGGCAGACACAATCTTACTTTTTCTACATCATCACAATCTAAGGCTTTGGAAACACTCACAATTTTTCCAATTGTGCCATTAACAAGTCCTAGCGTGACATCGATATTCCGTCTGATCATAATTTTAGCTCCAATTTTAACAGTAATGACTTTAGCAAGACCGGCTGTTCTTGTGGCATCCTCGTCATCCTTATTGAGCATCTTTGAAATTTTGTTCTTAAGATAAGGTATACAATCTATTGCGTCATGTGCGACTAACTTTATCTCATTAGAAGCTACTCTTTGCAACATGGCCTCGTTTAAAACTTCGCACATACGACAAGTCGGCAGGAGGCACACCGAATCTGTAGGTAATTTTTCTATATAATTACAAATTTCTTGAACCCTGTCGTCAAACGTTATAGTGTTAAAGTTAATTTTTCTTGACTCCAAAATATTTGTGTCTTGTTCTGTAACATATCCAAATCGTAATCTTGAAAGTAACTCACGATAAGAAGTATCGCCCTTTTGGCGCATACTTATTGTCAACTCCTCGTATTGGAATAATCTCTTCCAAATGTCAATACTTCCTAACGAACCTAATAGCACATCAGCTTTATCTTTTGAAAGTTGTATAAACGCTGGCTCTTCATGTACAGGTGGTAACTGCAGCAAATCTCCAAATAAAAGTATGTGCTTAGCTCCAAACCAACCATCTTCATGATGGAATGTATCAAAGATTTCTGTCAGTCGAAGATGTATGTACATTAATGTAACGTTTGAAATCATAGACACCTCATCAATAACAATCAATGACACATTTTTCAGCTGAATGCGCAAGGTTTGTAAAACTGCATCTGAAAGTTCCCGATACTTAGGCGTTTTACCATGTTCAACTGGTAACTGGAAAAGCCTATGTACTGTTAAGCCATCTATGTTGAACGCTGCAATGCCAGTTGGTGCAGCCACAACTGTATCCTTCCCATTAGTTTGTTTTAACCAACATCTAATCGTTTTTATGAGATAACTTTTGCCAGTTCCACCTTCTCCACTGACATACATTCTAAGAATGTTATCTTTTGAATTTATGGTTGTCACTATTTTATCGAATATCTTTTTTTGGTCAGAATTCAACTCTGATGTCATTTGCGCAACGTCAATTGTTTCTTGTTTGCCATGCAAATCTTTGAAATCTTTCATTGCATCCTCAGCTATTATAGGGTCACATCCTACTGGAAAATTGAGATGCTCATTATCGCCATTGTCCTGTTCATTATTATCCTGTTTCTCAATCTCTACCATTTTTCTGGAAATCAACAACTGTTCTTGCTCTACAGCTTTCTTCATTACATCAATACGTTCGTGGTATTGTATTGCACCCTGAAGATGGTTTTGCTTTAACAAAAATGATTCGGTATACGTGTCACATCCATTTGAAAGCTCATCGATATCACGCCAAGGTTGAAATAATAATAACAAGGCAAAATAGTAATTTTCCGGTTTCGTATTTACGTCGTTCTTATAATGGTTAATAAGATAACCACGATCACCACGTCTTTTCAGATACAGATTTTCATGAATTTTGTAATATTCAAGATCTTTTCTTTTAAGCTCAACAGAAGTTATGTCATACCATTTGGCAAATTCATAGAGATTTAATTCATTTAGCTGAATCGGCCTCTTTGGATAATAGTAATCAACCAAGCTGTTGCAGAAAATATCAGTTGATTCCGGATCCATATTTTCAATTTCTTTCCGACATTTAAGTTTTCTGTTTCTAATAATATTTACATCTAACCACCTAATAGTAGTTTTTCGATCAGTACCGAACAACGGGTTTCCTAAAAGTGTATCCGCAGCTTCAAGTGCACCGCATTCTCTGTTACATAGTGTACGTAAAGCAATGTTCCAAATACGAGAAATTAGAGGTTTCGTAGAATTTATTTGATTAAACACATCATCACCATGACTTTTTTCTGATTTTGAAACATATTTGGTGCAATACCAATTTAGTAAGGTAGATTTTTCACCAATAAATTGTATATCCATGTTTCCTTCCCAAGCAGTAAGAATTGCAGGATTATAATCATTGACGTTCTTTTCTCGATCATTTCGAGGCAGATCGTATAATCGACTTTTAGCACGTAAATTTCGTCTCCCCACAATAGAGCCAGCAACATCTCTCATTACAAAAGAGTTGGTTACGGGACGTGGAAATCCAAATCTACAAACACGTCTTATCTTATTTTTTCTTTTCACGGACCTCAAACAGTAACTATTATCAGTGTGACTTTGGTGTGTATTTACTCTTCTATATAATGTAGGGGAAATATTTTTATCTGGAAATCTACATGTGACATATTTCATTATAAATTTCGCTACTTCCTCATTCGATGATTCTCCCAGTATTGGTGCATCTTTAATCCATATTAATAAATGAAAATGTTGCGTACCTCTTCCTTGATATTCTCGTCTCCAAAAGTAATGCGTAATTTCGCCAGTGGGATTGTCATTGGAACATATAAAATCAAGCATTGCCCGAAATTTATTGTCTATAAATCTGGATACAGACACTGGGTCGGCAGCTATAAGTTGATGTGGAGTCATCTGATGCATTGTCGGTGGATTTATTTTTCGAAGATAGTTAGTTAAATCTGACCACAACCATTCGGCTGGACTTAGTGTGAGAAACCATGTAGCTGGTCCATAATTGTGAATCATACAATTTAAATCAGATCTCGGTTTTTTCCAAAATTGTTCCGTGTTCCGCAACCTTCCATAAATTGTACTTAAATTATCTTCAAGAAGAACTTTTGATAACTCCTGCAAATATCTAGCAGCAGTATATCGTTCTTTCACATTAATGGAATTCATTTTATGGTATATTCCATGCTTTAATTGCCGTATATTATTTTCGTTCAGTAAATAAAATAAGTATTGCTGATTCAATCGGAATTGGGGATGCTTAGACATCAACTTTGTTTTTATAAATTCAAAATTACTAAGGCTAATTGCTCTTTCTTCATCTTGCCCATTAATTCCGTATGGATATAATGTTGGAAAACATTTCAGATCCAGAGATTTATGACGATTATCGAGAACAACATCCTGAACCTTCAACATTTGATACAGCTCTGTCGCAGTCTTATTTTCCTTTTCAAGGTTCATAGGATATATTGTTAGTTGCTCGTAATAAGAATCAGATTGTGACATCTGTGTTAATAATGCGCGTTGACTCTGTCTGTCAGTCACATTTTCGTGAAGATTAGAGTCATTCTTTTTATTATTATTATCATTATTGTTGTTGTTGTTGTTGTTGTTGTTGTTGTTGTTGTTGTTGTTGTTGTTATTATTATTGTCATTGTCATCATCATCAGCCGGAATTTGGTATTCTACTTCATGCATATTATTACTTAATAACAGATCGGGAGACGTGGGAAGTATTATTTGAGAGTACAAAGAATTGTTATTCTTTAACCATTGAAGCGCATTGAACACTTTCTTTAAATCTACCAATTGCTCCCAAACAATACGCGATTTTGTTGGTATTCCACGCACCAATATATACAATTCGTGGTGAATATTAAGGGCTTCATTAGAAGGACAGATTTTATCGATAGTTTTTTGAATTGGGAGAGGTAAATGAAATGTCCTACCTACCACTTTATATATCATATCCCTGTAAGGTATTTTTCTTTTTGCAATTGTACCCATTTTCAGAATCGTTTGAAAAGCCTTTGCCCTTTGTATTAAAATCTGTTCATATGCATTTAGTTCAGATATTTCTGGCGGAACTGCTTTAACAGCAAGTTTGTTTAGAACACATGTTGGCGGTAGTTTATTCGAACGGAACTTGTCAAGACAATAATGACACACATAATCTAATGGGGCTCCTTCGAGCCTCGAATGTTTAATCAAATCTCTCCAAAATATATTATCAATGGGACATCTTAACTTCGATACGCAACTAACATCCCTTTTGAAACATAATTTATCACAAGATGCGCAAACATATTTTGGAACATCTATCGCCCTTTTGTGATGTGCTTTAAACGCTGTTTTGTACGTTCTTTCCAAGTAATCTTCATCTAAAATAATTTCAGAATTACTGCTGCCACACGTTTTGCAAGACTGTTGTGCTTCGAAGGCAAGATTTTTCAATTCGCGCACATTGGTAGTATTCAAAGCTATATCAATCTGTAGTACCTTTTTGTGGAATTCAAATACTTTGAAAAATAGTCGCTTAATTCTTCGTACAAGGGGAAAATGTGGTGCTAAAATCTCTACTGATAAAAATGGTGAATTACAAGTAACTGGGCTCATGTAACAAACCAAACTGTGACCGAACTTATTATGGTAATGCTGAAATGTGCACCTTTGCATATTTGAAAATATTTTATGCACATTTCGTAACAAACAAATACTTATATTTTCAAGAAATGTTTTATAAGTTTTCAACAGTTTCTCATCCACTGGTTTGCACAGTTGTGAACAATTCCATGAAAGTGTTGCACCCTTTTCTCCACGCCACAAAGGTAAAATGTTCATCGCTTGTCCTTTTTCATTAATTTGTATCACTTCAGAACAATACCTCGGCATATTGTACATGTTTTCAAAGAAATATGATTCAGAAGAAGAATTATGTTTTCTTATATTACCACATAACGTACTCTCCATATTCTGTATGTTTTTATCAGAACATTGAGACCATTGAGTAAGACTAACTTCAGCTTTATTTTTAAGGAATTTAAGATTTTTTTTCATTTCATACATATTTTTGTCTCTAACATAAAGACACCACTTTACAATTCTTTCAGCTTCTAATCGTTTTTCTACAATAGATTTTATATCTAACATTTTAGTTATATTACAAATATAACTTTCCTTGTTATTAAAAATGTTAAGTGAATTTGCAAACCTATCAAATCGCTTATATTTTTTACATAAATTTTTAGTGAAGTCTATTTTGCTCTTAGCCCTTATAAATTTTTGTTTAAAATTCTTATACCATGGTTTATCGATGATACCTTTAACAATTTGTGCATGAATGTTAGCATCCCGTTTACGCAATTGTAATAAATTAGTTTCTGGATTCACAATATATCGCATACGTTTTGCATCCTGTTCATGAACTACGCCAGCAGCGCAGTTTTTACGTTTTAAAATGCGTTTGCTTTTACTCCCTGAATCATATTTGTGTCCAATCATGTAATTTTCGTGAACATTAAAGAAATGTTTGGTACGGTTCTTTAAACGTTTCAATTCCTTTTTTTCGCCGTATGATGACATCACTCGTTGTCTTTGTTTTAAGGGTGATAAGCAGTCGCTATGGGCTTTTGAATAATCAGCAAGATTAACTCTTGGAAAAGCAGCCATCTTTGAAATATTTTGTATTGTAGTTTTCGAAGCTTTTGCGGGCTTATTAACCATTGCTGATTTTCTCACGTTTTTTGTATATATAATTTTTGGAAAAACAATATTTGAATTCATAATTCCTGAGGACTGAAAACTCGCTCCCTTATTACACGTGCTGCGTGTAGGATTCCTGATTAAAGAATATGGAAAATGTTCAATTACATTAGTTTCAAATATTTTTAACAAATGTGAACGCATTACATTAATTGAATATGTTACATCACTCGGAGAAATTCCTAAGAAAATCGATATAGCAAAAGCAATAGCAAAAACGCCACAATCGTTCGAATTTGTTTGATATTGAACTTCAGGATATTTTATTGAACTGTCATTGAAACTGTAAAATGGGTATAACTTTTTTAAATATAATTCATGATGCCTGTGTAAGGACTTTCTATTAAGGGAATCATAAATAAACACCGTTTCAGTGTCATAGTAACTACAAACCCAATGACCATCCATATTAGTTGACATATCTTCACAACTGTGCAGTATTTGTATATGCTTTGATTTTTTTGAAACAGCTCGGATGGTATACGGTTTTTGAGTTTTCCACGTTCCCTGCATGTCATATCCTGAAGATGCTTTAAAGAGTTTTCTAAATCTGTCCATAACATCGCAATTAATCCATTTGTTATTAATAATTACACATTTCTCCTTAGGACTCAAGAAATCTTTCTTATTTTTAGAAACAGTATTTGTACAGTACAGATTGCTCACATTTAAAGCAGTATTTTTTACTGTATAATCGCATTGTGCGTGATCAAATCCAACCCCTTCTAAATTATTTATTGTTACATCTTGCGTATTTAATGCTTGGGTATCTTTTATGTAAGGAACATGCTTCTCTTCACATTTCTGTGGAACGTTCTCGTCTGTTTTCGTTTTCTTAAGCTTGATCTGTAATTGGACACTTTTACATGGCT
Source organism: Gasteruption jaculator (assembly GCA_949825005.1). Classification (NCBI taxonomy): domain Eukaryota; kingdom Metazoa; phylum Arthropoda; class Insecta; order Hymenoptera; family Gasteruptiidae; genus Gasteruption; species Gasteruption jaculator. The sequence goes on along the minus strand of OX463772.1, from coordinate 4,793,795 downwards.
CAAGACATTTCTCCTTATTCTGAATTTCTCGGATCTTTTCTTTCTCGTTAGCTCTGTTGGTTTCTTGTACACAGGAGACATTTTGTATACCATGTGGCATTTTCTGTATCATATTGTGTGGAATAGTTTCGTTGATTTTCGTTCTCTTAAGCCTTTTCTGTAATTTGTCATTTTCAAGTCGCTTAACACGTTGTTCCTCGCTCTCTTTTTGTCGTCGCTCCTTTTGGCAAATACTTCTGTGACGTCTTTTTTGAGTTTGTTTCAATGAAACTGATACTTCTAAATTATTGGAATGAAACTTTGCAGGAAAATGTTCCAAAGTTTTTTGTTCCAAGATATGCAGTAAATGAGTTCGCATTAGTTGTACATCATAAATAACTTTTTCTGGTGAAATTCCATGTAAAATAGAAATGGCAAATGCGATAGCAAATACTCCACAATCATTTCCGTTTTTTTGGTATTGCACAACAGGAAATTTTACCGGTTTTTTATCAAAACAATAAAATGGAAAAAGCTTCCGCAAGTATATTTCATGATGCTTGTGCAACTTCTTGGCATTTATAGAATCATAAATGAAAATTGAATGAGTGTCGTAATAACTGCACACCCAATGACCGCCTTCATTAGTTCCAATTTCATTGGAACTGTGTAATATCTGCACGTGCTTTTCATTTGGAGGAATAGGGGTTATCATGTCAGGAAGCTGAACTTTCCAAACTTCTTGCATATTAGCTACCAAGTTTGAAGAAAATTTATTATAAATGGCAATAAAGTTATCCATATGTCCTTCCTCCAACCACTGACCGTTTAGAATTACCCCTTTCTCCCTTTGTGTTAAATGACTAGTTGTCATATTAAATATGTAGAACGATTTCTAACAGTAAATAGGTTAACTAATTTGTTGGTGGATAGTATGAAACTATAAACAACAATCTATAGCACTAAATCAGCGTTAAACAGAATAAACGCTGGATCGAGAGAAAGCTTAAACGCTGGATCAGTAACAGCACGAATGCTGGATCAGTAAGCAGCACGAATGCTGGATCAGTAAGCAGCACGAATGCTGGATCAATAAACAGCACGAATGCTGAATCAATCAGCAGCACGAATGCTGGATCAATAAGCAGCACGAATGCTGGATCAATAAGCAGCACGAATGCTGGATCAATAAGCAGCACGAATGCTGGATCAGTAAACAGCACGAATGCTGGATCAATAAGCAGCACGAATGCTGGATCAATAAACAGCGTAAACCTTAAAGTAAATAATAATTAAAAAAAAATAAATAGAAAGGAAAAAAAAATACTTACCCGAGACTGTAGTAGCCCTTAACGTTACGAATCTAATTTAATATAAATGAAAATGTGATTTCATAACAAATTTAATAATGAATTTATAAATATAAAAAAATGTCCTTAACCTTTAGAGGACGGGGAATTTTACCTTAAAATTCGACTTTTTTTTACTCGATATTTGTACATAAAATCAAAGAATTTGTCACGTCGATTGCCTGACAAAATTGGTGGTCGAAGGTTCGACCACTCCCGTCCTCTAAAGGTTAAAGTTATAAGTGCAGGATAATTTAAATTTTAATATTAGTCAGTAATCGCCATTTATTATTCTTTGGTATTTCAGACAACAAAATTCGTATACGGCTGAATTTATATAAAATAGCATTTGTTGCAATCTTCATATGAACGGGTGAATAAAGTCAGCATTCACATGAAGAATTCCTTTAGTTTTTATGGGTGAAAACATTTCCAATTTGTATAAATATCTCTTAATTCATTAAAAAGTCAGTGATGTTAGAGATATTTATTTATAAAAATGTTACTTTCAAAGTTCTAAAATTTCTCTAAATATGTTTGAAACCACCAAATTTTGTATGATTTGTATAAGATATATAAAGTGATAGGACATTGTTTTTACTGATTCTGTAAATTTAAAAAAAACAACAGATAAATTAATAATCGACACTTCTTCATTGTAGAAAAACAGAAGTATTTTGACTATAAGACTTGATCAAACATTTTCCATCTTAGTAAAGTTTGCAACGATATTGGAAATTTCAATAAGATTATTAAACAATGACTTCTTTGATTTTTTGTTGGATGTTAATAATCGATGATTCATTATTCTTGATTATTTCAGGCAACCAATTTTTGTTCTAAACCAAATTCTAGGGTTTCTAGAGAAATTGCTAAGATAAGATTTTGCGAATTTGATTGCCCAAAACTACTACAAATAATAACCTATGGATTATTAACAACCATGAAAGAATCGAAGAATTTAATAATCTCAAAGAAATTGTTAATGGCAATACAAATTTTATTACAGATGACAAAGTGTTTCATCAGCGTTTATAGTCCAAATATTTCTCTTCTTTTACAATAAAGAAGTAATTAGTAAGTAACAGTCTTTTGGTTTTTAAAAAATACAGAAATTCGAGAATATTTTCACTGATTTTGTAAACTTTAAAAATCCAAGAGATGTATATTAATCGATCAGTTCTTTATTGTAAAGAAGGAAAGTATTTGGACTACAAACCTTGATCAAACATTTTCTATCTTATTGTTAGTAAAGTTTGCATCGACTTTGAGAATTTCAATAAGATTAATGAACAATGACTTCTTTGATTTTTTGTTGGATGTTAATAATCGATGATTTACTATTCTTGGTTATTGTAGGCAACCAATTTTTGTTCTAAACCAAATTCTAGGGTTTCTAGAGAAATTGCTAAGATAAGAATTTGCGAATTTGATTGCCCAAAATAACTACAAATAGTAACCTATGGATTATTAACAACCAACAAAGAATGAAGAATTTGATAATCTCAAAGAAATTGTCAATGGCAGTACAAATTTTATTACAGATGACAAAATGTTTCATCAGCGTTTATAGTCCAAATATTTCTCTTCTTTTACAATAAAGAAGTAATTAGTAAGTAACAGTCTTTTGATTTTTAAAAAATACAGAAATTCGACAATATTTTCACTGATTCTGTAAACTTTAAAAATCCAAGAGATATATATTAATCGATCAGTTCTTTATTGTAAAAAAGAAAAGTATTTGGACTATAAATCTTGATCAAACATTTTCTATCTTATTGTTAGTAAAGTTTGCATCGACTTTGAGAATTTCAATAAGATTAATGAACAATGACTTCTTTGATTTTTTGTTGGATGTTAATACTAGAACTACCGACAGTTGAGACGTAGCTATCTCTACTTAAAAAAAATAACTTTTATTTTAAATTAATAAAACGAAATTTAAGTTCATTATATTAGTCATTTAGCTATCTCTCCAGAAATCATTACATCATTGCGAAGAAAAAATATAACATGAAGTAGGGATAATAAAATAAAATTGCCAAACCAGTCAAAATGACTGGTGTGGTAGTTCTAGTGTTAATAATCGATGATTCATTATTCTTGGTTATTTCAGGCAACCAATTTTTGTTCTAAACTAAATTCTAGGGTTTCTAGAGAAATTGCTAAGATAAGATTTTGCGAATTTGATTGCCCAAAATAACTACAAATAATAACCTATGGATTATTAACAACCATCAAAGAATCGAAGAATTTGATAATCTCAAAGAAATTGTTAATGACAATGCAAATTTTATTACAGATGACAAAATGTTTCATCAGCGCTTATAGTCCAAATATTTCTCTTCTTTTACAATTAAGAAGTAATTAGTAAGTAATAGCTTTTTGGTTTTTAAAAAATACAGAAATTCGAGAATATTTTCACTGATTCTGTAAACTTTAAAAATCCAAGAGATATATATTAATCGATCACTTCTGCATTGTAAAAAAGAAAAGTATTTGGACTACAAACCTTGATCAAACATTTTCCATCTTATTGTTAGTAAAGTTTGCATTGACTTTGAGAATTTCAATAAGATTAATGAACAATGACTTCTTTGATTTTTTGTTGGATGTTAATAATCTATGATTTATTATTCTTGATTATTCCAGACAACCAAATTCGGTTCTGAACCAAATTCTAGAGTTTTTAGAGAAATTACTGAAACAAAATTTTGCAAATTTGGTTGCCTGAAATAACCATGAATAATAAACTGTCGATTAATAACAGCCAACAAAAAATAGAAAAATTCGTTATACAGAAATTGCCGATACCGATACAAACTTTACCACAGATGAGAAATGTTTCATCAGCGTTTATAATCCAAATATTACTCTATAATAAAGTGGTAATTAGTAAATAAAAATCTTTAGATGACTGATTCTATAAAACTACTATAAATTCAGTTGTATACGAATTTGGTTACTCAAATTACTAACAGTAAACACAAGAAATAGACGAACATTGAACCATATTAATATTTAAAATATTCTTTGTACTCACCGTTGAATAATTTTTAATCCGTTGCAATTATAGTACTATCCGCTTTTAGTACTATCCGTTTATTAGTACTACCCGCTACAAAGTACTATTTAATTACAAAATGCTGTAATTAAATGCATAAAACTCGAAGGAGGCCTAAAACGTAGGATCGAAATTTCGTAAATATATTAAAATTGTATCACAATGGCCAATCATAATACAGAAAATTGACAAAATATCAATGTATTTAAAAATTTTTTTTAATATCAAAATTTAAAATTATCTTACCTCCTTCAATAGACTTTTTCTTCCTTTGGAAACAAGGAAAGCTCGAACAACTTTTATTTTATTTTAAAACTATCTTCTAATTAATTATACCTTAAGATTAATTATATATTAGACATTAATTAGCAGTAACCAAAAATAGGTTATAATTTGCTACCGATTGCAAAAGAAGAAATAAATAGTAAAACAAATATGGGGGGTTTCCAGGATAAACATGGAAGATATAATTTCTTGTTACGTCCCTAGTAGTGATCGTAAGACACAGATGGCGCGAAGTGGCAATTATGGCGGGAAATTCAAATTGGTTGTATGTCGAAAAATAGCTTACAACTAAAATGGTTTATAACTTACAAGGAAACCACCCAAACCCGAACACACAAACTTTAATAATTTTTATATATGTTGTAAAGCATGAGAAAATTATGGACACATAGTTCTTTTTATCTGCTATTTCTTTTTATTGGCCCTAAAAAACGTTTTTCTAATATATCTCGACTTCTAATGAATACTTTGCGATGGGACAAAATCGAAAATGTTTTTTGCGAAAAACACTAGTTAATGGATATTCTTCTGACTATTGAGGTTGCGACCCTTACTTTTTATTTTGGAAAAACTTTAATTTTCATTGATATATCCACTGTAAAAAATCAATTTTAGCCCTTAAAAAGTAGAACAAAATATTCTTATAAATAAAATAAAATAATTAAGTTGTCATATTTCAGGATTTGCGAAAAACCACCCCTACATTCCTTCACTACCCTCTAAGGTGGATATTCACTTATAACAATGAAAAGCACATTTCTCCCATGAAATATCCTCTCTATACGACCTGAATATAACTCTGTATCAATTGCAAGAGTGCAATGACATTTTCGAGCAAGAAAGAATTATGGGGTGATAAATTTCCATCCCCAAATAACTTTTCCAGATACATCTAGACTTCTAATGAATATTTTGCGACGGGACCATTTTCTGGAGATTTCTCATTAATATGTTCACTATAAAAGGTAAATTTAGTGAATATTCGTTTTAAGATGAAGTGAACGATTTGTAGAGGTGGTTTTATGTAAAATTCTGAAATATGACAATTGAATTATTTTATTTAGAAATATATTTATTTTTTAGAAATATATTTTCGGTCGCGCTTCATTAAACTTGCCAAAATTACTACATTTCTACTAAAGCTCTGGTTGTGTTCATCAGTGGGCGCTGCAAATAATTATGTAACAGACTTTATTTGATAAATACATTAAAAATTATGTTTTGAACACGCGTTAATAAACGCACCAATATTTTAATGAAGCTCTGGCCCTGACATCTGTCGTTTATATTGCGACACATGTCACACATGATTTACATGTTTCATGTAAACCGGCCACAAGTGAATGCTTTGAACTACGAGTGTGCCTACTATACCACCATTTTCATATCGCTATCATAGCGTCCCTCCTTTCAATGCCCAACCGTCATCGCGTCAGCAACAGGTAAGATAAATTCTTTCTAAAATAAAATTATTTCTCGTATCATGCGGTACATAATATAATAAATATATTAAAATGCAAATAATGATATCGTTAATAATAATAATAATAACTATTTTTTCACTTTTCAGGAATGGCAGCGAATGAGAAACAAAAAACGTCGACGGGGGGAGGCGGATTCCACCCGCCTCTTTCTGTTTCCCCCCCATTGACACAGCTCTCGCCGTCGAAAAATCAGCCACCACCACCACCGCCGCCACCACCGCCACCGCCACCACCACCGCCGGCGACGGGGACGACGTCACCACCGCCGGTGACGGGGACGACGCCACCACCGCCGGCGACGGGGACGACGCCACCACCGCCGGCGACGGGGACGACGCCAGCACCGCCGGCGACGGTCACAGAATCGGAAATTCGTCCACGCACACGAGGCGGAAGAAATTTAGCCGCTCGCAATGAAAGGTAAAAATATTTTTTAATTATTTTCATATAATTATAATAACACGTAATTATATATATTTATACATAATTTATATAATTATATTAATAATAATTAAATAATATTTTTGTAATAATTAACATTTTTGTTTCAGATATCGGCGAGGAGGTTGGGGAAGAGGTGGCGCCCGTGGAAGGGGTGGCAATCGTGGCCGCGGACGATATCAAGGACGCAAAGTAACAAATGTACAAAATTTTTTTTATTATTAATTATAAAAAAAATGTATAAAATAAAAAGTATAACAAAGTAATTGGTGTTTTATTTATTTATTTATATATACATTTATTTGTGCTTTCCATTCGATATAATCATGTGCTTCCCTTTAAGTATAATAACGCTTTCTTTTTCGTCGTCGTCCTCGTCGTCCTCGTCGTCCTGGTCCTCATCGGCGCCCTCGTCGTCGTCGTCGTCGTCGTCGTCGTCTTCCTCGTCGTCGTCGACCTGGTCCTCGTTGTCGCTCTCGTCGTCGTCCTCCTCATCGTCGTCCTCGTCGTCGTCCTGGTCCTCGTCGTCGTTGTCGTTGTCGTCGTCGTCCTGGTCCTCATCGTCGTCCTGGTCCTCGCCGTCGTCGTCGGCGCCATCCTCGTCGTCGTCCTCGTCGGCGTCCTCGTGGTCGTCCTCGTCGCCGTCCTGGTCCTCATCGTCGTCCTCATCGTCGATCTGGTCCTCGTCGTCGCTCTCGTCGTCGTCCTCGTCCTCGTCGTCCTCGTCCTCGTCGTCGTCGTCCTCCTCATCGTCGTCCTCGTCGTCGTCCTCCTCATCGTCGTCGTTGTCGTTGTCGTCGTCGTCCTCGTCGTCGTCCTGGTCCTCGTCGTCGTCCTGGTCCTCTTCGTCGTCCTGGTCCTCGCCGTCGTCGTCGGCGCCATCCTCGTCGTCGTCTTCGTCGTCCTCGTGGTCGTCCTCCTCCTCATCGTCGTTCTGGTCCTCGTCGTCGTCCTCGTTGTCGTCCTGGTCCTCGTCGTCGCTCTCGTCGTCGTCCTCGTCGTCGTCCTGGACCTCGTCGACGTCGTCGGCGCCCTCGTCGTCGTCGTCGTCGTCGTCCTCCTCATTGTCGTCATCGTCGTCCTCGTCGTCGTCCTGGTCCTCGTCGCCGTCGTCGTCGGCGCCCTCGTCGTCGTCGTCGTCCTCCTGGTCCTCGTCGTCGTCGTCGTCCTCGTCTTCGTCGTCGTCGTCGTCGACTTCGTCTTCGTCGTCCTGGTCCTCGTCGTCGTCATCGTCCTGGTCCTCGTTGTCGTCGTCCTGGTCCTCGCCGTCGTCGTCGTCGCCCTCGCCGTCGTCCTGATCCTCGTTGTCCTCGTCGTCCTCGTCGTCGTCCTGGTCCTCGTTATCGTCGTCGTCCTGGTCGTCCTTAACTAAACAATAGAATTTATGTATTAATTTAATTTTGGCGCGTTGAAATTCGAAACGTTAAAAAATTAATTTTTGAACATGCCTTACTAACGCGCCAAAATTAAATAAATTTTAAATGAAACTGGTTGTGTTGATGAAAGGGCGCCTTAATCAATTAATATTCCATTCTATAATACTGTCTATGTATATGTATTCATCTACATTATTTCATTACTACTATTATGTCAAACGAATTATTAACAAACTATAACTTACCTATTCTACAGTCATCCGTTCACTCGTTATAAATGATAATTATCGACTTTATATCTATAGATATAAAGTCGATAATGTAAACAACATACCATGCGTCGGTAAGATAAATTTTTTCATCTTTTGGATATTCGGAAAAAAATTCATTCAAACGCTAGCAAGACGTTGAGCCGCCATTGCTGTTACAGACAGCCTTTGCGTGTAACAGAGAAACTCATACATTTTTTTAATAATTATTGAACAATGTTGCGCTTAAATGTATGAAGTTTTAAGCTGTGTATATACATACAATGCTTCGGCTGTTTTTTTATGTGTGCGGACCTAGTTTGGTCGAGAAAAGATAAGCCCAAGGCCTAGCAACACGTTGAGCCGCTACTGGTGTTACAGACAGCGTGTAGTTTGGTCGAGAAAAGTAAGCCCAAGGCTTAGCAACACGTTGAGCCGGTACTGTGGTGTTACAGACAGCGTGTGAGTGTGTAAAGGCTATCCAGCCGTGTATGTACACAGAACGTTTCGGCTATTCGTTATGTGTGCGGACCTAGTTCGGTCGAGAAAAGAGACACGGTAGCGCTCTCGCCCAATTCATAAATGAACTTGTCTCGAGACACTACCGTGTCTCTTGATTACCGACTTATTTTGGATTTACTGCGTTTTCTCGGCAACATTTAATCGAAACAGAAACTTCATACATTGCTAAAAAATTACACAACGTAACCGATCAGTTGGTATTAATTTTTGATGGTACCTACATCCGGCATGGGAAAAGCTCAAATAATGAGTATCAAAGAAAATCATATTCAGGACAGAAGAAAGTACCATTGTGTAAGCCATTTACCATATGCACAACGACTGGACATATTGTTGAAATGCTCGGACCATTTTACGCTACACAAAATGACGCGGAAATTATGAAAATTGTAATGAATGATCCCAATGGCCTCCGAACATTGTTGAAGAAAGGAGATATTTGCATCGTTGACCGAGGATTCCGAGACGTACACAATTATTTAGAAAACGAGGGATATAGAGTATTGATGCCAGCGCTGAAAGGGAAACGTCATCAATTAACTACTGTAGAAGCCAATAATTCTAGATTGGTGACAAAAGTTCGTTGGGTCATCGAAGCGATCCACGGCATAATAGGACAAAAATACCGGCTTCTACATTACCAATTAGATAATAAGTTGCTTCCGACAGTTCGGTCATTCTTCCGAATAGCCTGTTTTTTACAAAATATGTTTGGGAAGCGATTACGGAGTGATTCAGAATTTTCGGAAGAAATACTTTCAAGAATTTCGGAACAAAAAGAAAAAAAAAATACCTTGGGAGTAGAAGTCGAGACACACTGCTGGAATAGACGGAAAACTCCGTTTCAAAAAATAACATCTGGAGATTTGCTTGATTTCCCCGAAATGACGGAACGTGATTTGCGAGTATTTTTTACCGGGTCTTACCAATTTTCACAAGCAGTGTCTTATCTCGCAGAACTAATAAATAGTGATAATCAAATTAATTTCAGTTATTTAAAAGCAAACAGTAACATTACCCAATTTCAAGTGCAATCACGACACATCAGCAAGAAAATGTATAAGTGTTATATAGACTATACACCAAATGCAATAGGTTGCTCCGGAATTAAGCGTCACTTCTGCGAGTGTGCAAATGGCAATCGAACCATCGGATGCTGTTCTCATGTTGCTGCGATAATATATTATTTGTCGCATGCCCGCTATATTGCGAAAATTATAAAACCTGCGGAAATACTAAGCAAAATCTTTAATACAGAACATGTAAATCCTGTAATAAACGATGACAGCGATGAAGATTGAAAATATATCATGTTACTAATGCTGATATCCAAAATTATTACAGATAAGTAATTCACTTAATTCATCTAATGAATGTAAAACATATTTGATAATAAAGATGTAATATATGTTGTGTAGGCCTAGATAAAGAGAATTCAAAGATCTACTGAGAGAAGTGAAAACTTACACACGGGATTTGATAATCTATAACCAAACGTAATTCTTATTCAAATCTTACATTATTTAATACATGTAAAACTTTTTGAACCTGCACATAATGACCATTCGATGCAGTAAAAATATCAATTACCCGCATATATTACTCCTCTGCGAATGAAAAGTTAGTAAGTATCCATTTATAATTTTTTTGTATGTGATGCACCTTTACAAAAAATCTGAAAAAATTATATATTAATAACGGTAATAAGCTATTAAAACTGTCACAATATGAACATGGTCACACGAAACATGAAGGTAATAATCTAAACAAATGTCGGTTTTTGATTTTTCCAACATCGTTCCCCCACTTCCAAAAATCTGAAAAAATTACAGATTAATAATCATAACAAGACACTAACAATGTAAAAATATAAACGTGGTCATTTCATAATTTCTATAAAAAATAAATATTTTTAAACTTTTCGAAATTTTTAAAAATTCATTTTGCAGTGAAAAATTCTGAAAAAATTCACAAACACGTATGCCGTAGAGTAGAATATCTCTAATTTTTTTCAAAATTTTTGATCCAGTACAACAAAAGATATACAGCTTAAATTGAAAATTGCGTTTCGCCCTGTAACTACCCTTCCAGTAAGGGTACCGGGTTAATATTCGACACAAATGGTTTTTTTAGAACGCCTTATTAATTGATATGCTCATTGATTAATTTGGCTCAAGGGCACTTTTGACCCCCTTATCCGGCTATACCCTTTGATGCTTCGATGACTGGTTATGGTATTGTTTCCAAATCCTCTCAGTTGCTTAGTACTATTTAGGGCTGGGCGAGATCTCGAAAAAACCGAGATCTCGAAATTCGAAACGAGATCGGACTCGTATATTCGAGACGAGACGAGATCTCGAAAAATTCGAGATCTCGTATAATTCAAGATCTCGAATTGAAAGCGAGATCCCGAACGCAAAACCGAGATCTCGAATTCCAAACCGAGATCCCGAACGATTCCGAATCCAAAACCGATCCTCGGTTCTCTGTGCCGGCCTCGGAATCTTCGTCAACGTTCAAATAATTTAGTTTTTATTTTAAATAATTTAGTTTTAACGTTTAAATAATTTAGCTTATTCGTTAATTCTTTCTATGAAAATATTACAAAATTAATTGTAACATAGCACCTTAAGGGCTATTATCTTCCACATGAAAGAAAAAAAGATTTTTAAGAACAATTTGTAATTGGAAAATATAAGTTACATATTTCAATTTAAATAACTAATCAGAATTGGTTGCTTTTTAACTGAAGAAAATAAATTAAATTATTTGTTAACTTTGTTGGGTTACTTGAAGGCTGTCCTGATATGCAATTATCTGTATTCATGCAAACCCTTCGATATATAGTGTAAAGTAATAAGGTATGTAGAGAATTACTAGAAAGAAGGAAATTGAGGAAGCCTCTTTCCTTAATAGAAAATCACTATTTCAAAATCGCGCTATTTCTAATATTTACATTATAGTTATTTACAATATTTACATTAAAGCTAATTGCAATTATTAAGTTGGCAGACAAAAAACAAATTTGTTCTATACGTTCGCTTAACAATGCCGTTCGTTTAGTGGTTACATTTCAACATTTCCTTCCAGCCGGAGAAAAAAGAACTTTGCTATACAAGTATACACTATACATCTGTGAAGCAGGAACGCCTAAAAAATTACGAGCAACGATCCCCAAGTTTGGAAAAAGAATTTCATTTTCTTTCCACCACCTTTAAATACACATTTCTGAAGGTACAAGTTTATCATTCAAAATTTGAATTTCAAATAAGTGTGGCATTCAGCAATCGCTGAAACATCCGCTGTTTCTGCAGTGTCTTCTTTCGAAATTGTATTTAAAAATTCATAGAGTGAAGGTGCTTCGGTTTTATCTGAAAAAAGAGATGTAAGAATTATGCATATAATTCTGTAGTTTTCGTGCTTTGGCTCTTTTGTTCTCGTCAAGTAATTTATATTTAACACGAGGGTCCAACATCATTGCGAGCATTAACAGTTTATTAGTATGTATAAAATCGAATCTATTGCAAATTTCATTTAATAAGTGAATAGGGAGACTATTAACCATTGTAGTGCTGGAGGTTTGATGTAATATGTGTTTTAATGTTTTTTGTATACCATGTGCAACCGGAATGTATCTAGACAAAGTTGGCGTGAATTCCTTACAAATAATAAGGTTTGCTTCCTTAAAGATTGTTAACGTCTCGCAATAAGATTGGATTAGGAACCACTCGCAACTTGACAAATTCTCCTGTATCCGTGGCTCGTATAAAACTGCACTCACCGCATGCTTCACTTGCAGCAGCCGATGCAACATGTCGAACTGTGAATCCCAACGTGTTTCTATTTGTACATCGCTAATCAACTGAAGCGGAGTAACATTCGGTGATTCTTTTTCATGTGCTCGTTTCAAGCACTTCTCCGCGCGGTTGCTGATCGATGGAAAAATCTGACTATGATTTGATACTTTTTTAGTGTCCTACACAGCGCACACATCCGGGCAATTTTTCAACGCATCTTTTATAACAAGTTATAATAAATACAAGAAATTCGTAGTAATAAATTATTCATCAATCTGCAAAGTATGTGAATGTGAAAGGCATGGAATTTTTTTCCATTCCGCCGTAAGCTTCACAGCTTCAATAATGTTTGACGCATTGTCAGTAATAAATATTATTTTTCTATTGAGGCTATTTACTCCCCACTTAGTCATGTATTTAAATAAAAATGCATTTAAATTCTCTGCGGTATGGGAATTCGGAAATGCCTGTATTTCCAATGTACTATTTTTTATTTCAAAATCAGTATTAATGTAGTGGAATGTTACAGCAACGTAACACTGATTTACCTGTTAGATATTAATTTATTTTAAAAAACAATAATGCTCATTTTATTGAACAAAAGTTCTGGGATCCTCTTTCTCTTTCCACTTTTCAGTTTTTTCCAGAAGGCAACGCTTTCCCCACTCCGTGGCCAGATCCTTCTAGAACAATATTTCATTTGTCTAATTGAATATGGCTAGTTACCAAATATGGCAATGTCGGGTTGCTTGCTGTTTATGCGTTACTGATGGTAACGCATAAACGCATCGGTCATACGCTCTAAAAAGCAATAGATCGATTGAACGCTAACATGCCATCCCAATCCCACGATATGAACATTACCCTAAATAATTAAAATACGTTATATAATTATAGAAATTTAGAAATAGAATAGAAAAGGGTTGTTAAATATGAAGTTAGAAAAGATAATTGTAATATTTTATATATTTATCATTACGTAAGAAATGCTAAAATCGGTTCATAGATGTAGTGAAATTTGTACAAAAATGTTGACTAAATCATGATAGTTTCTTCTAATTTCTTTTTTCCGTGCAGTACATTTGCGGAATTATATTGTCTATGAAGACAGGGCTCTGTCACGCTCATTAAATTTGTAGAGCCTCAGTCCGAAACTATAGAAAATGGTTGGCAATCCAAAACAATCATTTAGGCAATCGCTTGTGTTACTTCTTTCGCCATCGACGAATCTTTATTTAATTTTTGTTCTTTCGTCGCAAACTCTGCTACCAGACGTTTGATAGATTTGGATTGTTGTTGACTATATAGTATATAGTGTCGAACACTTTTTTATGGTGTAACTGGTTAACTGGACGTGCCTTTTTAGACCAATAGTACTTCCTGATTTTGTTTTAATTTTCTTACTGCACATTGCACAGACACTTTCTTCGCGATTTAATTTTGAAAACCATTGCCTTCTTATTTTTGCGAGTCCTCGTCAATTCCATAATCCATATAAGGTATTAATAGTCAATTATTTTCCTGGGAATTGGAAGTAGTTAGTAGAAATTAGAAAAGTCGAAACTGTAAGCCATAAGAGCGCCGCCGACACCGACACAGGAGCATTGTCGCTCCTTTAGTTCTTATTTTTTATTTAATTGCGATCGCCGCTGACACCGACACATAGTCGCTCTTTTGTTTAATCGAAAAGCTGCCAACAATTGTTGACGAACGGAATATTAACATCTTTCATTTATTTTGCCTATTCCGTTTCGACCATCCTAACAAAACTCAGTTATTCAGTTGGTGACTCTTGAACGAACAATATCTAATATCTAGTTTCTATTATCTACTATCTTGTACGAGTACGAGCATTATATGATTATACCCAGTTTGATTTTTGATTAGTTGTTTTTAATTTTTGTTTGTGTTACATTTTTCGGAAAAATAAAATGTCAAGCTTAATTGATATTGATGAAATCGATAGTGCAGTGAACGATTCGATGGAATTAGAAAACTTTCCTTCTGCGTCTACTACGGTGTCGGCCAATAGTTTGTCTGTCACACAAAATAGAAGCAGAAAAAACATTAGTTTCGTATGGCAATGGTTTTCGAAATTAAATCGCGAAGAAAGTGTATGTAAAATGTGTAGTAAGAAAATCAAAACAAAATCGGGTTGCACTACTGGTTTAAAAAGGCACGTTCAATTATACCACAAAAAAGTGTTCGACGAGTATAGTGTAAATAGTGTTGCAAACAGAGAAAACACAAATCTATCAAACATGGGAGCAGAGTTGGCGACGAATGTACTAAAATTGGATAAAGATTCGTCGAGGGCGAAACAAATAACAAAAGCAATTGCACAAATGATTGTTTTTGATTGCCAACCCCTTTCTATTGTCTCAGATCGAGGCTTTACAAATTTAATGAGCGTGGTAGAGCCTAGGTACAACATACCATCGCGCAAAGTCTTCGCGGACAACATAATTCCCGGCATGTATCGCGTGGAAAGAATGAAATTAGAAGAAACAATTCATCAAGATTTAATCAACGTAATTATATTATTGTGCAAATTTCAAAACATCTATAATCGATTTTAGCATTTCTTACGTAATGATAAATACATAAAATATTACAATTATAATTATTAGTATCATCTTTTCTTACTTCATATGTAAAAGACTCTTTTCTATTCTATTTCTGTACTTATATAACGTATTTTAATTACATAGGGTAATGTTCATATTGTGGGATGTACCACAGATGGATGGACATCCCGGGCAAACCAGTGTTACGTTAGTGTAACATTACACTACGTTAATACTGAGTTTGAAATAAAAAATAGTACATTGGAAATACAGGCATTCCCAGAGTCTCATACAGCAGAAAATTTAAATGCATTTTTACTCAAATGCTTGAATGAGTGGGGAGTAAGTAGCCTCAATAGAAAAATAATCTTTATTACTGACAATGCCGCGAACATTGTTAAAGCTGTGAAGCTTACGACGGAATGGGAAAGAATTCCATGCTTTTCCCATACTTTACAGGTACATAAATGATACAAAATATTGAACAATTGAAATTAATTATGAATAATTCAATAATTTAAATTTCTTGTATTTATTATAGCTTGTTATAAAAGATGCATTAAAGAATTGTCCTGATGTATGTGAAACGCTCAAAAAGTGTCAGACAATAGTAAGGTTTTTCCATAGATCGGCATCCGCGGAGGAGTGCTTAAAACGAGCGCAAGAAAAAGAGTCACCGCATGCTACTCCGCTGCAGTTAATCAGCGATGTGGAAACACGCTGGAACTCGCAGTTCGATATGTTGCATCGGCTGCTGCAAGTAAAGCATGCGGTGAGTGCAGTGTTATGCGAACCGCGGATGCCTGACAATTTGTCAAGTTGCGAGTGGTCCCTAATCGAAAATTATTGTGACACGTTAAGAATTTTTAAAGAAGCAACACTTATTATGTGTACAGATTCCAAGCCAACTTTGTGTAGATATATCCCAGTTATACATGGCATACAAAAGACTTTAACACATACAGAACATCAAACCCCCAGCTCTGCAATAAACAATAGACTCCCTTATCATTTGTTAAATGGACTCTTGAATAGATTTAACTTTATACACAGTAACAATTTATTAATGCTCGCAATGGTATTGGACCCTCGCGTTAAGGACAAATTAGTAGACGAGAATGAAAAACCGAGCGCACGAAAATTATTAGAGGACACAGTCCTGAAATACTCCGACGGAATTACCGATGCACCAGAAACATCGTCTGGATCTTCAATAGAAATATCATGTATGTATTAAGGGGTTACACCACTGTAAATTTTTCAAAAAATCGATTTTTCTTTTATTGGCTTAAAAGTTGCTTTGAAACTTCTAGAATATGTAGCAAAAAGTTTATTACCTGAAACCATTTTTTTCATTGTAATTTCGAGCCTTCTCCAAGCATTTTTTAATGTCTATAACACATTTCAAAACTTTAAACGTATTTTTCTCGGAACACGATTTTTCAAAACGGCACGCGACATAACTTCAACAATTCTCTTTCCTTTGATTCCAAATAATATCCTTAAAGCAACATTCTGAAGAGAAATACGTAGGGGATTTTCGATATGTTAATTTAAACATTAGTTATTTACAAAAGATTACCTCCTTTTTTGTGGAAAATGTGATGTTTTCATTCAAATGCTCGCCAATCACACAAATTTCAATATTTTAAAAATCCCCTACGTGTTTCTCTAGCTATGAACATGTAGAATAAGTGACTTCTTATTCTTTTTTCTACATGCAAATTTGCACCAGCTACACTGCGTGCCGCAGAGTGCTTCAAATTCAATAAGCCTCACAAGAATGGCTCGGATTCCGCCATTTTGTAATATTTGTCGATCATAATTTTTTGTTTAATAGTTAAATATGTGCTTAATCACCTCATCAAATTTTATTAGTCTATTACTATTCCTTCCATCCAAAAAAAAAATTGATAAAAAAGCGCTTTTTTCTAAACTGTTACAGGGGTTTAACTTTAACCCCTTAAGTTAATGTCAATGCTAGATTAAACCATAAAAATAAACCATATAAACCAAATAAATTAAAAAACTACAGAATTATATGCATATTTCCTTCCCTTTTTCCAGATAAAACTGACGCACCTTCGCTCTATGAATTTTTAAATACCATTTCCAGCGAAGAAACTGTAGAAACAGCAAATGCTTCAGCAATTGCTGAATGCCATAATTATTTTAATACAAAGCTTGTACCATCAAATACCTGTATTTTGAGGTGGTGGAAAGATAATAAAAATACTTTTCCACATTTGGCAATCCTGGCACGCAATTTTTTTAGGAGTTCCTGCCACCCAAGTTTATAGCGAACGCCTATTTTCGGCAGCTGGAAATGTAGTTACGGCTAAACGCACAACACTACTAAGCGAACGAGTAGAAAAAATTTGTTTTTTGTGCGCCAATATGAAAATGTAAATAATGTAAATAACTAAATTGAACCGAATCGTACATGAATAAATAAAGATTTTAAAACTGGTCTTCTACGTGAACAAAGAAGTTATATTATTTAATGTAAATAACTATAATGTAAATATTAGAAATGGCGTGATTTTAAAATAGTGATTTTCTATTAAGGCAACAGGCTTCTTCAATTTCCTTCTTTTTAGTAATTCTCTACATACCTTATTACCTTACACTATATATCGTAGGGTTTGCATGAATGCATGGTAATTGTATAACAGGACAACCTTCGTGTAACCCAACAAAAAGTTAACAAATAATTTAATTTATTTTCTTCGGTTAAAAACGATCTCGGTTTGGGATTCGGAATTATTCGGAATCTCGGTTTGGGATTCGAGATCTCGGTTTTGCGTTCGGGATCTCGCTTTCAATTCGAGATCTCGAATTATACGAGATCTCGCTTTCAATTCGAGATCTCGAATTATACGAGATCTCGCTTTCAATTCGAGATCTCGAATTATACGAGATCTCGCTTTCAATTCGAGATCTCGAATTTTTCGAGATCTCGTCTCGAAATTGCGGGATGAGACGAGATCATCTCGTCTCGGTTTTTTCAAGATCTCGCCCACCTCTAGTACTATTATCAATTTTGTCAACTTTGATCCGGGATAAAGAATTCTCCTTAATAAGACTCATGTTACTATCAGTGTCAATTAAAGTAAAAAATATATTTTCTTCGGTGTAAACTTTCTTACAATAGTTGGAATCTAAAGATAGTAAAGGTGCTGTTTGTAAATTTCGGGTTTAATTATCAGAATTACAACTTCTTTTCTTCCCAGTCAATGTGTTTGTTGCATATTGTTACTGTTGTATTCCGAAAAATCCGAAGAAAATTGTAAAGGTTTTTTTGAAACAGACTTCCTGTTGATAAATCGTTTTAAAGAACTATCAGATGATTTACTGTGTTCCATACCCACATTGTCATTAGTTTCGCTCATCTTGATTATAACATTATAATATTTATTTAAATACGATGTAACGAAGCGAACTTTTTAAATTCTGGCGGGAAGGACTAACTACGTAATAGTCTGCGCGAGTCCCGCCAGAGCGCGCCATAAGTAAAAGGCGATCGGGGAATCCCCCCGGCGGCGCGCGCGTCGCTCGGGGCGGAGTATATATAGAGCCGCAGAGCAGCGAGAAGATCACTCCTCCTCTGCCAGACATACGAGCTGGGTCATACCGGAACGTACTAAAGGTTAGGACGAAGAGTCGCTTAGATACTCGTAGGGCCTCCGTTGGGTAGCACCGACGGAATCCGGAGTTGTTGGGTAGTACCGACGACTCCTCCAAGAAAGGACTCTCCGTTGGGTAACACCGACGAGTCCAGGTCGTTGGGTTATACCGACGACCTTCGTAGTAGGGAATCCCCCGTTGGGTCATACCGACGGGTCCAGGTCGTTGGGTTATACCGACGACCCTCATAGTAGGGAATCCCCCGTTGGGTCATACCGGCGGGTCCAGGTCGTTGGGTTATACCGACGACCTTCGTAGTAGGGAATCCCCCCCCCGTTGGGTAATACCGACGGGTCCAGGTTGTTGGGTTGTACCGACGACCCTCGAAATAGGGAACTACACTCCTCCGTTGGGCGAAACCGACACCAGAAGCTGGGTTGAACCGGCTACCTGGTAGCAGAGGGAAAGTTCCAGGTAGGGACCAATATCACTAGGATATTGAGGCTGCCAGAGGCAAATCTGAATTGCCCATTCTGGAAATCCCCGCTAGTGGGATAGGCATTGTAGAGGAGCGAACAGGCGGGAAATTTGGAATTCACCGCCACTGGAAGAGCGAGCTGCTGAACGAACGGCGGGCTTAGTGTGTCGAATTTGAAATCATTGTAAATATCGCGGTAAAACCTTGTAAATACTTGTATCAAAGATTGCTGTAAATATATGCTTTTATAAACCAGATATAACTTGTCTACGGTGTTAAATCCCTATGATCCTGGACCACAACTACCGACAGAAGCCACGAGGCTTATAAGACCCCCACAGGGACGTGTTCAAGAGAATACGGGGGGGCACATCGTACCTGGCGGTGTCCAAACGAAGGACCAATATTAAACGAGGATTGAATATTACCGCCAGGTTCGTTACAACGATATACTTTATGTAATATTGGTGAAAGATACTGTAGAAGTTAATATATAGTCAAATAAACCATCCGCGATTGTTTTTTTCCACCGAGAGCAGATTATTACGGGAGAAATAATTTTTTTATTTTATCTATAAACTATTTACATTAGAGAATGGAGTTAATCGAAATGGCCTCTGAAACAAATTATTTTTTGTTCATTAACCAAAAAAATTTTGTCGTTAGTTGTGTTAATCTTTATTATTCAGGAAACTTATTACAAATCTTTGAGAATTTCTTTGAAAACGATTAATTTCTTCTTTTATTCTTTGTGACAACTTACATAATCAGTGAAATCAATGTCCAATTTCTCTATTTTTTAAAAATTAATAGACTGTTACTGACTAATTACTTCTTAATTGCAAAAGAAGAGAAACTATTTAAGCTTATAAAAAATTTCTAATCTTTAGTAAAGTTTGCATTGTCAATGGCAATTTTTTTGAGAAAATCGATTAATGTTTTCTTCAATTGTTTGTTGGTTGTTAATAAACTACAATTTATTATTCTTAGTCATGTCTGGCAACAAAATTTGCAAAATCTTTGCAATTTCTCTGGCAATCTGGTTTAGAACAGAATTTGGTTAACTGAAATAACCAAGATTAATAAATCGTCGATTATTAGCAACCGACAAAGAATCAAAGAAGTCATTGTTTAATAATGTTATTGAATTGCCAATGTCAATGTTCTATTCAAGTTACTACGATGAAAAGTCGTAGTTATGTTTATTACTTTTTTTGTCTTTTATTATTGTTTCATTTATTTATGATTTTTTAACTTTTATTACAGCTTCATTTACATTAAATTCATAAGTACCGTTAAGGACTGCTACGGTCTAAGGTAAGTATTTTTTTTCATTTCTTTATCATTATATTTAGTTTAAGGTTTACGCTGTTTCCTGATCCAGCATTCGTGCTGCTTATTAATCCAGCATTCGTACTATTTATTGATTCAGCATTCGTACTGTTTATTGATCCAGCATTTTTGCAGTTTACTGATCCAGCATTCGTACTGTTTATTGATCCAGCATTTTTGCAGTTTACTGATCCAGCATTCGTGCTATTTATTGATCCAGCATTCGTGCTGTTTATTGATCCAGCATTCGTGCTGTTTATTGATCCAGCATTCGTGCTGTTTATTGATCCAGCATTCGTGCTGTTTATTGATTCAGCATTCGTGCTGTTTATTGATTCAGAATTCGTGCTGTTTACTGATCCAGCGTTTCAGTTTTTTGTTGAACCAGCGTTTAACCTGTTCAAAGCTGATTTAGCGCTGTAGGTGGTTCTTTACAATTTTGCATTACAGTCCAAGCGAATTTAGTTACCTTATTTATTGTTAGAAACCATTCTATATATTTACTATGACAACTAGTCATTGAACAAAGAAGGAGAAGGGAGTAATTGTTAACGGTCAGTGGTTGGAGGAAGGGCCTATGGATCACTTTATTGCCATTTATAATAAGTTATCTTCAAACTTGGTCGTTAATATGCAAGAAGTTTGGAAAGTTTAGCTTCCCGACATGATAACCCCTATTCTTCAAAATGAAAAGCACTTCCAAATATTACATAGTTGAAATGAAATTGGAACTAACGAAGGCGGTCATTGGGTGTGTAGTTATTATGACATTCATTCAATTTTCATTGATGATTCTTTAAATGCTAAGAAATTGCACACGCATCATGAGATATACTTACGGAAGCTCTTTCCATTTTATTCCTTTGATAAAAAAACAGTAAAATTCCCTGTTGTGCAGTTAGTCCGAATACCAGAGCACCAAAATGTACACTTCAACCCATCGGCAATTTTTTTTCATAAATCGTTAGTTAATAGCGCCTTGAAAGTAACCTGAAAGTCTTATCTAAGAAAAAGTTCGGCTTCTGTCTTTTTTATTGCAAAATAACATAAAAAAACGTTTCTTATTAGTTTTTCCAAAATATCTCTGTTGTTATTGATCTTACGCAAAAAAGTATACAGAGGAAAGTTGTTCAGAATTAAATTTCCTACAAGATAGGATCGATAGTATATGTTGAATTTGGTTTTTTATACTGCAAAATTGTTATAGAAATAAAAAAATGTGAAAAAGTTTGTAACTAGGAAACAGTTGCAAAAAATAGTTAAATGTCGCTGTAATTACTTCGAAAGATGTATTTCAGTTAGTAGAACATGTAGCCCGAACCCCAATCCCGTACTTCCAAATGGCGGCTTGTTGCAAAAATATGAAGTTTGAACTTCGAGTAGCTATAAAAATTGGGCATCTATAGTTATACGGATGAGATCAATTGCAATCGGTAGCTTATAACGTACTTAACAAATGCTCCGAAGGGATTTTTGAAAATCTGAATTTAACAACATTTTTATAAATAAAAACCCGTTGCTACGATCGGATTTCAGCGAATTATTAAGTTTTAAGTAAGAAGATAAAATGCATTTTAATGTAGCTGGAAAAACATGAGTTTAAAAAAAAATCATTATGATCGGCCCTGTAGGAGCTGAGATCCGCAACTTTTGGTTTATGAACGATTGCGTCGAAAGTATTTAATATTTTTGCTTGAAATTTGGCACAGTTATTGCTGAAATAATACTTAATTATGTCCATTTTTCCCGATAGTTGTAGATAGCTTAGTTCGTCTGCAATGAGCAATAAACGAACATAAAAAATACGCGTACGGCGCCGCGGCTCCCCGCACCGCTCGACGCGCTGGTGGGGGAACCGATTGGCGACGGAGAGAGCCTGGCGGAGCAACATTTCCGAATCTTACAAGGAGAGTGTTTGCCAACCGGATTTTTGTTTTTTTTAAATTTATGGTACGTATAGCTGAGGGCCCAAATAGTAATTTAGTAAAGCCGTACGACGCCATATTCAGAACTTTTTGAGAAAATCTAGTTTAAAGTTTACAAGCGGCTTACGGGCATGAAATTTATACGACTGCTCGAGCAAGCCGCGTAGCTCAGTCGGTAGCGCTCCAGTCTAGTAGCAGCGAGATCGCTGGATCGAGGCTCGCTTCGTGCATAATTTTTTTTTTTTCATTAATTTTTTTTATTAATTTTTTTTTCTATTAGACACTAAAGTTATTTAAATATAAAATTGAACTGATTTATGCCAATTAATCGATGTATAATTATTCTATCCCATGAAAAGCACACGTGTGATTATTTGCACGTGGAACTTGCAAATTTGCACTTTCGATTGTGAATAATGGAAAAATATTACTGCTGGATATTTTTTTTCTCCTATTCGCCATTTTGAGTTCCACATAATTAAAAATCACACGTGCGCTTTTCATGGAACAGAATAATTATACATCGATTAATTGGCATAAATCAGTTCAATTTTATATTTAAATAACTCTAGTATCTAATAGAAAAAAAAATTAATAAAAAAATTAATGAAAAAAAAACTATGCACGAAGCGAGACTCGATCCAGCGATCTCGCTGCTATTAGACTGGAGCGCTACCGACTGAGCTACGCGGCTTGCTCGAAGAGTTGTATAAATTTCATGCCCATAAGCCACTCGCAAAAACTTTAAATTCGATTTTCTCAAAAAGTTCTGAATATGGCGTCGTACGGCTTTACTAAATTACTATTTGGGCCCTCAGCTTTACGTACCATAAATATTTAAAAAAAACAAAAATCCGATTGGCGAACACTCTCCTTGTTAGTTAAAAATTGATTTACTCGGCTATGGAATGTGCTACGGCAATAATTTTTTTTTTATTTAACTTGTTTTTTTCCCATCTTTTCAACCGTTTCAATAAAAATTGTATGACTACACTACAAACGTTAGAAATGTTCATTTTTCATAGCATTTTTCGCCTTAATAAACTTTTTTTTATAAATGAAGTATTAAATTGTAAAATTCTTTGTTGGTCTATGTTGTTAAATATATATTTTGAATTCTTCGTTGTTGAATAAGATCAGTAGTAACTTGCTATTATATATCTTTCTCTATACGTTTCGGTCCAACGTTTAAGACCTTCTTCAGTAGTATAAGATATTTTTCTTTTACGAATTATTTCCGTCGTCAATATCGATAAAATTATATTATAATCATGAATAAATGATGTTTTTATGTCGTTGTATAAAAACATTTTTATTTCATTTTATTTATAATTATTTTTAATGAAAATTAAACATTTTTTAGCAATTTGTCATGAGAATGCATATTTCAATCTCGCGTTATCATTGTGCAAGAGCGCATTGCCTGTTTCTCTCAAATTATTTCATTTGTTTCTCCAAGAGATGGGGGCTTCAAGCAAATTCGTGTGCGATATTCGAATTCTGGTGAATAATCATATAATAAATAATATAGAATTACCCTTGTTAAATAACTACCTACTTGCATTTGCTTCTTTTTAGAAAATAGCATAGATTCTATTGTAATAAGAATAATAAAGCTTTTCTCACAGGTAGAAACCAGATGGCCATGGATATATAATTTTATGTTAATAGACTGTTAAGTGGAAACTATGTTCAACAGAATCGCATCATAAAAGGATTACAGTCCTAAATCTTAACTCTCAACCAGTTAGCCGTGTTTGGCGAGTATGTCCGTCATAAATATACGTGTTTTCTATAGGTCGCCTCGGTTAACAGGTTAAAGGCCCTAGAGTACCAAAGATACCGGACTTTTAAATGGAAGTGCACACTTGATGAATTCGATACTCAGGCCTTTAAAGGTTAAAGGGACTTTTGTTCCTGGTGTTAATTTTTTATACAAGACCATAAAACATATTGAAAATGTCAAGATTCCTGGACATGGTTGTACGGACCAGACATAGAGACCTCACGTGTTGTTTCCGCCCTTTTCGCGCTTGCGGACCTTGAGCCACGTGTGAACTTTCACTATTGAAAGTTTTTGTATGTGTTTCTTCGAGCGACTCTACACGTGCCTTCTGTAGCTCGAGTTCCCTTACCCTAAAAATGGAGGTTTTGGACGTAAAATGTGCATTGAAACCTTGTTTCCTACTAGGTACGCATTTCAGTACATATCCAATATTTTAAAAAAATCATCCCTACTACTGCAGTTAATACCGTGTTCACAGTTCGCAATAATTACCGAGTTATTAATTAAAATGTTCCGACTAATCAGAACGACGGAACGGCTTGGTAGGCGTTAAAAATAGTTTAGACTAAACCCTAGATTTCTATGCGTCGCTGAAGAAAGTAGAAGTAGTAGGGTCATTCCATTTCATATCGACGAATGGTTGGAATCGACCCCTTTCGATTTGGACGAATTGTGGTCAGAAGTTTTCTTTTATCATAAAGCGAAGTTCCACTAAAGGAAATGTAACGCGTGGGTCGAACGAGCGGGTCGAGCGCGGAAACGAGAGTGCCCAACGGCGGGACTCAGCGTCCGAAGTAGGCCCGCGAAGATGCTGATATCAGCGATAAGGGCCTCTTGCGACGCTAAGAAGATCCGTCACGTTGACGATCAACGTGACGGGATACTCGGATGGCCAGGAAGTATCGAGTATTCGATACTTCCGTCGCGGACGTGACACTCCCCCCCTACCGAAAATCGATGCTCCTTCATCGATTCTATCGCATGATACATAATTTCTCTCTTTTTTCTTTTTACAAAAATATCGTCAATAATATAATGAGTCGCGAGCTTAATCTAATTCTTCGTTGTGTCGGTCCTAGGGTGGTCGGATGCAGGTGTAGTTATCAATGTCGGATGTAGCCGTGGTCCAATGCGGTTGGTCTTGTTGTCGATCGTAGCTCGTCTCAGGATTTTCTTTTTAGTAGTACCATGGATATAGCTGTGGCTCGATGCAGTTATTCTCTGTTCGTTCCATTTTGTGTGGTGTCCTTTGATCATAATACCTCTGATTTTTCTTTTATGTTTGCAAATAAATGTTATCTGTAACAAAATATCTGATTAGTAGTAGGGATGGTTAGTAGAGTGTCAACAGTTAGAAGGATTGTGGTGTGGGAGTATAAATTTGGTAGTGATACGTTGTCTGCTATGTTTTCAGTATATTCATCTCAGTTTTGTCCGTAATGTCCTCGTTATCTATATAGGTTGTATTCCTTGGTTAATATTATATCCTTAATCGCCTTTATTTCCAAAAATTTCAATTCCATTCGTTCCTATTATAAATGTCTTTTACATGCCTGAAACAATCTAAATCATTAGTGTTTTTGGGGGGTGTTAGTAGAAGATTTGGTATGTTAATGTTGGATCGTCGGAAGGATCTTTTCTCTGTAGGAAGAATATCTTAATTTGTATATACTATCATAATAAAGTAACATGCTTGATATTTGTTGTAAGTATTTAATAGTTCGTGCGAGTTTTAGAGGCAGAAAAGCTTTGAATAGTGTCCTGAATATATGATATTGCTTTACGTTTTTTGAATTCAATTTGAAGTTACATATTTACATGATTAGAGATGAGCGTTAATATTCACCTGATAATGTTGACAATCCCCATAGTTCTATATTTTCAGTTATAAATTTCTTTTAATTCTTTGTCTTTCGACGAGTACGTCAATATTTTACACAGTGAAGATTGCTAAGCATTGAAAATTTGCGTGCTAAAGCCAAAATCAAGAGAATAGTTCCAATCAATATTATAGAAAACTGTAAAGTATTTTTCACTCTATCAAAACGTTTTCCAATCCGTCATTCTTTTGCAAAGCTTTAGCTTTTATTTTCTATTTTCTAGTATGGTAATGTTTTTTTTTGCTTTTTATCACGTGCTGAACATAATATATTATTCTTGTACTTTTAAATCTTATAGATTTAATATAATCTCTAAATCGAAATTTTCCAAACATTTGTTTTGTAAATTTTAGACCACTCCATTCTTTTATAATCTCTTGATTGAATATTTTGCGTTTGAGCTTCAGAAAATTGTTGATTTGTTACTGACTGTGTTTCACATTCACTACCGTCATCAAAATGATTCGGTCCAACTTTAAAATAAACGTATTCATAATTAAAATTTTCACTTTTTTCCAAAATATCCGTATTTAATATGTAATGTTCTTTAAGAATTGCTTAAAATTGCCGAGAATTTTGTACAAGGTTTTGTTGGTGAAATTGTCCACTTTTGATGAATAACAGAATATCGATCAAATACTAAAATCGATTTCGTATTCTGATAAGTGTGGTTCAATTATCGATACACATTGCAGTAGTCCTTGTTAAATTTCAAGAAAACGAATGTGTGTGTATTTTTTTGTGTTGAGTTATAAAATTGTTTTCGTATTGTGTTTAATTTTCATTTAATAATTATATGTATTTGGTTTTGTACATATTCTACTAAACCGTATGGATGAATCGAAACACATTTAATTTATTCGTCAATTTTGTTGCTATTGTCTTTGTCCAATGTTCTGTCAAGTTTTTAATAGAATTTGCCAAGTCCGTAAAATAAAATTGGAAATACCTTGTGATATTTTGTAATATTATATCATCTGAAAAGTGTTGTTTACAGATTAGACCAAAATATATTTTTATTCTTCTGGTAGGAATCATTATTTTTGTTATTGCCACGTCATATTTTAATAATTTATCTTGTTCCATAATCACTTTTTCGGTTAAAACTTTCCCAAAATACATGTTAAGCGAACAATTAACTGATATAATGAATGATATGTTTGTTATGTTCGTAATTATATTTGACCGCTTCATTTTTATATTTTTTGTAATCGTAACGTCTTCGATATTCGCGATTTTCTTTCTTGTTTCAGTCGCTTTTTGAAACAATTTGTTTATGTTTGTTTCTTCAGTAGTCGAAAATTGGTCGGTCGTCTTTAGTTGAATTAATTTCGCTGTACAATCGTCTGGAGAACGAATATTTGGAGTTACGTCTCGTGCTGGTATATCTTCTGTAAATTTTGCTGGAGACCTAAACGTAGGAGTGGGTGTTTCTTCAATTCGAATTTCTGGAGATTTAAATGTTGTAGTTGCTGGAGAATTGTAGTTCTTTCCTTTTGGAATTTGATTTGTTATCAACAATATTTCTTCAATCTTCTTTATTGGATCTTCAGCGCGAATTCTTGGCGGGCTAGCACCTATTCCGGCAAGTTTAAGTTCCAGGTCCTCTTCTTCATATATTTTTATTTCATTTAGGCTCTTTTCCTCGGCCATTTTATTATTATTTCTTTTTATATTTATTCTTGGATAGACCCTTTTTCCTTTTGGTACCGGTTCATATACTTCTGCCTTTGTTTCAATTTTTGGAGCTTGATCAACTTGTGAAGATTCTTCTTCCCATTTTTTAATATTTTGATTTTTTGTTGCTTCTTTTTCTTTGTTTGTCTCTGGTATTCCTAACTGCTCCAAAAATTCTTCTTTAATCATTTTTTCTTCTATTTGCTCTGTTAATTCTTCAGTTTCTTCTTCATTATCTTCTTTCGTCTTTTTAATTTTCTCATTTTCTTTTATAATACGAATTCCTTCTTCCATATTTTCTTGTAATTTCTTTCTTTTCAATTTTAATTTTTTCAATGGTTTTTGTTTCCTTTTAATTGTTTCGATGTCTGTATTTTCGATTTCCCAAATTTCTTGATCCGTAGTGTCACTAAAGTTTTTCGTGGTGTCGGGTTTGGCAGCTAGTTTTGGCCTCTTTGTGTCTTCTTTTGAGTCCATAGAATTGTCCAAATGCAGTTGATAAAATTCTTCATTCCTGTCCTTTTTTGTATTTGTATTTGTAATACTAACTGGACTTTGTTTAGAACTTCGTGGTGCTAAAATAACTTTATCAGATTCAACGAATGGAATTTTTAATTCATTCATTTTGATGCATCGTTCAGCATATGATAACTCTATCACATTTTCCCAAAAGAATTCATTACCTAAAATACCATCTGTTGGAATTGGGAAATCATTCGGAACTATGTAAAAATCTGTTGGTATCGAATTTACTTCAATTATGCACTTGCCTAAAGTTTTAGTGCTGCCTTTAGTAATACCGTTTAATTCGTAAATCGGTGAGGGAAACGTTATGACGTCCGATTTAAGTTTTATTTCTTTTATTAAATTAATTTCAGTTCCACAATCTATCAGGAACTGTGCTTGTTCATTTATTAGATTTTTTTATTTTAATATTATCGATGGAGGCTTATGATCAATATTTATTTCATGTTTGATATTAAAACTTTGGATAGGCTTTATTTGTTCTATTGACTCTCGCTTCGCGTCACGCTTTTCCGCGAAGCCTATCTTTGGTTTTTCATGGATCATTACATCTTCTGTTTTAAAGTGTCTTTTACGCGAATCGGGTCTACTGTGTCTCGTATTGTCGTATTCGTTTCGAAAATTTTCATTTGGAAATATATTCCTATTGGTAGAATGAAATTCCGTCAAATTGTCTTTTTTATTCTGAAAATAATCCGAATGATGAAAATTGTTTACATTATCATTTGAATTGCTACATTCGTCTCGAAATCTGTCGTATCTGTCCCTAGAATAATCATGTTTGTTTCTGTAATAATTTCTTTCTCCACCACGGAAATGATTAAATTCTCCGCGAGGATTACCAGGATAATCATTAAATCTTTCACGAGAATAATTTTCTACGTCAAAAGAATTGTATCTATTTGTACTGTCTCGAGAGTTTTCCTGTTGTTTATTTTTGTAATTCCAAACAGTTTTCTGTTTTGTGTCCTATTTTGTCGCAAAAAGCACAAGTTTCTCTTTTATATGTGTCATTTAAGGAATGCGTTTCTATAAATCTAACTTTGGATGTTTCTACTGCCGGATTGGTGTTAGGCGATTTTAATTTTTGTATTTCTTGTAATTCTCGTTCTATTGCAAAAGCTATATCTGTTGCGATTTCAAATGTTTTGGGATTTAGAATAATAATTAGGTGGTGAATTCTATTATCTAATCCGCGAATAAATGTTTTTCTTGCTAACTCCTTCATTTCTGCTATTTGTACAGCTAATAATTTTTCGTTGGTTTTCCTATTGTATATATTTTCTATCATGTTCAAAATTCTTTTTAGTATTCTTTTGATTCTATGTGTATAATCTAATACCGATTCATTATATTGTTGCTTACATCTTTTTAATTCAATTTCAAGATCCGATATTTCTAAATTCTCGCTAAATACTTTTCTAAGGTCATTCAGTAATTCCGATAGAGTGTTATAAGTTTTGTTAAAAATTTGTTGTTTCGCGCTTCCTGTCAGTTTCAAGGGTAGTGCTTTAATAAATTTCGTTCTGTCCGATTTTGATAGAATTGTTTGTGCCTTCTCGCAAATTTCGCAAAAGTCTTCGATGGGCATATTGTATCCATCGAACGCGGGAATATATTCACTAATATCACTAAACTTTATTGAATTTTGAGTTTCGTTTGCCATTTTATAAATATAATAAGAGAATTAAGTTGTAGTTTTTTTATAAATTTCAAGATGTCGTATAAATGATTTATGTCAATATGGTTAATGTCAATATATCTATTTCGTCTTTGGGAATTTTGAAAAAAAGTCAGAATTCGAAATCAATTTGATTAAATTATAATTTTCTGTAATAATTTATCCAAAAATAATTGAAAATTAATTTCGATTTTGTCTTTATTATTCTTATTATAAAATAGACTGTTTGAGCAATACCATTTTATCAGCATAAGTGTTGTATATTGAGATGCAAGGCAAAGCAGCATGCAACAGAATATATAAGTGTCAAATTTCTATTTATCTTTTTTTTATGCTTGATTCTACAAAAGTTAAGTTTAGTATTCAAATTTTGAGTAATTTTGTTAGAAATTAAATTGCAAAAATATTTCTTTTTTATTTTGTGAAGCTTGGATTAAGAAATTTGACTAATACAAAAGTTCAATTGAAATCGTGTAAAAGTATGTAAATTTCACTTACCAGAGTAGTGTATATTTAATGTATTTTCAATTTTGGGTTTTATTCCTTTTAAATGTTTGTCCTTCTGTATATTATATTTCCCTTGACCTTAGTTTTGTCGTCCTAGTAATTAGTTACCATGAAATTTTCGTCCTTCCTTCTCGTTATATTTTCCGTCGTTATAGTTGCAATTGTCCTTTGATGGTAATCGTAGCCTTTTTTTATGTCTTCTTCTTCTTATATAATTATTATCACACTGTCTTGTTTTGTCTTTATTCTTTCTGTCTGTAATAATATTTGTCTCGTCTATTTTTTTTTGTCTATTTTGCATTTAAAATATGTGATTATAATTCATTATTTTTTGTACGTTTTTATTAATTTTTCTTTCTTTGTTTTTTTTATTGATTAATTGTCTGTATTATTATTATGTTTTATTAACTTTTTTTACTTGTTCGCGTTTTATTTATTTTATTCTATTCTTTTTTATTAATTTATATTTCTTCTTTTTTATACGACCACTTGAGACACTATGTATATACTTCATTTTTCTTCAAAACTATTTTTGACACCATGTATATGCATAAAAAAATTTTTCATATCCCACTTCTGACGCCATGTAACGCGTGGGTCGAACGAGCGGGTCGAGCGCGGAAACGAGAGTGCCCAACGGCGGGACTCAGCGTCCGAAGTAGACCCGCGAAGATGCTGATATCAGCGATAAGGGCCTCTTGCGACGCTAAGCAGATCCGTCACGTTGACGATCAACGTGACGGGATACTCGGATGGCCAGGAAGTATCAAGTATTCGATACTTCCGTCGCGGACGTGACAGAAAAATTAAAAAAAATGTTTTTCAAAAGTTAAGCAAATTTCAAATTTTCACCATTTTTCCCATTTTCCAAGTTTATTTTTTAAATATCTCGAAAACTATTATAATTACAAAAATGGTTCAAAGTTTGTTTTTACGGGAATACTTGGGGCTATAGAAAAAAAATATTTTGGACAAAATTGTTGAAAAATGACGATTTTGCAATCTTGACACTAACATTTTTCTGGGCAGTAATAAAAAAGAAAAAATGATACTAATAAATTAAAAATTTAATTTCAAGTGTTACTATTTTTGTTGTAAATTTTATTTTTAATTATTAAAAAATTGCAAAACTAAATATTTGATTAGCATTACTAAATTTAGAAATTACAAAAAAATTTTTTTGTTTAAATTAAAAAATTTATATCTTTGAAACAACAAAAAAACACCCTCCTGAAGATTTCAGGATAATTTAAGATTAGTTTAAGGTATTCTATAAAAAAATTTGAGCCAAAAATTCGATGACGACGATATATTTTTACGATTTTTCAAATTTCAAAATGTTTTAAAATCGTAATTTTTCAAAACATTTTTCCAAAATATTTTTTTTCTATAGCTCCAAGTATTCCCTTAAAAACAAACTGAACCATTTTTGTAACTATAATAGCTTTCAAGGTAATTAAAAAATAAACTTGGAAAGTGGGAAAAATGGTCAAATTTTGAAATTTGCATAACTTTTGAAAAACATTTAAAAAATTTGTTTTCCTTTGGTAGAGCTTCGTTTTATGATAAAAGAAAACTTCTGACCAAAATTCGTCCAAGTCGAAAGGGATCAATTCCGACCATTCATCGATTTGACATGGATCCCAGGTAGAAAGTAATCAATGGAATTAGCTTGTATTAAGCTAATTTTATCAGCTTTAGCCTAAAACTAGCTGTCAAACTATGGTTAGTACAAGGTTACTTGGTAACGCTCTGAATCGCTAACATAAAGCTTACAGTTGCAACAGGCTACGTGAAGGCACACGTGAGCTGTTGCTTTAGGGAGCGAAGTGGGCAAAGAAATAAGAAAGAACCTTCACAAATACCTTTGCTCTATTGTTTTTTAATAATAATCTCGATGGTGATGAGCGCGCGTGTGTGTGTGTGTGTGAGTGTGTAGGTGTCCGTTCTGTCCGTCGTCGATGGTTGGTGTCTAGAAGATTGGCGTTCATCAATCAGCTTCCGCTTCCCGTGGTGTGGTGGTGTGTCCGTCGGATCTCCAGGTGCATCCGGGTATTTCCGAGGACTCTTCCTGGGTTAGGATCTCGATGGTCCGGCCTCCGGAAATCTTCCTTGTCACAACACCGTTTGTTCTCCTCTCTCTTTTTTCTTTTGTATCGCGTACGCGTGGCTCGTCCGGTAACGGCTCGAATTAGAGTCTGATGGCTTTCGGCGCTCTTCAGCGGCCGAGGCCCTTATCGATGTCGGTGTGTGGCGTGTGTGTGAGTCTGGGTCCGTGTGTGTCAGTGTGCTCTCTATGAGATTTCATAGAGAGCACTTGTAACGGGTAAAATACCACGTTACAACTCCTCCTCCCGAGGGGGTAGCGAAGACGTCAGTCGAGCTGCCAACCCCCAAGGGCGAAGAGGTCGATGTGGCGCCCTCCATTCTCTGGGCCCATCATCCGCCTCTCCCTTGTTCGGTCCCAGATTTCGTTCCATTGCTTGTTGTGTTGTTTCTTCACTTTCCTCTTCTTTTGTGTAGTGTGGTTTCAGTCCTTCCTCCTCCTTATTGTGTTGTCGTTGTCTGTCCTTCCTCCTCCTTGTTGTGTCGTCGGTGGCGTTGGATGTTGGTGTTGGTAGTTTTCGGACATTCCGGTCCATTGATGGTGGTGGTAGTTTTCGGACATTCCGGTCCCCTCGTCCTTGACGATACCAGTTGTTGCTGGTGTTGATGTTGGTGGTGGTAGTTTTCGGACATTCCGGTCCCGTCTTCCTTGCAGGTCCAGTTGTTCGTGGTGTTGTTGTCCTCTTGCCTCTTCTTATGTTGATGACCGTAATTTTGTTCCGTCCGTCGTGTATGTTTGT
The DNA here is from genome assembly GCA_949825005.1 of Gasteruption jaculator. Lineage (NCBI taxonomy): Eukaryota > Metazoa > Arthropoda > Insecta > Hymenoptera > Gasteruptiidae > Gasteruption > Gasteruption jaculator. The sequence continues at coordinate 4,760,419 of OX463772.1, read as the reverse complement.
GTATCTTTGTACGTGTGGATGTGTGTATGTGTAGTAATGGAAATGAAACTTACAATATTTGTTTACTTAGCCTAAGATGATTGTCTTACTTAACTATATTTAAATCTATGCTTATTTGTATTGTCCTAATTTCAGTAAGTTTTCGTATTTGTGTGTAGGTTAATATGTTCTACAATGCTTATTTGTTATATTTACATGTTCGGTTGTTTTACATCTTAACGTGAGTAAAGAAGATTGGAAAAAAAACTTTTTTTTGTTTTTTTTTTAAATATACATTTATACTGATTCCTAAAGCTAATGTCCGTATCTCTACTTATACTTAATTTTTACTTTACCGAGGTAGGTGTTTCTTTATTTTCTCCTTCCTAACTCCGCTCCGTCATTTGTTTGTTGTCTAATCCTTGTTTATGTCTCCGTTCAGCTCCCCTCTCTCCCTCTCGTCCGTCCGTGTTGTCTCTGTTTGTCTAGTGTAAAAAAAATTCAAAACAAAGATGGTTTTGTGTTATGTGTTGTGTATGATAGTGTGTATGTGGTGTAGCCTAATTTGTTTGTATGTATATGTTTTTTTTTTGTTTCTTTATTCTTTTAATTTTTTAATATCTTTTGTGTGAACTTTTCCTATTTTCTTTCCTTCCATAGTAATTAGTTCTAAGATATTATCTGAAATTATTTTCGAGACCATGAAGGGTCCTACTAATTTTGCATTTAATTTTGTCGAGATATTTTTTGATCCCGCCGATATAGTGTAATTTATTTTTAATACTTTTTCCCCAATTTTAAATTTTTCTTCTTTTTTAAGGGGGTTGTAGTATTGTGTTATTTTGTTGTGTGCGATTTGTAAGTTTTTTTGTGTTACGTCTTGTGAAGTTGATAGTTTTTTAATATTGTGTGTCCATTTGTCTAAGTCTGTCTCGTCTATGATTCTGCTTTCCACTTATCCGTGTGGTTTTCGTTGAGAGATCTTAGTCTTTTGGCAGGTTTGGCAGTTTCGCACGTATTGTGCTATATGACCATACATACCTAACCAATAATAATTTTTTGCTATTTTTTCGTGTGTTTTTTCAACATCCTGATGTCCTGCCTGTGGGCTATTATGATTTTCTGTTAATATTGGTCTTATTAGGTGATGTTGTATGACTAATTTCCAATCAGGATTAGGTTCTTTTATTTTCTCTGAGTTTGTTTCGTTCCGTCTGTTTATGTATAAATTGTTGTTTTCAATTTTCCAATCCTTAAATTTTATTGGATTGTTTAGTGCTGTGTGGTACTTTCTGCTGTACCACCTGTTAAGTATTGTTTTTGTGTCTGATGTTTGTGTGTTCGTCTTGTCGTTTTCTTGTATTTTTGGTTCGTTAACTGGTTTTGTGTTATGTGTATGCTGTGTAATGTGTGTGAAATGTGAGTGTTCATGTGTACGTTCAATCGGTTGTCTGTTTTCTGTGTTTATTATATTTTTTCTTTTTCTCCGTCTTGTTTTTGCTTTCTTTTGTTTTGGTGGTAGGGTGTTTTTGAGAAAAATGTATGATTGTGTCTGTTGTTTTTTTTGATAATTTTGAAATTGTTGCAATTTGTTTATGTTGTGACCCTTTTTTGTTTCCGTTTGAGCCCCCTTTGGTCACTCTAAGGGTGCTCAAACCTCGTTTTTTGTACAACTGGGACAAAATCGTGTTAAAGTGTTCTGTCTTTTACATTTATAACAGACTGGATCAAAAGGTATTTTGCATTGTTGTATTGTGTGGTTCGGGCTTCCACACTTTTCACAATGTTGTTTTCTAATATCTTTTGTGTCGTCTTGTGTAGTTTGTCTGTCTTCATTTGTCCTTGTGTTTTGTGTGTAATATGAATTGTTAAATCTTTCGATTTCCTCTCGTTCTGTCTTGAACTTTTCCCGTTCTTTTCCTAATCTTATTAATTCTTCGAAGGAGTGGAAATCTGTTCGTTTTATATGATTCGTGTATAGTGGTGTCAGTCTTAAATACGTCATGTCTAATTGTTGGGTTAGTGTGTACTGTGGAAGTTTTTGGTGTAGAAGTGTTCTGTATCGTGTTATAAATTTGTTTATTGTTTCTTTTTCATTTTGTGTTGTACTTTTTATTTTATATTTTAATTTCTTTTGAAAAGTTGGCGCATCATATTCGATTCTAAATTCATTTTCAAATTGTTGCCAATTTTCCCACTTATTTTTGTTAATTTTATACCATTGCAAGGCCGTATCTTTAAGGATATATGCCAGGCACGGTAAAATGTTTTCTAGTGTTAAGTCGTAAATTATTCCTAATTCTGTCAGAGAATCTAGGAACTGTTGAGGGTTTTCCTCCGGCTCCCCTCTGAATTTTACTTTTGACTCCTTAATTGCTGCTATCGTCGTGTTTTTTGTTTGTTGTATAATTGATTGTGTTAGTAATGATATTTCATTAGGTTCTAACCCTGTTCTGTCGTGTAGTCTCTGTGTTTCATTTTGTTCTGTATTGTTTTGTCTGTGTAATTGTGTGCGGTTCTGTGTTGTTATTTGTGTGTTTTGTTCCTCTTCTATCCTTTCTTTTGTTTGTATTTTTTCAATTAATTCCTGCATATTTTGCATTAGCATTTGAAACTGCACGTTTTGTGTTTCTGCCTGTGTGTTTAATCTTTCTTCTAGTAATTGTAATTTTCTGTTTAGTTTTTTCATTTCTTGACTCTCCATTGGGTCCTCTGTTTCATCTTTTTTATTTGTATCTTGATTTGTCATTGTGTTAACTTTTTTGGGCATTTTCTTTTCTTATTTCCTATTTCTCAATGGTTTAAACGATTTGTCTCTATTACTTATAGAATAAAAAAAGAAATGTTGTCTGTCTTACCTGTGTATTTTGTGATAATAGTTTATTTATTAATATTTGTGAACTTTGTAATACCTCAGTTTGTGAAAAAATATAATTTGTGTAAGAATGTTCAATTGTGTTTAAACAATTCAATTGTGTAAAAAATTTTAATAATATTCGTGAACTTGTGCTATTAAAATTCGTGAACCGCTGTAATTTGTTTAGGAAGATATTTTAATGTGATACAAAATATAATCCTTTTAATGTGACCAAAAAACTCAATTTTCTAAAAAAAATTAAATAATTTGAGATATTTGTAATATTAAAAATTGTCAAGAAATGTACTTTGTTTGTGGAAATTTTAATTTGTGTACGAGAATTCAATTGTGTAAATAATAAACAAAAATTTAATAATTTCGTGAAATTTGTGATATTGAATAACTGTGTAAATAACTGTGATTTGTGAAAAATTTTAATGTAAAAAACATTCAATTCTATAAGTTTTAATAATATTTGTGAAATTTGTAATATCTGAAATTGTGAACAAGTGTAATTTGTGTAGGAAAGTTTTAATTTGTTTAGAAAAATTCAATTGTGTAAAAAAAATTCAATATTATTTGTTAAATTTATAATAACTATAGTGAAAAAAATATATATGTATGTATAATTAGTGTAGGAGAATTGAATTTGTTTAAAAAATTTTTAACTTTGTAAAGATTTTAATGATATTTGTGAAAATTTATATACAATAATTATTTGTTTAATAATCTATGAAATTTGTATTTTTTCTTATGTAAAAATATAACTTGTGCTAAAAATGTGCTTTGTGATAAGTTGTGTAAAAATATAATTTGTTTAAGAATGTAACATGTGTTGTGTAATAAATTGTGTAAAAAATGTGCAAAAATCTGTACTATGTGTATTGTAATAAAGTGTGTAAAAATGTGTAAAAAATGTGCGTAAATTTGTAATATGCATGTGTGAGAATTTGTGTAAATAAATTGTTCGTTTCATAAATTTCAATAATGTGTGAAATTTATCTTGTAATTTAGACTGCTCGTTCTCGGAGCGTCTTGTTTCCTTTATTCACTGATAGCCGTTCGAAATCTTTGTTTCAGCGGCTATACAGTGTTACTTCTCGAACCGCGTGTTTACATTTTTTCAACCCGCGGTTCGATTTAATGTTCTCTTAGCTGACGATTAAATAAAATTTTCAGCTAAGAGAAAAATGTAAAATTCACCTTTTATTTCAATTTTTGATGTTTTACCTTAATTTTTTCTTCCTCTCTTTCTATGGTTTTTCTTTTTTTAAACAAACAAAAAATATTTTGTCCGAGAAAAACTGTATGTGTGTGTAATGTGTTGAATGTGTGTTATAATGGTTGGATGTGTGTGTCAGTGTGCTCTCTATGAGATTTCATAGAGAGCACTTGTAACGGGTAAAATACCACGTTACACAGTTTTAGCTTGCATAAACAGTGACAATTTAGCTTACAAGGTTGAAATAAAGCTTATTCTTAGCTAGAGTAGATTTGGTAATTTAAGTTTAAAAAAACTTTTACAGAGACAAATTTTTTATTATTATTTTTTTTTCTCAACACAAACATCAGATATTGAGCATTACATGTATAGTGTTATATATATTTTAGAAATATAAAACAGTAAATGTCGTATTATTTTTAATTTTATGCTCATAGTTTAATTTATTTATTAGCTTTAGGTTTCAAACTCTTTGATTTTTTAGAATCCACAATCTGAGTATTGTTCTTTTTATTATTACCCGTTGTATCAGATTTCTTTAATTTGTGATAGAGAACACGGTTTCTCTGTCACAAAGATCCCGCACTCCGGAAAATCGTTTTCTTTCCACGGTCGCGACGCGAAATTAATAAATTTACATATCGATCGATCGGCATGGATCGATCGAATTGTCGTCCAACACAGCAGTCAACAAACTCATAGGTTAAGTGACTCGCGGTGTAAGAGCGCATATAAATTATGTAAATTATAAATTATGTATATGGCGACATCTGGTAGGAGATAGGGTCAGGTTAGGGATCGTGCGATCGATCAGAGCGATCATTCGAAGGGGCGAAGCCATTGCGACGACGATGAAGGTCGCGACATCCGACGGGAACGAGGAGAACCACCGTTTTGAGCACGTGGGAGCGCCGGAAATCGAGCGGGAACGGAGCAGCGTCATCGAGCGAGGAAAACGACGCCAGACGACGACGACGCTGCAACGAGGAGCAGCATCGACCAGGGATCGATCCCTGGAGACGTCCAGACCCCGGTCGGAGACGAAAAAGTCGAGGGACGATTCCCCAGAAATAATGGGGAACGTCCTCGATTCGAATTCGAATGGGACGACGAATCCCATTCGATCAAGATGGTCGATCGACTCGAGGGGCACACGTGACCCCTCACGACCAATCGGGAGGCGCGAAGCCTCCCCTCCAGACGGAAGACGACGGAGACGACGCCGGAGTCTTCACTACTGTGTTGGACGCAGACGATAGCATCTCGTGCCCATAAATTTATAGAAGGAAGGAAGGAAGGAAGGAAGGAAAGAAAGAAAGGAAGGAAGGAAGGACGGAAACGAGGAAAGGAAGAACCCGTGGAGAGTGAACACTCGAGGACGTCCCGACACCCCGAGGGTTAGCCGTGAGTCCCTCCACGCAATTTTTCCTTCGTTTAAATAAAGGAAAGGAACCGAGCGAGCTCTGAGTTTGAGCCACCCGTATGACAGGGGTGGCCTTCTCTGAGCGAGCTCTCTCCTACGTGCTCGACCCCGGGTATCTCGAAGGGGTCGAAAAGGCTTCGCCCCCTTCACGTATCATTTTTTTTTATGGTTAGTTGTCACTCGCCACTAATATTTTTTTTTCTTTTTCTATTATTATCTCTATTCGTATTTGAATATATTTATTTCTATTGTTTTTTTTCTTTACTCGCGTCGTTTTCATTCGAACCCTCCCCTCTACCAACCCCGTGACCTGAGCTGGTCGACGTGGTGCATTGCACCTGGCGCCCACGATCTGGCTTCCTTTTTTAGGGTTTCCAGGTGATCAACGGTGACGCGACAGGGGTTCCGATCCCCTGTCGAAGGACAGCGAGATTCCACGTCACAAATTAATATATGGCTCTGGAGGAAATAGGCAGGTAAACTTTTTATTTTTATCATTGCAAGTCACTCACGGTGATAGCACGGCGTCGATAAATTTTTGTGATTTTTTTCCCTGGGTTATAAATTCAATTAATAAATATTCATACGTCTCATCACTTTCTTTATTTATACTAGATCCAGCCATGTCGATCAATAATTAACAATTAATGTTAACATCAATGTCAACTAAATATTTCTAACCTAAATCTTGATGTCGTTTTTATTTTTTAGAAACACTGTCTTAATTAGTAACCCCATAGTTAATATCAATATATCAGTAGGATCCGGAAAAAGTACGCAATATTTTTTTTATTTATACAAAATATTTCTGAAATGAATAAATGAATAAAATTAAACTCAATTATCACTTATAAACAATGACACAAACTCCTAATTAACCTCAAACTTCAGTTCTCAATGTACACTTGGAGTAATGTTAGCAGATAAGGTAGTTTTAAGCTTAGAATCCATGCTTAGAACGAATCTTATAATACGCGTGGAAAACAAACTAACAGCAAGGTATTTTTGAAGTTTAGTTACACTCTAAAGACTTGTCATAGAATTCATTCTAATAACAACCTAGAATAAAGCTTGCAAAACAAGACTTGGATGTTAAGCTAAAATAAAGCTATTTTGAATTTTCAAACTTGTCCGACTAAGACAATTTTCTACCTGGGGAATGACCCAGTAGTAAAGTAACAAAAGAACCAAGGGTAACACCAAAATTGAAAACTTACCTCCATTATTGCTTCTATTGCTACCACTACTTCACCAATAAGTGAGTGATCGTGTGAGACGTGAGTTCTCGAGCTCTCTATACTTTTGCTATAAGTGACTCTGTGCTTCATTTCCTGGTGGTTTTTCAAGGTGTTTCCAAAAGTGGTGCACCACCTGAACTCCACGAGTGCATTTAATCTTGAACTTATCGTCTCTAAGTGGCTCTCTTTTGGAAATTAAAACCTCAGTACTGTTACTGATAGTGCTAGTTCCCGTTTTGGCGGGATCCCGCTACTTTTCTCGGGGTTACTCGGAATTAATCGCACTTTTCCGCTAACTTGTGCTGATTCGCCTGTATATCTCCGGCTCTCAACGCCAATGTCCGGCAAGTGCTACAGGTGTCATTCCCGCCTAGTCGATTCTCGGATCATTTGCCCGCAATGCAAAAAGACTTTCCATCCAAGTTGCGCCAGAATTTACACCTCTAGACTAAACAGTGACGGCTGCTGCAGGTCCCTGCTGCCTAAACTCCTGCAAGTTATTGTGAAGCCTCCCACCACGAAGGTGTTCGGCTGTGCGACCTCACCTTTGAAAGGCATACGCGTTCGAACAACAATAACTAACGTTATGCGTTCGAGATTAAACCCGGCACCACTTCCAGGTTAACCCGGCTTTCGCTATGAAAGACCGAGTTTCAAAACGTAGCTGCCACCTCGAGTCCATCCCATTGCTGGGCGTCGCCTTCCCCGGTGGAGTGGTGTCCTGTTCTCTTTGCAGCCGCAGAGGAGCTGGGATTTCCCTTATACTTGGGGGCAACGTTGCTTTTTAGGGCGCAGTTGGATCCCCTCAACCTCATCGAGTTGCATACTTGGCCTCGTGTTTTGCGCGGTGCCCCTTAAGCATATGTGCATTCGGACGGTGCGCAACTCGGTCTTATCATCATTATCATCAGTCTGACCGTTCTTAACACAGTATGCCGCAACTCTCGGTGTCGCCAATCACCCGACTGTCGAGCATATGCCGTTCATTACAGTACCCACCACTCTCCCTCAGGCGGGGCTTGGGGTGCCCGGCCCCGAGGCACCAAATTTATAACCCCTTTGGTCTTGGGCTCAGGAGCTTTATACCGTCTCCCCGAAGGGATAATGTGTCAGTGTGCTTTGTGTGTGTGTCCAGTAGTATGGAAAAGTCTCCCTACGGGTCTTAAGCCCCCGAAGGCTCCACTAAGGAAAACCGCAGGAGCGCTGGAACCTCCTGTATGCACGTACGGATAGTGTTGCCTTGCGGCTGCATCTATCCGCCTGACGGTGTCGCCTTGCGGCTGCATCCGTTCAGTGACGGTGTCGCCTTGCGGCTGCATCCGTCCACGGGAGGTGTCGCCTTGCGGCTGCATCCATCCCGCAATTACCTACGTGCACCCGTACGGTAAAACTCCTGCAAGAACATCCCACAACCACTCCCAGGAGTCCAAATCAGACCAGCATGGACAGATCATCAAATCTGCTGTCAAACATTTTGCAAAGATCGCCGACTACCACACATACATCATGCGCCTCGAACATATACATCGACAGGAATTCTGCTACATCTTCAAATGTTTTCATCGCAACCACTACTACTACTACTACTTCTACTACTACAACAACTACTACCACTTCCACTGCTGTATCTATTCCCGTCACTCTTGCTACCACCACTGTCGCTACTCTTTCTTCATCAGCTGTTACTTCTGAATCTTCAGCTCAAGCTACTCTAATCAGCACTGCTTGCGCACTGTCACCTGCTCACTCTTTCTCGTCAGCAACGTCATCGCCTCTACATTCGCCAAGCTCTTCCCCCCCTACCTATCTCACACCCGATCTAAACCTAGAGCAGATCGAATCTATCGGCAGAACTCGATCCCCAGTCTCTGTTCTACCTCACACGCCTCAGCCACCAATCATCGACACAGTGGAGACTAAACTCAATGAAATACTCAAGCATGTCAAAGCTACCGATGCAAAGCTATCTTCCTTTATTGACCGGCAAGAACCAATCAATACTAATGTGTCAAAAAAGCTCGAACTCCTAGATCGTCTCACTGCCATGGTGGCAGGACACGAAGAGCGCATCTCTGCCTTGGAGGAACACCAGCGAATGGATACATCTTCTCGCTGCATCTCTCGCATGGACTCTGCTCGTCCTTCCACCATCAAGGATAAATCTTCGCATGAAGTGGTCATTTCCGGATTACCCAACGCTCTCTTGGACTCTTCCACTGACTTCGTCGCCAACCTGCTCATCAAGATAGGAGCTGCAAATGTCACCAACGACGTGCTGCACATTCGACCGCTTATCCGCAAGAATGGCCCATCGACGTCCAGCAAGGCAACTTCGACCATGACCTCTGCTCCTTATTCCAACTCATCTTCAATCACCCAACCATCCCTAAATAAAAGTTCCCTAATCATTACATTGAAATCTCAAATAATTAGAGACCATGTCATTGCTATGAAAAAGAAAAAGGGCCAGTTGCGCCTATCCGAAATAAATCGCGACTACAATGATGGCATAATCTATATAAACGAATTTCTGAGTCAAGATACGTATAGGCTACTATTGGAAACTAAAAGAAGGGCCGCATTACACAACTGGAAGTATGTTTGGACAAGGTCTGGCAACATTTATGCTCGCAAGCAAGATGCTGACCCGGCTTGCTGCTTTTCAAGCCCTTCAGACCTTGAGCAAATCTCCTGACCTACACCCTCTACCATACCTAACTATCATCCTTGCTCCAATCTCACTGATAATATAGCCACTCCTCAACCCAGCGGTAATTTACTTAAAATATCGCATCTTAATGCCAATTCTCTTCCTGCTCATATTGACAGCTTCAAACTGCACTTTTCCAACTTTCCTTCTCACATAATAGCTGTCTCCGAAACCTGGCTCTCATCCACAGTCCCAGACAGTCTAATTTCTTTCTCAAATTACACGCTTTTTCGCAACGACAGGACTGGCAAACGGGGAGGAGGGGTTGCATGCTATTGCCACAGTAAGCTCGACGTGAAACTTCTTGCTGCTTCCCCAGGTAACAACTTAAATAAATCGGAATATCTCTTTATTGAAATCAAAGTTGACAAGGAACGCCCTATTCTCTTTTCCGTAGTTTATCGCCCACCTAAGGCAACCTTATTCGACGAATTCGTAGAAGTCTTTAATCGTTTTTCGCATGCATACAGCAACATAATCATAACTGGTGATTTTAATTGCAACCTTCTGCGCAGCAGTGCTGAGTCCAACTTTATGCGTAACTTTGTCTTCTCCAATGCACTTTTTCTGGTTCCTTCTTCAGCTACCTTCCATACGGTTCATAGCGACTCTTTACTAGATGTCTTCATCATTGATTCTGAAAGCAAATTAGTCAAATTTTCGAAATCAGACTCTCCTTTCATAGGAGGTCATGACATGATCAACATCTCATACCGTATACGTTTCCCAGAACTGCCTCCTGCTCGAAAACTTCGAAACTTTAAAAACCTTGACCCTACTCTCTTCTGCAACTCACTAATCAACCAATTCCAGGCATATGAACCACCCTCTTCACCTGCTGAGCTCTGTAAAGCCGTAGAATTCATAAACTTGTCCTTCACAAATTCCTTAGACGCCTTTGCTCCACTCGTAGATAATAACACAAATCGCAGGGATTCATCTTGGGTTATCAAAGAGCTCCTTGTCAACAAGCTGTATAAGACAGCCAAAAGAAGTGGCTCCGTTACTGCCTTTGACAAGTACAGATCCTTCAGGGATGAACTCTCTTCGAAAATCAAAACCACCAAAAGCTCTTTTTACCACCATAGACTTCTGCCATATATTGATTATTGCTGCTTAGTTTATTTGGACGTTCCACAAAACCTAAATCTAAGACTGCAAAGGCTAGTCAACTCCTGCGTCCGATTTATCTTTGACTTCTACGTAGAGACCAACATGTCAGTCACCATCGGCTGTTTAAGTTAAATTGGATGTTTGTCGCAAATCGCAGATCATATTTTCAAGGCTGCCTACTCTACCAAATTTTAAGTTCCGGTTCCCCAGCCTACCTAAGGGACTTTTTCCATGAAACTGACCCCTCAATTAGACAATCAAGTAGACTCGCTAGTGGACCATCCAACTTCTCTATCCCCTTTGCTAGAACTTCTACGTTTGCAAATTCCTTCCAGGTCTCTTCCCTTCATCTCTGGACAACTATTCCTCTATCGCTCAAGGCTTCAGAATCCCTTCCAATCTTTAAAACAGGATTACGAGCATTTTTACTTGATAAAGAAAAACGCGAATCCCAAATTCTTCCTCAGCTCGAGGATTAAACTTAAACTTAAACTTAGTTACAGTATGAAAACCGATCCCTTGTCCAAAACAAATTTCATGCTTTCTACTTGTTTTTCACCCTCTTTTCTTTTACTTTTCAATACGACTTGACATTTTTCTTCATTTCTATCTGTCCACTCTGTTAAATACCTCATCGTTTTCTCCACATTCTATAACTTGTTTTATCTCGACTACAATTTCTTACTATACTGTTTAAAACCATAATTTGATTTTCAATGCTACAATTTATTTTCTTAAGCTAAACAAATGAACTATTATTACCACTACTTACATGTAATTACTCTGTACTTCTCTTTTCTGCCCTACGTTTCTACAGGGCATAATAAACGTTACATACTGTGACGGACTTTTCGTCGCAAATCCTCGCTCGTCTTCGACTTCGGTCTCCTCTGTTTCCACTACCTGGAGTTCCTGAGGGGAATTCCAGGATAAGAGAAGAAAGAATCTGGGCGCCAGCTGAGGGGATCGCCCTCAGCACTGGAAACCGAGGGGCCCGAAACGGTGGACGAGGGGGCACGGCTAGACGTCGGGAGCAAGAGTCCCAGAAGGGGGTTCTGCCTCCGCGCCCTGGGGAAACAAAAAGGAAAGAAATAGGGCTCAATAAACGGAGGCTCACGCGGGATCTAGCTTTAATTTAATTTATTAAATTAGAATGACAAAAGAAAAGACACTGCAGAAAACGACTGTGTCTTCGAGAAAAAAAAAAGGAAATGTGTCAAAAAAAAAGGTGGAATATTCCGCAGCCGAAAGGGCCTGGGACTCACACATAAGAAAAATACACGGTAAGGAAGCACGAAAATAGTAGGCTGTAGAGGGAAAGCTACTTGGGCTCAGTTGGGGGAACTAGAAAAATCAAGGACGGTAGGAAAAAGGAACGGGAGTCATAAGAAGGTACGTCCGTGACGCTCGGACACGGATGTTGGCGACTAACCTCGTCGGTGCACAATCCTCCCACCGAAATAACGTCCTCTCTCAGACGGATCGTCCTATCCGAACGAAAAAAAGAAAAGTGACAGGGATTCTCCGAATCCTGGCCGGTTCCCAAAAATACGGTTCCTCACAATGGCACCAATCCTCAAAAATCCGTACAAAACGAGTCGAAGGTCCAGAGATCTCTGAAGGATCGTTCCGGTCGCTGTCCTCGATTCCCCCACCCAGGGCCCTTCGGCAATTCCCGTTGTGGATGGTGCTGCCGCCCTGGGTGGTCGATCCTGATCGATGATTCGGGCGCCGGAACGGTTGACTCCTCTGATTGGTGGGCATCCTTGCGTTGTCCAGTTCCGTTGGATCCGCATATGTTAGAAGTCCTCTTCTTCTGGAGCGTCACGGTAATAGGTTTTGGTACAATTTTATAAGGTAGGGAAAAATGGGGATTGGAAAAGGGTCACGCTGATTCGTGCTTCCTTAAGACTACTCTGTAACAATCTAAAGATATGATTATTCCTGTTCCCAGCCCTTTCGGGGAGATCTCTGGACACTGTATTGGTCAAAATCTCGCGAATTGTTAACGCGGCAGAATTGCCACGTTACAATACATACATACATACTACCACAATAATATGGTGTGTTGTCCTTCGACAACAAAGTAGTAGTTGTAGTAGTGATATTGTAGGTAACATGAAAACATTGAAAATCGTACGTCTGTTATTGCTTCTATTACCACTACTACCATACTACTATGATTGTCATGTGTTGTCATTGGACCAAAAGTTGTAGTAGTAATAATACACAAGACATAAAATGGCGAAATTTAAAACCATCAATTCTTACTTGCGTTATTATTTCTATTACAGCTACTGCTGCTATCATTGTGATTATGATTATGATTATTATTGTTGTTGTTACTATTATCGTTATTAAAATACTACAACTATTACTATTATTTTACTAATTTGTTTTTTATCATTATCAGTACCATTATTATTATCGCTGTTGCTGTTGTTATTGTTATTTAAAAGTGGATTTGATTCGATTAACAAAAGAAAATCATGAGAGAGTTGGCCGAATAAGAGAGTTAAAAGTCCCCCTAAATCAAATTGCACGTACAATGGGTTATTCGATAGTTTTTCGAAAAAAACTAATTTGTGTCAAACTTCAGATTTGTATTTCAATCTGGCGGCCAGCGATGAAAATCTCGTTTTTGCCCAATTTTGTCTATGCTATCGTGAGTAAAATTTTGAAAAAAATCAGAGACATTTTGGTAACAGCGTTGCATATTACAGAATTTTTTCAGATTTTTCAACCTAAAATCAAAGTCGTGACAAATCAAAAACGCAAAAAAATTTCAAAAAATGCCCATTTCACATTGAAGAAGCCGCGAAACGATAATCATATTTTAACAGGCAATGCATATGCCTATTACTATTACTGTTGAATTTTTTCTGGTTGTTTGGTTTAGTGAGCGATAGTGAAGAAAAAGAAAAGCCAATATTTACGTCCAATTTCACCTGTTGAAGTCATCAAAGAAAATCATCAAATAACTGTTTTACGCGATGTTCAATGTGTTAACATTCAGTGAATTTGCATAGGAATTGAGGATAGGAAACTAAGCAAATCTAATTAAACAAAACCACGTGGTACAACTGGTACATAAATACCCAATAGCGTCGGTAGCGCAGTGGCAAATCGTTTGGCTTTTGAATCGTTGCGAACTTTTTGACGAGGATTCGATCCCTGATTAATGTTTTATTTATTTATTGTTTTTTCCATAAATTATACTACAACCATTTTTTCCTAATCATTTTTTGTCATTATCATTATTATTATGATTGTTGTTATTATTATTCTCTTTTCGGTATTATTACTCCTAATAACACTACTGTTACTAGTACTTTTTCATTTATTTTTTTATCATCATTATCACCATCTTTATCATAAAAAATAATACTGCTATTAACAACATTATTATTTTTTATGATGAAGATGGCGATAATGATGATAAAAAAAAAATAAATAATAATAGAAGTAGTAGTAGCACAATTTATAAAAAACATATTGACCAAGGCTCGAACCCTTGACAAAAAGTTCGCAGTGATTCAAAGGCCAAACGCTTTACGACTGTGATACCGACGCTATTGGGAATTTCTGTACAAGTTGTACCGCGTGGTTCTGGTTAATTAGTTTTGCTTAGCTTCTTTCAATTCCTA